>OZ008369.1:286523135-287049135 GCA_963931995.1 Phaonia tiefii
TTCAAAATAAATGGAGTCATGCCTATTTTCTATCACGCAGCCTCTTCAACATCTAGAAATATATTAAACACGACAGAAGACAGATATTTATATCTTTAAAGTAATTTTTCTCTCCTTTCTATGGAATTGCTCATATTGGTTATTTCCACCACGAGCATCCTTAACTTTTTAATAGGATCTGTATACATTTACACATCCAGCCACACATATATAGGTGTATATGTGTATAAAATTATATCCACATACATTGTAGAAAATATATCTCCAAATGTGTGACATGACATTAAGGATGTAGTATAGTATCTGCATTATCAGCACAAAGTGGTGGATGAGATGACACTGAAGTTAACGAGTATCTTAACTACACTACACGTATGTATGTATGTGCATATTAGGATGTTCCTTAATTTAATGAATTAATTTTACAAATTTTATTGAAAACCACAGTTATCGAAATGCTGACAGTTATCGAAAAAGGACAGTTATCGAAGCTGCTGCTTCAGCTAGATATCAGTGAATATCGGTCAATTTGCAACAAGGAATATGAGTAAAAGTTAGTTTAGGTTAGATTAGGGAAAGGTACCAACTCAAGGGTGGGCAATTTAAATTTGAAATTTCAACTCCCCGATAGTTCGAAGCAGGTGGCCAATTTGACATTTATGACGTGACAGATTATTAGTTGAAAGTTGGAAATTTACGAAATGTGTGGCTTTTCGTTTGAAGAAAATTGCGAAATATTAAAAACTTTCTTCAAAATTTCTGAGTCTTCAACTCCTACTTGAAGAAATCTTCGAAACATATGCGAGAGTAATAGAGTGATTTGTAAAGCGAATTTATCAATCCGCGTAATTATTGGGCAAAAGAACACGTGTTTGTGCTCGTCCAGTGCGCTTTGGAATCGCTGAATAGAATCGAATAGTGAATCTATATTCTGGACCGTTACGAATAGGCCTCAATCATATTTCTCAATCAATCTGACCCCAAATATCGAAAAATAAAGACCATCCTAATGCAGATGAACTCAGTTTACTTTCATACACTTAAAAATAAATTTATTAAAGTTTTCATTTTGTGCACAAAGTGTGATAAACCTAGTAACGGTGGAAGACATTAAACGATTTCGATTAAAAGTGACATAGTTTTTATCTCCGCTTTCGTACGGACTAGAGAAAAGGAGCATGAAACGTGTGAGTTTGTATTTTTCTCTATCAAGATTTTGAATTAAATAATAAAAATTTATAAAGATACAAACATTTTTGTGACATTCGAAGCACAAATTTAATACTTGGGATGAAAAAAAAATTTACTTTGTATAAATCTAACACTAGAAAGGTGTTGAATATAATAAATAATGGCCTTATTAAAAAGTTGTGACCATTTTTTATGAAATAGGTTGTAAGAATTTAACGGAACGTATGACTAATATGATTTGTCGTTTCTCATCGAACGTATGATTAATATTTATTTGCCTGCAATGTTGTAATGGAACGTATAGTTAATATTAATTGCTAGTTATACAACTAAAACACGATAACAGAGTGGCATACTCTTAAACGCTGAGGTTGCCAACTAAAAGTGTTAAATGAGGAATGAAATGGTTTTTATAAAAGAATAGAATTCTCGCTAGCTTGGAAAATTTGGCTACATAGCGAACTTTAATGTAATATTGAAAATAATGTATTATATGATGTAAAGGTCCCCCGATCGCGATATGTGAAAGACTATAACTGTTTGTTGCAGACGTAATCGAACCATACCAGTGTGGATTTAGGCATGGAAGGCAAATATACGACAAATACTAGGGGGTAATCCGGGATATGTTTGCGATCTCGTAAACATATTAATTGAGATTATCGGTAGAAAAGCTGCAGTCAACACGAATATAACTATCAGCAGCAACAGTCACATGCTGCTCGCGTATGCTGATGATTTAAACATAATTTTGCGAAATCGGTGAGAAGTTACTGCAGTATTTTCAAGGACTTAGAAGGAGTCAGCAAAACTGGGTTTGGCAGTAAGCGAGGACAAGACAAACCTAAGACTGAAACCGAGTAAGTGGCAGTTACTCTGTCAAAGTTCTTCGTAAAATGTTCTTCTTTGGCTCCTTGGAGCAATGTTGCTCTGAACTGTGAGATGCTATCATTAACCATTTTCTAGTTACTACTGACCGAAAAACCCGCTTTCTTTATGATTGGTTAAGGCATTTAAATTTGTCGAGTCGCTAAGAAGTTTATTCAGCTTAAGTTGTACATTTCTACCACACTATTCAAGACTGTATGGTAGCCTTCTTTTTAATATTGTATCTCTGTATAAGTATTTACTGAGGTGAACTATTTAAATTCACCGAGTTAAACAAAATACAAAGTAACTTAAATAATTAGATACCTTTAGTGTAACGTTGAAACTGCACCTCATTTAAAAAACACTCCTGCTATATCTGTTTTATTCATGCTTACATCTGATCCCATTTAAACATCGATAGCAAATATTTTGCATATCCACACCTACGGCTAAATAGAGCTTTTATTTCTCCTTAACATCCACACTTACCTCTAGCGTTTTGAAATGCCATCGTATAGGTCGCGACCCCGATCCTGTGTTCACCTCACTGCGACACACTTTCAACGTTGGCCAACAATGGCATCGCTTATCGATGATCTCGCAACCCTTTTTTATTCGTATCCTTTCGGTTTTTGTACAATTTGCGGGTTGTAGAATGTGATGATATGATGTGGGGGTTGAGGTGCTGGAGAAGGATAAATCTGTAAATAAAAGGAAGGTAAAACAAATAAATAAGGGCAAAAAAGTATAAAGGCACAGCAAAGGCATAATACTATACGGTAACTTTAGCAACAATATTGTGATTATATATGTCGAAAAGTTTTTTTATTCTATGGGTAGCGTACGATACTTAAATCAAAAATGCATTGTCACATATTTAAATTTTTTGGTATCACTAGAACATCAAGTATGATTGTATTATGTATATACTGGAGTTGATTTTTTTTGAAACATAAAATCATTAGCGAGGGATGTTTTGGTGTGTGAAGGTGGAAGTCGCCCCCTCGTTTCCAACACACCTATACATTCGGCGGGTAAAGTAGCGTACACAATGGCAGCTACGAATTTGTAATTCAAGCCTTCTCGTTCCCACTCGCAGTATTGCATATAATGCCCTCTCATGTTTTTGGTGAAATTGGAATTCAAATTTGTCATAGAAGTAGGTTCTACTTCTACTTCAAATTGGAATTTGTTCGAATCAGTTTATTCTACTGACCGCTAGGGGCGCTCTACTTCGAATTTTGTTTTAAAACTTGAAAGTATGAATGAAAATGTAAACATTTTGTATCAAAACAAACATTTTAATAAATAATATTATCTGTAGAATCAGCCAATAACTATAATTTCACATATAATTATAATTTTTTATTACCAAGAATACAACACTGTCGCTGGCTTTCGAACAAATCAGCTGATGTAAATGTGAAATGTGTAGTTGTTTGTAGTAAGTGTAGTTCGCGCCAATTTTATTAATAAACAAAAGAAAAAAGTTTAAAAAAAGCTGACATTTTCAGGTTTATCGAAACCGTCCAAAGCCATGACATATTATGGAACATAAGTTTCTAAACATTTCTATAGAAAAATTTGAAAACATTTCTATAGAATAATTTTAAAACCTTTCTAAAGAAAATTTTTAGAACATGTCTATAGAAAAATTTTAAAACTTTTGTATAGAAAAATTTGAGAACAGTTCTATAAGAAAATTTCAAAAAATTTCTATAGAATAATTTTAAAACAATTCTATAGAAAAATTTTAAAAGATTTCTATAAAATTTTACAATTTTTCTATAGAAAAATTTTAAAACATTTCTATACAAAAATTTGACAAGTTTTCTATAGAAAATTTTTAAAACTCTTCCATAGAAAAATTTGAAAAGTTTTCTAAAGAAAAAACACTTAATACTTTTTGCTCCGGGTAGTAGTTCAAATCTGAGGTCCGTGTCTCACATTTAATTTTTCTATTTTTTACTGTTTGCTTTGTCGTTTGTATTGCAATTCTCCATGGTTTTCAATCCCCAAATATGTATACTGCTGTATAATGAAAACAATGTTGCCGTCAGCTGTTTTTTCGAAATTATTCGAACAAATTTGTTGCTTGCATTGTTAACGCCTGTTGAATTTGTTGCTATCATTGTGAACGAGCCTTAACTCCAGCTTTTCACTGCAAGAGCGCGCCATCTGTTGGATTAAAGGCAACGTCAGAGTAGCAACGCCATCTGGAGGACATCACGAAGTTATCGATAGCTGACCATCAGCTGATATTGAAACTTACGGTCACAGCTCTTATGCCTAACATCTGCTACCAGCGTTAAATGTATAAAAGGCGGGTCAACTTAGCATTCAGAGCGATTCGGTCTGCAAAAGTTGAAGAGTCAACATAGCTGCAGTAGTGTATTAGACACCCTAGTCCAAACGTAGATAGTGTAGTCTAGCTAGTTGTCCTCCTCTGGTTCAAACCGTAGATTCCCAGCTTGTGGGGTCTTGTACTTGGTGCCCGACTATTCCCGAATTGTCTTTGTTCCCCTGGTGCAAGTCAGAGATTCCCTGCCGGTAGGGTCTCGACCTTGTTGCTTACCTCTCTCGCTGGTTCAAGCCAGAGATTCCTTGCCTGTGGGGTCTCGACCTTGTTGTGGGTCTTGAACTTGGTACCCGCCTGTTCCCGTGTTGTCTTTTATTCCGCTGGTTCAAGTCAGAGATCCTCTGCCTGTGGGGTCTTGAACTTGATACCCACCTGTTCCCGTATTATCTTTATTCCCCTGGTGCAAGACAAAGATTCTCTGCCTGTGGGGTCTCGATCTTGTTGTCTACCTCTCTAGCTGGTTCAAGATAGAGATTTGCTGCTTGTGGGGTCTTGAACTTGATACCCGACTGTACCCGGGTTGTTTTTTGTTCCTCTGGTTCAAGCCATGGTCCAAGTCAGAGATTACCTGCCTGAGGGGTATTGACATTTGTCTCTACAGTAGTCCCAGCTTTCGACCACAGGTTCGCTGCCGTAGTACAGACAGAGGCTCACTACCTGGTTGCCAAACTCCACCGCACAAAAGTTTCCCTAACTGTCTCTAAAGCTTTACCTTTTAAGGGGCAGTCGCGCCATCGGCCACGAACCATCGACCATTGCAACTCCAACGACCCATAGACGACACGTCACTGTCACTCGTCCACTAGTTAGCGGCTTTTCGGTCAACGATCTCCGCTGCCCGATTCGTCATCATCTGTCAGCCGCGAACGAACACAGAATCCCATCGACATTTTGCCGCTCCACGCTAAGAAATTTACTGCAATATTATTAATATCTACAACTATCTGAGATAATTTTCCCAAGTCCCTAAATAAGTAGTATCCCATAGTAATCATCCTCCTGCCGGTTAGTGCTGGCCATGTTCAAAGGAGATATTCAGTAAATTCTTCATCTTCGTGATCGTTACAGCTTCTATATAAGTCGGTTGCTCTGACCTTTAGTCTCGTCACATGTTTACCAATCAGACAGTGTCACGTCAAATCTGAAACAAGCATTGATACTTCGGACTTGGCTAAAGACAGAAGCTTAATGAATCTCCTGTTATTCACTGTGGACCAGATTTATCTTGTGAGCTACAAGCATTATTGTAGGATAGGGTCTTGTCCATCTATCCTGCATCGTCATATAGGAGCATTATTGTAGGATAAATAAATAAAATAAATAGTTTCCCATTACACCCCATAAAGGGACTGGGGAGAACTTCTCACAATCACTGAGCTGTGCCCTTTCCAGTTTTCACTCACTGATTGGGACCTACAGTTTTACACCGATTCCGAACGGTATTTTGAGAAGCTTTTTCATGGCTAGATACTCGATAGTGTCGCCGTCACTATGCGAGGTGACCGCCGCCGAAAGAAAATTTGAAGGTGGTCAGAGCCGGGTTCGAACCCAGGATCTCATGTACAAGAGCCGCGCACACTAACCATTGCACCACCGACGGCCACTATTGTAGGATAGGGTCAGAAAATGATCTCACATGTAATACATCCCAAGAAAAAATTCCAATATGTTCAATCGTGAATGAATTTTGGAACAACTGTGGGACGTATGATTGATATATATGCCTCTGAAGCATTATTTGTATAAACGTGTTTATCTTATTCTGGGTAACGTGGTTATTGTGAAAGCATTTGTCCGAAATGGTGATCTTTAAATTTTAAGATTGATATTATAAATGTAAATTTTCCATTGTTTTCAACATAATATTTAATTTTTATTTATACGTGACCGTCGGTGAAGTAACCGTTGGTGTGCGTGACTCTTGTACATGAGAATGTAGGTTCGATCCCTGCTCTGGCCAACTTACATTGATGGCCACCTCGCTTAGTGATGGCGACTCTATGGATTACTTCGCCATGCAAAAGCTTCCGAGAATAGGGTTCGGAACCGGTGTAAAACTGTAGATCCTAATCAATGAGTGTAAAAACTAAAAAGTGCACAGCTCAGTACTTGTGAGAAGCTCTGTCCAATCTCTTCATGAGATGTAATGGAAACAATTTTTTTGATATTATATAAATTAAACATATGTCACGAAGAAAACTGACTTTGTCCCTTTAACTAGTATTTCTACCCGGACTATATCTTGCTACAAATAAAAAGCTCCAACTATTTCCATATGCACGATTTTTGCTTCAAAATTATATATATAAGTTTACTGTGATTATCTGGCACGTATGATCAATATTTATTCACAAAATGTGTGACGTATGATTAATATGTATTTTAGGTTTTATTTATTTCAGGTCAGATGGAGGATGAAAACACTCCACTTAACCCAGATTTTAAAATCACAAAT
This sequence comes from Phaonia tiefii, assembly GCA_963931995.1. Lineage (NCBI taxonomy): Eukaryota > Metazoa > Arthropoda > Insecta > Diptera > Muscidae > Phaonia > Phaonia tiefii. Next base: position 286,530,011 of record OZ008369.1, read on the forward strand.
CACATTATCTTATCATTTTAAACCCTCTTCCAATTTAACCACATTTCCCTTAGCTCATACACATACCTCGTTACACTCAATCGCCAAGAGAAAACATCTCAACACGCTTCCCCTCAAAACTCATTTATTGCTATTAACACAGACACTGCCATGAATATGTCAATAACCCGTAATCCTGACATTTTTCTCCACGAACACAAACAATTTCCGTTATCCTTAGCCTCTACATCATCGGCTCGAAGTGTACTTTCCCTCACACCACCAGATGCGTGTTACAATGGAAAACAAATTGTTATGGTTGCCTGATAAGACGAAACTCTGAATATGACTTTGTTTGTTAGTCCTCTCATTGTGAAGGCGTGTAATAAGGTTTGGGAGTATTCATGATATCAGATTGGTTGTGGGTGGACGTTATATTATGTATGGCTTCCTGACGAAGATGTGAGTGAGTTTCTGTAGAATTAAACGAGCAATTGTATACGTCAGAATTTGAACTAACTTATTTCCCCCTGTTTAGGCCATAATAACCTGCTGGGCTAGAAGGTGGAGAGAAATGAAATACTACCCAGTCAAGACTAAAATACGGTACGAAAATTCTCTGTGGAATGTATCATTCTAAAAATAGTTATCAACGGTACATAGTACTCGTATGTGTCGGGGAATTCTTATAATATTAACGGTGACGTGTAATTATTATTATTTAATGAAGTTTATGGAACCTGTTTGGATATTTAAAACATAAAACGTAAACGGATATGATAAAATGTCCCGGCAATGACACACAATTCCAAGGGATCCCAATTAAGGCAATATTAAATATTTGATGTACTGTATGACGTACGAGCTACGTACGAGTATTACACTAAACGTTACGGATATGAAAATAATATAAAACATTTTAACATTTTATATGTTTGTGGGCGTTGTTGGTACGATTAAACTATAATTTCCAAGAATGTATAATGTAGCAGCCCATAAAGTTTTTGTAAAGTTATTTTCAAATAATTAGCAACCTGAGAACTATATAGAATGTATGTACGCCCTTCCCTACATTTATTAAGTGTTATTTTGTATATACAACGCCTCCAGAAACTTCATAACACATAACCCCGCTCAGCAGTGTGTGCCCTGGTTTTCATCATCCCTCCTAACTAGGCGATTTTAATCTCGTACCCTTGTACGTATGAGTATTACTAATTAATTCATAACACGTATACTCCCAGGAAACCTTTTGTTTTCAATGATAAGATGTACATTATTTTATCCCACGTTTTGCTCTAATATGGTTAAATATTTAGACGCCATGAAAATGGGAAATTTATTATTACAAAACAGAATAAAGCCCCACAATACAATGGGATAACAACAATGCATCGAAGGAGAATGTGTCCGTGTTTTTCAATTTATTTATGCCAAAGCAGACTAAGGCATTTTTGTAGTTAATTAACTATGAAAAATTAGATTAGCCTTAATACAACAAGCCGGCGATTGAAAAATAAAGCATTTATTTAATCCAACTGAGAGAATTTGATAGGCAGAGGAAGGAATTCTGTTGAGATTTAATTTCTGTAATTTCTGGAAAATAATTTACTCGGCTGGAAAGACCAGGCCGAAAAAGAAAGGATAGAAAAAGTTGGCGAAATATGTTAAAATTTGTTGGTTTATTTAATATGTGCAAGGCATCGGACTTCATGAGGTAGTGAAATAGGCAATAAAAGAAGAAAGACGAATAAGTGTGATACTCTATATTTCCTTATATAACTCAGCTCGGGGTTGCAGGTTGTTTATACATTTTTGTGTTTACTTATTTATTCTATATTTCGTCCATTGTCGATCGACGGTCATCTTCGGCAATTGACCAACTGTTCTAAACAAAATTCAAAACAAAAATTGGTGCTGACATTAAGTAATCAGATAAGGAAATACTGGGAATATATATAAAAAATATATTAGAAATTGATAGTAAACACCTTTGAGTAATTATGTACGTTATGTTTAAAAGAAACTGTGTAATTTGCATGGATCGTATGACTAACATATATCAATTTCCTTGTATGCAAGTACCACTGGTTCAGCATGGCGTATGATGAATATAGATTTGAACAAGGTTATTATTGGAAAATATTCTATTAAGGAAATGCAGACATTTCGTTTAAGAAAATAAGACAATATTCTATTAAAATATACATTTATATTATTTTGTTTAACATTAGTATATTTTGTGTAATATATTTTGTATATTATATTTTGTTCAATTTATATTGTATAATTTATTGTACACAATATATTCGCGTAATATGTTTCACATAATATAGATCCTTTCAAATTCTTGTAAGCCTTTGTTTCTGCAAATTTGATTATAAATATCATAGTAGGATACCTGCTTATTTATTTCACTCAATATAACTGACTGCAAACGCTGTAGTTGACTCTTCACTTTTTAACTTTTCAATTGATTGAAATGTTAAAGCACCAAATATATCCTCCCACTTTAACAACACAGTACGCCTCGCATATTTGTTAAATCCTTGTCTGCCTTTAAAATGCCCAAAACAAAGAATTTTTTACATTTGCATATTCTGCCGATTCCTTTATATCCCATATATATTACAATATACCGTGCATTATCGACATATCCTTGTTATTCAAATATGTGGAGAAAATTATTCGCAGTAGCAAAAAAAAAAACAAAATTGCTGAATATTTACTTTGCTTTATTACCTTAATCAGCAAGTAAATATGCATAAGGAAAACAATCGAGATGGAAAATATTACAGGAAGAGATAAAGACTGTTGATAAAAAAGTAAAATGTTAATAAAAGAAAATTGTACGTCTAAAAACATTCAATTGGTTTGAGAAAGAGTTCACTGAGGTTGTAGTGAGAGTTTCCTAAGACATATTTCAGTTAACATGAAGTTAGTCCCTTGCGTGCGTTATTTTATTCCCCTACCAGCTAAAGTAAATTACGCATACTTTATAATTTCAGTAATATACCGAAATTTTATATCGATATGGTATTCGCGACGTATGATGTATCCGCAATTGCATACACATGCTCAAACAATTTCACTAAACGTATGATAAATTTTTTATTTTTGTTCACGGACCGTATGATTAATATTTATTTGTTATAATGGATTTAAAATTTAGGAAGCTATTCCCAGAAATGAAAACGTTCCTTATACTAAGTTAATAACAAATTCCTCGCAGGATTCCTTCAAAATAATTCAAGCACTCTAGTCGTTGGATTTACTTTATGCAAAATGCTCGGATTTGCACAGAACCCCCTTTTTATAGATACACCCAAGGTATACTTTCAATGTAAACTAGGTTTAAAATGAATGGTTATTAATTAAAATTAATTAATAGGCCCATAAAAAGTAAGTCAGGGGCAATAAATCTTACGAAAGAGGGGGACAGTAACCAGGACTACTTCTGAAAATAAAGTTGTCACCAAATCGATTGTTAAGAGCGCTGTATGGAAAGTTTGAACCAAAATGTCGCTGATCATGAAGAGTCGACAGAGTCTGAGTAATGAAATGGATTCCCTGTCTGTTAGGTTGGCAAGAAAGGAAATTCGCGTTTCTCATATGGATGGTGCTTTTGCTGTTTTTGCGATGCTTTTGATTTCGAGTTAAAATTTTTGATATGTGACATTATTTTCTATGGTGAGGACATGTCCTTTCATACTTTGATCACCGATTTCCTTGGTCTTGACCATAGTACCTACCTATACCCCGGTTCAGACCAGAAATTCCGCGTCTGTGGGACCCTGATTTTGGTATCCACATTTCCCTTGGGTCTGGTCAGAGGTTCAGACAAAGTTTTCAGGTTAAACTTTATCACATACCTTTCTCTTGGTGCCTAGCTTCCGCCGATGCAATCTAGAGATTCGCTGCTGTTGGGGTCTTGACATTGTAACCTATCTTCCCATGGTTCAAGCCACAGATTCCACAGATTTCCTTTGGGATATTAACATTGTGACCTGCATTTTCCCCGTTTTAAGTCAAATATTCTCTGCCTGTATAGTATCGATGACCGTGGCACACCTCCAGCTTTGTTGTCAGCTAGATTTTCGCTGCCGGTAGATATTGAGCTAGTTTCGTAATAATTCCCTTGCCTTAGTCCGAGCTCCTCTACTACAGGGTTTCTCTGACTGTCGTTTAACCATTGCATCTTAAAATATACATAAACTCGACCTAGTAAATTAACTGCGAAAAGCCATAGTCTACCCAACACTGTCACAGACGCCAAGTCCAACACCTATGACTCAGATCATCCCTCAGTTCCTCTCTGTAGGCGTTTGTGGTTCATCGGGTGAACCGCAATATTTTGCGCTCGCAGGAGATTTTATATGTGTAAAATTTCTGAATTTCTTTGCAAAATTTATACATTTAAGTTTCAGCTAAATATGGTTTATATGGCCTTCTTATGGTTTACTTTAAATATAACCCACGTAAAATCATGAGCGAATTTTAGAAATGAAACCTTACCGGTTCATTTTCATAAATTTGTATATCATTCATCTGATATGGCTCTCCATTGAACCCAAGGGTAACCTCTATCTCAGGATAGACTAGAATTATTTAATTGGGTAAGGTAGTTGATGAAAAAAATATAAAACTGCGTCCTTACCTACCATTAAGTGACGTAACAACTGCATGACTGGAATAGCTTTGAACAACAACCAAATTCTAGCTGAAGTTTTATTTCGTTTATAGAACGAAATTTAGGACATTTATATAAGAGTTTATAAAATCCTGTATGCTTCATTCTAAACAGTATCAAATCGACAAATAATCATAGGTTGACAGATGCTGTCCAAACACTCAAGAAACACTAGGTATATCTAAATTAAGTTGAACTTAAGATTCTCATACCGATCGTGATTTGTATTCCAAATAATTCACAATTGAAATCACAGCGGCTACTATATCTTATATTTTCATGTTTTTCTGCCGCTTTACTTTTTGGGCGTATGATTAATATTTATTTCCTTCAATATAAGGTACAAAGGGGCGTATTATTAATAATTATTTCTAAACAATAAAATGTATTCGACTAGTGAATATATTTTAGAAAAATTAAATGAGCTATTACTTACTAGTGATAAGAAGTAAATGTGCTTAAGATATTTCAATCATTATTTTATTTTAATATTCAATATCTTATTGGCCTTTAAACATTTATTTAAACTTCTTCTTTAATTGGATTTTTATAATTCCACTTTGATGTATAAACAACAATAACTATAAATGTAAAACGATATCAGTTCAGTAGGAAAAAAAAACACAGACTTAAATAATTTAATTGAAATTTTTATTCACAAGAAATTTGTGAACAATACTTACATGATATTCCCATTAAATATGATAATTATACTTAAGCCACTTTGTACAACTTCGGAGTACAGACAATAAAATACAGTACAGACAATAATAAGTCTCAAGGTAAAGCACAGAAAATCGTACAAACGCATTTGAATGTTTCTGCAGACAGTTGTGCCCCTAAGGCAATTGTTACCACGTACATATGTTTGAGAAAAAATAAAAACAAAAACAAGTTTAAACTGGAATTATACATTTATACTGCAGACAAATGCAATAGCAACAATTTCGAAAATTATAAAGAAAAACGAAAAAAGGCAGGTGGCTGCAAAAGTTTAATTCACTACCCAGACAGCAGCTTTTCAGGTGGAAAATGTATACTATATTATCCCCTTGTGCAAATCAAACAAATACAAAAATTGTTTTCGCTAAAAAATTTTTCTGTATGAATACGGTTTAACACACGCCTCGCTGTTAGAATTCGTTTCATTGGAAAAATTTATTTTAAATTTAACAAATTTGGATCAAAAGTTAAATTGAGTGTGTATGTATAATTATCAACACCTTATTTGAACACCTTTTTATGATTGTTGAACAATATGTAAACAATTTTAATTCGAACACCTTTTGCAATCCTCGTCTGCAAAAGAAAACATTTTTTGCGAGCTTCATATGTCATTAAGTTTCACTTATTTACTACTATTGCACAGTGACACGCATGCTGATTTCGAAAGTGTTGCCCCTTACGTATGAGTGTCTTGCAATTAGCAATAATTAACAACACTTATTCGTCACGTGTCACATTCGGAAGGAACAAGTTAAAATAGTGAAAAATGCGTTTGTCTAAAACACTGCTAATATCAGTAAATTTCTAATGATTTATTATATTTGTGGAACAATAAATATACCCACTGTAACTAAATTACATTAGTGCGTATTATTAATATAAACTATCTCGAATTGTAGGCAACTATGGTGGTAGCATGGTCAAAATTTACTGCAAAGGGCAAAATTAGCTTTATGGAAAAATATTTCTATAGGACAGCGCTGTCAAATTTAGAAAGGTATATGAGGAGAGAAAATTAAAATCAATTTATAGTACTAATTCGCCACATACCACAGGTCATAGAAGGCGAAATAGATATTAAGGTGACAACCTTCTAAAGCTCAATTTTAGAAAAGGTTAACCTAAGCATCTGAATGTAGCTTGAGTTTTATAACATATATATAAAAGCATATCTTTGAATGCACTAAAGTCCAGCAGGCAGCTTTCGAAAACTCTACAGAAAGACCTAGAAGTCAAGACTGACTGGTGAAGATTTTGGGTACAGACATAGAAAATGTTAACAATTATTGAGGTTTTGTGAAAAGCTGTCCCTAATCCCTTCATGGGATGTAACGGGAAACCATATTGAGGCTTACTGAGGTTAATAACTGGAACAAATGTCTTGATTTATATACAATCAGTGGAAAAGGATACCTCAGAGTATATATAGTTTCCATTTTAAGCTCAATCAATATAAAATCTCAAAAGATTATTTAATGTGACTGGTCTGCGTAGATATCAGTATTGGCCCATTTTTGACATTTGCTGTGCCCATGTTTTGCCATGAACTTCGACTTGCAGCGTCGGGTTCTCCATCAAATGGAAGCATTCAATTCAGTGTCCGAATATCCCTTCATCTGTAAGGAATCGACGCCGAATCGCATGTCACGCACTCCCTTAATGGATCGTCAGGCAGTGCGTGGCCGAATTGTGTGTACTTATACCAGGATATGTTTCGGGAACAGGTCAGTTTATAAGTACATCGGCTCTTAATAATTATGCTGTTCGTTTTTTGGTAAATACTTAAGCCTATCCCTGGCCCTTCTTGCTTCACTTTATTTAGATTTGGTGTTATGACGTATACTTCAGTGTGCTTGTTTTGAAAACTCATATACACAGGAGCGTTTGGTTTATAAAGATTTTAGAATTCCGTTGAAAGTTTTGATTAGGTCAAACACTGAACATTATTCTCAATCGACATTTTATAATGTGTGCGCTCAAAAATCACAAATTTATTTCTAAACAAATTGATGACTTCTACTGCGAATGATGGACAAAGGGGAAGTGAAATCTCGAAGATTAACTAAAACTACCAAAATCGATTGAATAATTCAATTCAAAATCAAAAACTTCCTTGTTTGGATATTTATAGGTTTATTATCAATCTTACGCACTAGTGATGTGCAGCTCGCTTACAATTCAATATTACGTATACGCTATTAGAAATAATACAACTTAGAATACATCTAGAAATTGTACATTTTTCATTCGGTTTCAAATCCATTTGATTTTAATTCTTCATGTCGTTTCACTTAGTATCCCAAACATTTCGGTATTTGTTAATTTTAGTGCGTTTCTGAAATAAGAAGTTAAAGAACTTTTATAACTTTAAATTACTTTTCTTTGCGTCTGTTTTGTGCGTTCAATCCTTGTGGATTTACTATGATACTAACAAAAACATTTGGCCCGGTTTTGTTGTTTTATCAAGTAACGAATAAAAAATTGTGAAACGAATATAAAACAGGAGAGATATGCAACAAAGTGTAATGAAATAAAAAAATTCCATAGAAATATTAACAATTGCACGCAATAGAATGTAAGATTAAAGCATTTTTTTTTGCAAAAAAAAAAGTAACTCAGGGTGGAAGCTCAAAACCGAGTTTCATGGTTTTAATATTGATGCAATAGGTAGGGTACTCGCCCCTTGTGCATGTAATTTTGGCTTAATTCCCTACCCTGGCACCTTATATTTCTTTCGACACCGGATATCGCGGTTGGTAAAGCGATACTTTCGAGGACATAAGTTTGGAAAGGAATCTTAAAATACCGTTCTTAAGCCGTGTTAAACCATAGAGATTGTGAGAAGCTTTACGCAGAGCCTTCATGGGATGTAACGAGAAGATATTTACATATTTTTATATATTTTAAAACAAATCGCCATGGCAAGCTACAGCGTCGAGCAACACATTGCAATGTTAGTACTTTATTATGAGAATCGGTGTTATTTTTTTTTTGCAAATTTTACTGCGAAATTTAAGAAGATACCAGTATCTACGAGATCTACTAAGTGCCAATGTATCCGCAAAAAATCACTGTTTGGTGTGTATTGTGGTGCGCATCATCGTTGCGAACACATTCCAAAACGAAAATATCATTGCTAATATTGCTTCTTGCCAAAATTGGATGATAGGGATGTGAACGACGTGTGGTTCCAAACCGATGGTAGTACGTGCCGTACTGCTTATGCCATAATTGACATTCTGCACGAGCTGTTTGAGGGTATTGTTATCCCACGTAGAATATTCGTGAATTGACCACCGAGCTGTTGAAGCTTGAGTCCATTGCACTTATTCCTGCGTTGTTACCTTAAGTCCATGCCAATAAGCTACAAGTTACCGTTTACCTTAAAGTCGACATACTGCGCGCCGTCGCTCAAATTCCGACTGATCTGTGTGCCAGAGGCGACGAAAATTGGATCTCTCTAATTCGCGCCACATAGCGAAGCCGCTGCGGCCATTTGAACAAAGTCATGTTCCAAACAAAATTTAAAAAAAAAGTCATTCGTAACTTTCCAATTTCCAATTCCAATTTTCCAATCATGTCACGTTCCAGTTGTAATTTTGTATGCAATAATACAGTAAACTTCCCAAAATAACAAATATAATTTATTTTTTTACATTTATTTTGTTGTTAAATTTATTTTAGCGAACGATTTCAATTCTTTTTGGTTGCAAATACGATGGTAAAGTTTCCATTATACATAACAATATCTTGATGAATATATTTAACGATAATATGTAGATTCATTGGGGGCATGTGTCCAGGAAACATTTCAGGATCAAGGTAAAAATTATTGATATAATACACTTCGTCCTAGAAATGAAAATGGAAAAAATATTTTAATACAGAACAGAGTTAGACCACGGCTAACCCAGCCAAGACATAATTTCGCACTGGGGTAAATTTGGTAGTTTTAAAGCCTCAAAATTTAAATTTTTTTAATGTGGAGTCATAAAGGATTAATTTTTTGCTGTTTCAAAGAACTGCATCTTCTCAAAATTATGTTCGGAACCGGTGTAAAATTTTAGGCGCCAAGCAGTGAGTGTAAAAACTAGAATGGTGCCAAGCAGTGAGTGTAAAAACTAGAGAAGCTCTCCCGAATCCCTTCATGTGACACCAGTTTTCTTTAGAGTACTGCATCGTTTTAAGTTTCAGTCTTCTCTGTGATATCGAAAAGACACTCGTTAGGAAACTGTTTTATATTTTCAAAATTTAACTTTTGTACTGTAAATTTACGAAGTGAAGGGCTGGAGAATTGCCATCGAACATTTTCCGCAAAGTCTGCTTAATGGCTAAACTTATGACCATTCAAAATTTTACGTAATCTCACCTTTTTTATAGGGCACTTCTCTGGAATTAAATGGCTCTTCAATTGTAAGATATTTACAAAGATATTCACAAGATTTAAATCATTTTTCCATCCATGTGCCAACAGTTGGCAAGCATTTATACGAACATCTGCTAAATTCCAAGGTTTGACATTTTTCCTTTTATCCACGTTTGTAATCCGTACTGCAAGATCATAATCCTTGACGTCTCTACGCAATATGGCGGAACCGTTTAGAACTGTTTGACCATTATAAGTCAATAAGCGCAGAGACATCTTTCTGTAGTATTCCTTATTAACTGTATGATTATAGGATGTAAATTTTACACTAAATGGTCGCTATTTGAAATGAACAAAAATTGTGGTGAATTGGTTTCAGTAGGTGTTTATAATTTCTTAATACTCACCACACTAAGAGCCACCTGAGATGTTAGTAGAACCGCTAAACATATGAGCAATAACATTGCGAGACCCTGGCTGATTTGTAAGCAATACAAGTGTGGCTGATTTGATGTGGAATGCAACACGTTAAATGTCATTTGACAATTACGTAGCATCAATTAATTTTTGCTTGATTGAAATCGATAAAATAATATAACAAAACATCATTTAAAAATAAATGATCAGAAGCACCGACCGGCACGAGTAGTTATCGTCCGCTTAAACTAGCTCTAAATTTTTAACGATTAGCATAATTTAGTACACAGGCTGGGAATTAACAAATTAAATTGTTATTGTATTAGAGATAGAGTTTTCAAAACCGAAACCAAAAATCGAGTTTTTTGTTTTGTAAAACCCGTTCCCCATTACATCCCATGAAGCGATTTGGGAGAGCTACTCACAAACTATGAATTACTAACGAAAAATACTAATCGAGCCGACGAAACCAGGAATTTAGGTTTTATCAAAATATGTTATGGATATTGGGGGACCATTTCTCTGCGTTTCTCATTCCACACGAATCCAATACATTTGAGGGAATGCAGCATATTGAAGATAGTGTTGTTTATTGATTCCCTGCTAACCAAGACAAGGCCACAACAATTTCCTTGCTTGAAATCAACAAAGTCGTATGTGTCGAGGGACTACCGGCGTAGCAGTTCATGTGGAAAATGGAAAAATAAAATATTTTTGGAACGAAGTTCCTTATCGCACGTTGCGGGATAAGGGCTAAATGAAAAAAAATTTAAACAACTTTTGTTTTAAAACTATTATGCTACGACCCAGTATTATCAACTATATTGTTTACTTATGTTTTGGTTTGTGTCTAGACTAACTACATCTTTCACATATGTTGGGAAATTTCTTATTTAATGGGAAGGTGTCAAAGTCGCATGTGTCGAGGGACTACCGGCGTAGCAGTTCATATGGAAAATGTGGTTAGACAAATGCATGTCCGGCACCATCGGTAAAAATAAAATATTTTTGGAACGAAGTTTTTTATAGCACGTTACGGGATGAGGGCTAAATGAAAAGAAATAAACAACTTTAGTTTTAGCACTACACCCCGCGAAATAAATATAAAGGCAACACCATTTTTTTGTTTTTTCCAAATGTTGTGAGGAGTTTTCAAGTTTTTATTTTTTATTGCATTAGTCCTTTCAAACTTAAATACTTTTCAGCAAAAATACTATGAATATGACTTCTTTAAGGTGAATCAACAAAAATAAACTAATTACTAATGCGAAATATTTATAAAGGCAAAAGGTTTATTTAAATATTCTAAAAAATTTCGTAAGGCATTTGATCTCCATTATCGCTAATAACTTCTACTAAGAATCTTGGCATTGAGTTTATCAACTAATGAATATGCGCAGGATCAGTTATCTTCCATTTTCTGGTATTGCTACTCTTCGATCCTTGACATTCTTAGACTGGAGTCCTGGGTGGTAAACTTGGGTAGGTAAAATAGGCAAGAGGTTCTCGATCGGATAGAGATCAGTGCTGAGTGCAGCCCAGTCGAGAGTTTGTATTATTTCTGGACTCCAGAAACTTTGGAGTTTTCTTAGAGCGATGTACTATTGACTTGTCCTGCTGGATGATAAATTCTGGGACAGCAATTTCCTCTCCAGAATTAACTAAGACGACATCCAATATAATACTCGGAGTCCATTTTTGTGGAAACGAAACATATCGGAGTGGTTCCTCTATAACTCATACCTGCCCAAACCGTAAGGGAGCCACCGCCAAAATTTCGCCGCTGACGGAAAAACTCTGGAACGCCAATATTTTTCCGGGCTTTCCAGTCCTTCCAAATTTAATTTTTCCATCGGATAATATCACCGCTCATCCAAAAATGTGTATATTTCAGCGAATTTAAATCTGGCTAATTCGTGTCTTGGCATGAGACCAAGTTTTGCATACCTTTTCCCATATGACAGCTGCAAGTCGCGTTTCATTATTTGTTGAACACGACGCAACCCTGCTTCCAAGCTCAATTCAGCAATAATTTCCTTATCGCCTAAGTTTTCTTTAACTGCAAGCCTTTTATATCTCTTTTGGCGCTGCCACTGATCAGTAGTGTCCTTCCGGGTCGTTTTGGGTTTCCATATTGGCCACCCTATTTTATAAAATTGTCAATGACACAGCTACATCTTTTCAATCGCCTCGAAATTTCTCGATTGGACAGCCCTACATCATGATAATCTTAAATTTTCCCATTTTTCATCTTTACTTAGGTACTTTCCTCCAGGTATTCTTTATAAGTATTTTTTTTTTAGTTTGACCTACGTTAATTTTAAAACAATAAAATAACAACCTAATAATACTCACTTCTGTCTAAGTTCCTATTTATTACTGTTCGAATTCGGTTTCTTTTTCATGTTGCCTTTATATATATTTCGTACCAGAAACAGAAAAATCAACGTCACTTTTCATTTAACTTGTAAAGGAGATCGAGTGGTTACTTTCTCTGATATAATACACCTAATGACACATATATGCATTAAAATTCTACATCAAAAACCCAGTGCATTGAGAGTACCGAGAAAAAATATATTGCCTTTATAATTATTTCGCTGGGTGTATTATGCTACGACACAGTATTATCAACTATGTTGTTTACTTTTGCTTTGGTTTGTGTCTAGACTAAGTAGATGTCTCACATATGTTGGGAAACTTCTTGTTTAATGGGAAGTTTTCTAGGTGGAGGCTGTAATCCATATTTAGTATTTATTGTAGTTTTAAGCCCAATAAAACGTATATTCAGAATATCCAAAGTGAAAGAAGTTTTAAAAACGAAAATTTACTTAAATAAGTGTCTTTACTTAAAAACAGTAAATTCTCTCAAAAAATATATATTCATATTCTTAAACAAAGTACGTTTTCTTAAAAAACAAGTAAAAGTGTTAAATTCGGCTGTGCCGAATCTTTGATACCCTCCACCTTAGTGTTAACCAGCAAAATATTAAATTTTAAAAAGGACCTTTTTTAAGAAAATGTACTTTCTTAAAAAAAATTAAAATAAGCTTAAAAATAAAAAAGCATTTTTTGAAGAACTGTTAAAAAAAAAAAAAACAAGCTGGGACGAGAGTTGAACCAACAACCCTCAGACTCCAACGCGCAACCCTTTACCCATCAGGCCACAGCGACCTTAGATGAAGTGTGACAAAATTCTTATAAATATATGAAAACATGAAAGTACATCTAAACTTTCTAAAGTACTTACCTATTATAAAGAACAACAAAGATTTTCAACATGGAAATTCGCCACACGGCAAAAGGAGTAGTTTAGTATAAAACTACAAAAATTAATGTGAAAATTTTATGAGTTTTTTTACGTTTCCAATCATAAAATTTTTTCCAATGAACCAATTTCGCTGATTTTCAATACCAAACTGCTCAGGAATACGTGGAACACTCTGGCCAAAAACCAAACCGCGTTATCGCCGACTGAAGTCGTGAGAATGTTTTCAACAGACGGACAGACGGACATGGCTATATCGACTCCGGTTGTTATAAGGATCAAGAATATATTTACTTTATGGGGTAGCAAAGCCTTATTTCTATATGTAACAATCAGAATGACAAACTGATATATACCCTCTATCACTTACAGTGGAGGGTATAAAAATACCTTCTCTTAAAAAAGTACCTTTGAAAAATTTACCTTTGAAAATTTTCTTACAAAAAGTACATTTTCTTATAAAATGTATTTTTTTTAAATAAGTACCTTTTCTTAAAAAAGTACATTTTCTTTCAACAAATTGCCTTTTCTTAAAAAACTACCTTTTCTTTAAAGAGTAAATTTTTACTTGAATAAGTGCATTTTCTTAAAAAATACCTTATCTTAAAGAAGTACATTTGGTTGCACAAAGTAAATTTTCTTACAAAAAGTACCTTTTTTAACAGTTATTTTTTTTTAAAAGTAACTTTTCTTAAAAATGAACATTTTCTGACAACAAATTAATTGCCTTTTCTTAAAAAACTACGTTTTCTTTATAGAGTAAATTTTTTACTCTTAAAATTTACATATTCTTGAAAAAGGACCAATTCGAAAAAAAATTCCTATTTCTAAAAAAAAACCGTTCATCAAAAGAATACCTACTCTTAAAAATTTACATATTCTGGAAAAAAGGACCAATTCTAAAAAAATTCATATTTGTAAAAAAAAATTTCATTAAAAAAATACCTACTCTTGAAAATTTTCTATTTCTAAAAAAAAAAATTTTTTTTCAAAAAAATACCTTCTCTAAAAATACCTTGCTTTTCTTACAAAAATTCCTTTTCGTAAAAGTAAATTTTCTTAAAAATAAAATAATACCTTTTCTTTTCTTTTCTTTGAATAAGTGGCCTTTCTGAAAATAAATAAATTTTCGTACAAATATATCATTTTCCTAAAAACTTTTTTACCACTTTTTTAAAAAGTAACTGTTCTTAAAAAAAGTTCTTCTTTGTAAAAAAAATTCATACTCTTATGCCTTTTTCTGACAGAAGAATATAGAAAAAATAGTACCTTAAAATTAGTACCTTTTCTTAAAAAAAACATTAGCTTTTAATAAAAGAAGTACCTCTCTCTGAAAAAGGAAATTTCCGGGAAAATATAGTACATATTCTTACAAAAACGACTTAAAAAATACTTTTTTTTAAAAAATACATTCTATAAAAAAAAATTTTCTTAAAAACCTTTTCGGGAAAATATAATACATTTTCTTACAAAAAGGACCTGAAAACATATTTTTTTTTTTAAAAAAAAATACATTCTTTAAAAAAAAATTTTCTTATAAAAAGTTTATAATTTTAGAACAAGTATCTTTTCTTAAAGGTTCGCTTAAATTATCGTATTTTTCAATGGGCGCCTTAGGCGTGTTGGAACTAACTAGCACATAATATATAGCGAAAGGAACTTCGTTCCAACCGGGTGTCCCCTGAAACGTCCTGTAATTTTTTATTAAACACATTGTTATACAGAACCCAATAAGTGTCTGAATCCAGATCTTAACACAAGTGTTATAAATTGAAACTGGACGAACGAATCCTTTCACATTAAAATGTTACACGTAACTAGAAATCAACCCACTTGTTTAATAAACTATTAACAGTGTCCTTTGTGGCCAACTACGTTGTTTAATATTATACAGTTTTTTTATCCACAATACATTACGTGCTCTTTGAAGGAAATTAACTGCTCTTCCAGTTAATGGTCCTCAAAGTTTTGTACAGTTGTGTTGAAAACTTTTTTTTTCAATTCGTTTCAGTTTTATGCTGAATAACAATTTTGTCTTCATTAATTAAACTTCAAGCTATGAACATTATCATTGCTCTCACACTCAAGCGGGTACTTTTGACAAAACTAAATTAATTTATTTAGTTCAAAACATCTGGGGGGAGGTTTAAAAATGTTCTCGTCCTTTAACACAAAAATCCTTATACAATTTTTAACTCTGACAAGTTAACCTCTTTTGGTCTCACTCTCATGTCCCAGCCTAAAAGTGCTTGACATTCCAAATGCCTGGGAAATGAGTAGGATTTATGTACTTAAAATTTATATTTCAAAATTGACAATTTGGCTTAAGTTATCAAAAGTCCACTTCTCGCCCTGTGTCTTCCTTTCATTTCATTTGAAATGAAAAGGACACTACTGTTTCTACCGTTCTCCGTCTGTAGCCTCTCTTTTGTATACAATGAAACATCTATATACGAAAGGAATCATACCCCTGCACAATATACTGTCATTGCCCTGAATTCTCATTAGAAGAGTATAAATATTGAATGAAAATGAAACCAAAAGGGACTTTTTGTCTATCGTTTATATGCACAATAGACGATTTCTCGTGAAAGGACCCTTTTTTTGCTCCCCTAAATTGAAGTGATGTGTAAGTATTTTCCCTTTTTTTAGTTGTGTGTGTCGTCCTTTATTTCATGCCATGTTTGTCCAAAACTCTTTAAGTCCGCAATTGTGCCTATGTGAGTGCGTAAATAGTTATATGCAAATTACTTTAAAGACTTTGGAAGTGTAATTTAATAAAGCTTAAGGGAAATATATAAAAAAAATGGATCCTTAAGAGAGAAGAGTATGGAAAACGAGAGGACTAACAACAGGCATAAATTCTGAGTTCTTACTCTTCAAGGGATTGGGTTCACTTGGCAGAGCTTGAGTTCTTTTGTAAAAAAAAACCATATTAACTTAAGCCATTCACAGGATATGGTAACATATTTACCTCTAATGTTGCCAAGAGCGTGATTTCGCCACTATATGATTCCACTCGATAACATTTTCTTCAAGTCTTCTCCAATCTTTTTCAAGCAAATCTTCCACCAACAAAAAACTTGTAAGGGAAATATCTTAAAAACCCTCAGAGCGGGTATTTTTTTTTTTCAAATCCCCTGTATCAATCATTGCAAAAATTAAAGAGATGATTAGAGTATCCACAAGATAAATAATAAAACTTCAAGTGCTTAGTGTTTAACAAAACATTTGCTGACTTCCTAGTTTTCCACTTTTGCTTTGGATTTTCTTTGTCAAGGAAATAACGTTATTGTTGCTTATATCGCAATATTCTCACTTTGCCGAAATGAAGGGGCATATGTTCGTTCAACCTAGTTGAACTTTTTAAGGATACACACTTATACGAGTACACACACATGTGTAGGCCTACAAATATCCTCTTCTTGTTTCTCAGACTTAAAACGAGTATTAACTTCATAGGCTTCTGATACGAGGCTAGATCGGAAAGGAGTCAAGACACTCCAAAAATGCAGTGAAGACATAAGATAATATTGGGAGAACCAGGACAATACTGTTCATTTATATAGGGTACAGGGATATTGATACATTTATCAATAAAAGTGCATGATTTGAATTTTGTACAATTTTTCTGTGTCAGTGGCAGATCTGAAGTTTGACTGCTGTGGTCTACGATTGTCCCGATTATTAAAAATGGAACATGTCACAACGGAAAAACGGGTTGTTACTACGAACAACCATTACAAAAATGGGGAAAGTTATGCAGGGAAACTCCAAACTTTGCGGAATATTCTTAAATTATTAACAGAGAGGGACAAAACATTTTAAGAAAATGGGTCGACAACACAGTGCAACAAAATGGAGATAATTGTTTGTAGGCTGAATGATTTCTTTACTGAATGAAAGCCTTAAGTAAGTGTGTTAAAATCCCAGAAGGACATAACCCTCGTAAGTCTCACAGTTTTTGTATGGTGCCCTGAGGAAAAATTTATTTTGAGCCTAAATGATATTTGAAAAATGTTCAAACGACTGTGATTGTCAATACCGTAGCGCATTTTTGAGATAAGGTGCCTGCACTGAAATTGAAAGAGACTTTTTTTCGTAACACATTCCAATCCTCTATCTCAATAGCTTACGTGTTCTTGTTGTCCTTATTTCGAGAAATGTCAAAAAGTACCTTAAAATAGTACTTTTTTGGACATTTAAATGTTTTAGGAAAATATTGCTCAGAAAATTGCGGTGGGAGTTGTCACAGACAAGAAATCAATATTTTCAACTTTTGGCGTTTCTGTTGGTCCTTTTTCAAAGTAGTGTTTAGATAGCGACCCAGAATAGTCAGTTTGAGGGTGTATTTATTCTAGTAAGTGGTTATCTTTTGATTTTAGGGAACGATATGTTGAAAAGCGCTATAACTTTGCATTTACGTTGTGCCAGGGCTGAAAAGCCTCCATCTATAGAACACGACGACATTCAAAATAAAGTTTTTTTTTTCACAAACTGATGTTATTTTTCAAATTATGTGACGTATTGACAAACATCAATTAATGATTCATTCCTCGATCTCGCACGAAAATTAGTCAAACGACTTCCATAGAAATTGGGGGTTTCCAAGTCAAATGTCATTGTTCGATTAACTATATCTTTGAAAGCATGTCTATACTTACACATATAATATTAATTATTTTCGAAAAAGTAATCATACGTCTCCTTTAGTTATAAACTTTTATTAATCATACGTTGCGCTGTAAAATATTTTTTCAGCTAAGGTTATTTCCCAGCGCTGAAAATAAAAAGATTTCCCTGTTAGCACCTTTAAGCATATTTAATTTATATAATATAAATCATATGAACCGGGCATAACTTACATGAAACATTTAGTATTTGTCAGAAAGTAAACATACGCCTCCACAAGTTTTACACTTTTATTAATCACATGTTACCCTGGAAATCTACAATGTGCTATAGTTAATATTAATCATACGGCATATTTAAAATGTATACGTATACATTTAAAATATGCCGTATGATTAATATTAATCGCTATTATCAATCGCTATGAGGAAAACTAAAACAATGTTATGACCCTCGAAGATATTTATACTCTAATACAACAACATTTCATAAAATATGCCGTATGATTAATATTAATCGCTATTATCAATCGCTATGAGGAAAACTAAAACAATGTTATGACCCTCGAAGATATTTATACTCTAATACACAACATTTGTTGGTACGACAACTGGCATTTCCCAAACTACAGACGATGCCTGCTGCTATTTTCTGAATCCTGTGAAATATTAACAAACATCAAATAATGCCGTGTTCCGAATTCGACAGAAATTGGGTTCCTCTGAGTCAAACGGTTTCTCTCGAATGACTATATATTTTCAAGCGTGTGGTTTCTTTCATATAAAATTAAGTAGTTCCCATAAAAAATCATGCGTCTCCTTTAGTTATAGACTTTTATTAATAATACGTTACCGTTATCGGTGAAAATAAAAAGATGTCCACATTAGGACATACATATAACAGTCTTTAATTTAAATAATATCAATTATACTCTCCGGGCATTATTTACGTGAAACATTAAGTAATATGAAAAGATCAATCATACGTCTCCATAACTTATAGTGGTTCTCAAATTATATGTTACCGTGGGCATCTGCAATATGCCGCAGGTAATATTAGTCGTAAGGCATAATAGAAATATATATTAATCAATCGTTTTAAGGATAAATATAAGACTCGTGTACCCTAGAAAATTTTCATCCTCACATACACCAATTCTCAATCTGTAGAAGACGCCGACAGTGAAAATGGCCTCGAACTGGACAATAATTTTAAAAAGAAATCATACTTTACCATAGAAATATCAAGTACGCTGAAGTTAATATTAATTATATGGCCTAATGGAAATATATATTAATAAACCGCTATAAGGAAAAACACAACAATCGTATGTCTTTAGACTAGTTTCATATTCACACACACAATATTTACTTTGTACGCCAACAGTAAAAAACCGTTGTTTTTACAAACTGATGTTGCTCTTCAAATACTGTCAAGTATGAATTTACGAGTTTTCTTCGGTCTGATATTAAATCCGTTCACTTGTCTTTGGCTGAAGTTGGGTTCCTGTAAGTCAAATGGTGTCGCTCGACTGACTCTATATTTCAAAGTTTATACTTTTCAAGTTACATTAAATATTCCCAAAAAAATAATCATACGCCTTCACAAGTTATGCTTTTTATTAATCATACGTTACCGCTAAAATGTCAATTTTCTCCGCAATGCTTTTTAAGTGTTTTTAATTCAAACAATATAAATCGTACCCTCCGGTCGTAATTTACGTGGAATCTTAAGTATTTTGCGGAGAAATTTTTTCTTAAACCATTGTAACTAAATTAATTTAGACTTGAGTGGTGAATATAATATAGATCAGTCACAGCTAGACGGTTGACACTTTACTGTGTTTGTCATTTCTATATTTAAATTTTATAATCATAACCCAGGGGAAATACATATTTATTTTTTTCATAATTTGGCACTCAGGATTAACAAAAGTCCTCCACTAACACCTTTAAATAATACGTCCAAATCGTTAGCAAAAAAGGCAGTGAGGGAGATTTCAATGGCATTTCCATTGTTGCCCTATTTCGTTGGAAATTCTACCGCTAGACTTATGAGGACCAGCACAATTTTTTTCTTGCAGCTTTTGGATTTAAAATTTATAAATTTACAATGAGACTTTTTGAAAAAAAAAAAACAAACCTCAAAATTCCAATATTTCCTTCAGCTGCAAATCAACTTCCTCAACCACCCTCGGCATTGTTTGGTTTTTACTTTTATAGGTTCTTTAATAAGTGCGTTGCTTATAATAGAAAGGAAAAAAGGACAACATATGTGCGAGTTTTATTAAACATATGTATTGGTTTTTGCCAAGTTAGCAATACCAAATGAGACTTAAGGTTCTTTTTGACACTTAACACGGAAAGGGCAAAGTGTGTATGTATTTAAGGAAGCCGCAACATTGATGCGGTATGAAAGAGAAAGTTGATCTTAAGAGGTTTTTGCCTAAATAGTCTCACATGTATAGTATAATGTAAGGACTATTTTGTAAAAAAGAAGGTGTAGGTAAGAACAAATATTGGTTTCCTCTATTCCTGCAAAGAATATTGAAACTATTTACGGATTTGATATCATTATGCCCTATAGCCTAATCTGTCGCATTTGAGGGCAACATAATTCATAGGTAAGGTTTCAAACGCCTCAATAGTTGGGTGGTTTGAAAATGCTTCCCACATTGAGTTAAGTTAAATTGGTCGGAACTTGATATATTTCTTTTTATAAAAAATAATAATAGTCATACGTTGCAAGAGTAATATCTTATTAGTTTAGTAAAAACAGCGTGATTTAATATCAATCATACGTTCGCTGAAAAAATTGAGTATGCTTAGATAAATTTTAATCATACCTCATATTGATGATCAACAGTATTAATTCAGCATAGAGAAAAATATAAGTTCCACAATATACAGTTATTTAGAAATTATTATAAAAAATTAATCATACGCCCCCATGAAGTAAATAATTTTAATTGATTATATCTCAGAAGAAAGTACAAATGCGGCAAAGATGCATTTGGAAGAGGAACTAAAAATATATGGGCATTTGTTTTTTATTTCATAGAGCTCAAATATCTGAAAATATTTTTGGTTTCGCCAATATGCGATCAGGTAAAATAACGACAGGAAATAGTGGTCAAAAAAGAGGAACTACTTCAAACTATAACAAAGCAGGAAAACATTCATTACAATAACGAAAATTCTTCCAAATTTCCCAAAATGGAGGGGCTCCTATGAATATAGGGAACGATTTTTCTTGTGAGGTTCCCCAATACTGATATTTTTATATATGTTTTATATTTTAAGAACTAAATTTATATCTACCGTCAATCAATAGAATAGTTGACACCCTTTTTTGTTTTTATTTATAATAAATCCTATATCTCTGTTCACATTTTATGGTGTTTTCTTTTAAATAACTTCCTTTGTTTCCTTCTCTTGTCTTTCCGGTATTTTGTAATTGTTTTCTGTCATCGACCAGCCGACAGTGCCTGGTCCTACTATTTGCTGAAGTAGTATATTTATATTATTCTAGTTGATGTGCGCCATTGTACATACATGCACAATTCTAGGGTCCTTATGTTCGACATAGTATGGACAATAAAACACACAACCATTTGAAAGTCATTTATTATTTACTCTTTTGCAAATAGTGTTTGGAATTGACACTCATTACTGTCTGGGGAGAAATATGTAAAGAACATAAGAAAACTGTTAACTAAACTTTGTGATATAGTTCATTTCATGGCACATCAATTTTTATTTGAATACGATTAGAAGATGTTATCAATAAATGACTTTTATGATAAAAAAAAAAAGTTTTAAACAGAAGAAATTAAATGACGCAATTGTCTTAATTATGGAAGTTATATTACCAATAGTAGATAAGGTAAAAATTAGTTCAAAGACGATTTCATATATATGTTTGTATATATTTGGAAATGCATCCCTGGCAATTGCATCGCTTAAGAACAGCATTTCATATCAGGTTTATGCCAATAATAAAGAAAACGTAAAAATTTGATGGCGTGTGTGTATTCTGAATATTCCTACCCTGTGTAGACAACAATTCAATTCGGGGCGTATGATTGACAACAATTAAATCATTAAACACATAAGCACACAGGGACGTATGAGTTATAACAATTAAACAAAATATCAAGAACTGTAATTTTAGTTGTATTATATGGTTCATTTCTTGGTACATCAAATCTTCTTTGAATATATGTATTTTTGTTTCAATATTGACCAACCTTCAGGGGATTCCCCTGATCAAATCTCAGAGGATGACCCCTATAAATGCAGTGCATTGAATTGGACTTAGGAAATTAGGATTAGATAGACAGGTAAGAGCAAATAGTGTTTGTGGATATTTGATTTAAACTTAGTAACATCATAGTTAATACCCCTCTTTGCACTTGCCGGACGCTTTTTCCATATGCGGACTGTTCTGTTGAAACACGAATTATCTCCGTGTTGCGTAGTTTGGTCTATTGGTCAAGTGAGAACAAATGGATGTGAATCAATGAACAACCTTTACACGTGGTTAAATACTCTAACTTCCGGTATGAGATTGTGTATCTGAGAGGCACACTTCCTTTTAACGATGTTCCAAAGAGAAAACAGAGTTGTCGACCCTGCTCTCAACTTTTAGCAGCATTGACCCTTTCGATACACGGTCCAGAAACTCCAAGGTGGATATAATGCCACCAGCCACCATGCTGTATTGATCGAATGTTTGCGATCTAGATATTGAGAAGGTTGGAAGATGGAGTAACAAATTCTCTACACCTCTTTAAAAATTCCATATCTACACTTGTGCTTATTTCGACAGACTGAAAAAATGTGTTTTCCAGCGGCTATCGCATTGTATTTGCATGCCAAGAACATCAAGAGCTTTCGATTGTTCAGTATCTACCCCATCCTTTGAAATCGACGACACAGATGGGTCAATTGTGTGCTTGTGCAAAAGTATCCAGCACGTGGTCTTACGAGCATAACAGTCAACCAGATTGACTTAATACGCTCAGTATTCAAATGTCCATTATGGTCTCATTTTTTTGCACTTCGGAAGGCTTAGTTAGAAGTTACGAACCTGCAAAAGCATTAAACTTTATTTTTTATCAAACACCTTGGATATAAACAGACCCAAAACCTTACCTTCACAAGTCTATGCTGTTCCTGTTGTTTACTGTTCCGAGAGGAACTTCATCAGATCACTTGTAGAACGGTTTCTGCGGAGCCAGAACTAACTGGGCTGTTGTATTCGAGATAGCTCACCGGATGGTAGTCAATCATACTCTCCATCACCTTGTTCAGCATGAATCATAACGCAATTATAATCCTCACTTTTGTTACAGATCGGCCTGACATTGGAAGTTCTCCAATACGAAGGGGAGCAACCTGAAAAGGCTGAACATAAGTGCTGATATGTAGTTAAGTTCCGGGTGTTATTACGCCCAGAAATACATGTACCTTTGTAGCACTTAGAATTCCGAAATCGTACTGCAGACCTTTGACTAGATACGTTTCTTATCACAGAGAGTAGTTGCGTTAGAGTGCGTTCCAGGGAATTTATTTCCGACCAGCTCCCCAAAAACCGTTTGAAACTCTACGTGTTCGAGAAAATGTTCCACGCAATAAATAAGATACATTTCCGATTACTTGGAGTGGTTAATTGCTTACCATCCAAGAGCTATACAGATTCTTATAAAACCAATTTTTCGTACTAGCGTATAAGTTGTAAGATCTAACGTGGCTTATGAGTAATATATGTATATTAAATTAAAACAATTGTCATCTGCAATTATTTATGCAACTATTTATAAACATATTTCAATAACAAATTGAGGTTTCCTAAGCATTTTAATAAAAAGCTTGGTTTTTTTAACTTATGATCTTTAATTAACGTGCGAAATCTGTTGTCACAAATATGAGAATTCAAGCGTTAATTTATCATACTAGTTTAGGAATTCATAAAACAAATCAGTTCTATAACTAAATTTGCTTTTGAGTCACACACAATTCACAGCTCCAAAACTATAAACTTTAATTTGAATTTCGAAAAAAGCAAATATTTCATAATTACTTTCTATCCAAGTTCGTCCTCCAACAGCACAATTGTCTAGTTCCAAAACTGACAACATAATATACTCCAACTACTCAAAGCAATCACTCAAAACTAAAACTGCTGCACATCAGAATACAATTTCTCTCTCTCTATTAAATTCTTTTCAAACGAAAAGGCAGGAAAATAAATTCGCAAAATTTTACTGAAACACACAAAAAATATTTTTTTTTTACTTTCTGTTTATATGAAATTCAAAATTAAAAAAATCTGGCAAAGAAGAAACTTTTTGTCACAGACAAATAAACCACATCATATCTGAATCTAAAGTAGAAGTAAAAAAAATATTCTCGTAGCACTTTAAAATGAATTTGTTTGTTTGCAGCAGAGACGATGAAAAAAAACAAGTAAAACAAAATTCAAAAAGGAAAAACACCATATCCAGACATTTGAAACTCTATCATGATAAAATGTTTTATGAACCTTTTGAAAGATCGAGAGAGAAAAGGAAGGAGTGCGAAGAAAAACTTAATATAAGAAAACAGGGTCACATACAGAGCTCATTTGTTATCAAAAGAAAATGGAAACATCAATGTCGATATCAACAGGTGTTACATTTTTTAAACCGCACAAGTTTGCAGACATTGAATGTGAACTGTCTAGAAAGTTAATGTCTAGAAAGTTTGTACCATTCATTACTAGCAGATGGGTCATGACTTGTATTAGTTTTCCAACATTATTACGAGAAAACTATATAATATCTTATATTTGATATAAGGTTTCGATTGTTTGCACAGCTAATGCACTCCCGAACGTATTAGTAATATTTATTTTTGATTATGAAAATATTTTAAACATGCCCCTAGTGCGTATGAGTGATTTAAATTTGTAAAACCTTATCTAATGCATTTGATTAATATTATTGGGATTATTGTTAATTGCACGACATGTTTAACGTTTGCCACAACTTGCCACAAAATATAGGCCACGACGTTTTTATGAATACTTGTTAGACCATTTCGGATTACTACACTATTGTTGGAGTGGCGGTGGTGCAATCGTTAATGTGCGCGGCTCTTGTACGTGTGCTCGATCCCTGTTCGGACCTGATTACATTTCTTTCGAACCGGTTAAAACCTGTCCAATCTGTGAGTGCAAAACTAGAATGCGCACAGCTTACTGGTTGCGAGAAGCTCTCCCCAATCCCTTCATGGGATGTCATGGGAAACCATTTATATATTTAAACTATTATTGGCCGAACCGTTTTCTAGAAATTGTCCTGGAAATATATCTGCGACGGTATTGAAAACAGAACTACGAATTGCTAACGAACGATTCTTGACGTAACTGACCTTACATCAGCCCTCTTCGAAACCACTTTTCAACGTGTTCCATGTCCATTGGAAAGAGAAAATACGAGTAGCCCTAATCTCTTCACGTTATGTGCACTATTGCCCCTTGTAATGTTCCTCTAACCCACACCCATATAAGGTTCCTTGCCTATCTCACTAACAGATGCGCGGCAGTTATGAAGTCAGGATTGCAGATTGTAGAGATTTTATTGAAGCAGGTTTTTCAGAGCAAATATTGGTACCCCTGGAAATTAATGGAAATGAGCCAGAGTATTACTTTTCTGATTGTCATGACTTGTGCATCATAAACACTACACTGGTAGCCTTCGTGCAAATTCTAGGCCACCATCTTTAGAATAGACCGTAAACGCTAATGTATCTTCTATGGTAAATGTATTTCCAAATCCCGTCTGTCTGGATAAGATAAGGTTAGTGTCATGTAATCCAAATCTAACGTGATATTCTAAGCATAACTTAAAATTATACTGTGCCAATAGAGACTGTTGAAGGACAATACGAGTATAATATTGAATGTTAAACTGTATTTAAGTTAGACTATTGCTGCTAAAATATTCCTGAAGATGCTATCCGACGTGTGGTGAAATATTGAAAACAAATAAATAAACAAACAAAAGAAGGCCTCCAGCTTGAAAAATCATTTATTAGATGTTGAAGAATATTCAATAAATCCCTTGGAGGTTTGCTGGCAGCCTGTTTCTCTATCGCGAACGAAAAATTTCGTTCGTGTTCTAGAAAAAGAAAGTTCATTTGGGTTACACAATCTTATCGTTTCAAGTTGAATGAAAATAAATAAATTTTCAAAACTTTTCAGTACAAATTTTGGATTCTCTATTTCGAAGGTGCTGCCAGTTGAGAACAAACATAGAGCCACTTACAGGAATCCTATTTGAGTCGAATATGTCGAGATAGAGAAGCATATAGTTTGTTTACTTGTGATTATAATCTAATGCCTGTAAGTTTGAATACAGTTAATTCTCATAGATTGAGCCACGCGGAATAAAAGATACATTACTTTGAAATAAAGTTATATTTATCCTCAATATCCAATAAAATAATTAACGCTTACAAAGTTTATAATGAGGAGAATTTTCGTATCTTGTTACAATGAATATCATCACAATACATACCTATTTCTATAAATCAGCCGAGTTCTGAAGCTATAAATAAACCGATGAAATAACACTACCTTTCAATATCTATTTCCTTAACGGTTCATCTACTTAATCAAACCTTAATTATTCCGCTATCTTTAAGATAATGTTTAAACACACATACAAGTTACTAAATGAAACACGGAAAGAGATTTCCTTGTACCCTTTTCTATTAAGCCGTTGAAATTCTACATAACTACTGAAAGCATTTCTAATCCAGTCGTTGTTACTATTAATCATACGTCCAGAATATTTACTACAGCATTTTTAAATCCAGTCCTTATTAATATTAATCATACGTTCAAAAAGGCGTTACAAAATATACAATACTAATTATATAAAACGAAGGAAAGTTAAAGTAAATACGAGTGGGTAAGAGAAAGCGAGTAGGTGAGAGAAAATGGATTAACGTAAAATGAAGAAAAAACTCTAACGGAGAAATCCAATACAACTACCATTTTGCTATGCAGATTAAGCTCAAGGTAACCGCTTTACAAAACAACCTAATGAGTAGAAGGCAAAACTAATGAGCGTAATTCCATAGCAAAATACCTGCCCGTTAATCATGCGAGCGTAGTACTCGTATATTAAGCTCGAGACAAATAAGCAAACACAAACGGAACCAGTTTCTTGCACGAATGCGAAAGTTTTTCAAACACTCATTTATACAGCAACAACTACTTTAGTACAAATAGAGCATAAGGAAATGAAAACCCAATAAACCCGGGTCTTAATACAAAAAGAGTAAATCATTGGCAGTTGTTTGAAACTCTATTTTCGAAGAAACATTTGAGGATATAAAATTTCTTAACAGGATACTAAAATCTTGATTGGCAGCCTCTTCCATGACTGTAATAGAGTGGGGATAACACGTTACGTAACGGGAAATAGAGTGCGGTTCCACGTCGCAATACACAAAAGTACAGAAAAGTGTTCCCAAAAGTGGTCTAGAGAAATATACAAATATATGGTAGCGACGCAACAACTGTTACACACATTTTAGCCTACAAAATTAAAAATAGTGCATGTTTTTCCTCCATTTTTTTTTTAAATATTTAT
This sequence comes from Phaonia tiefii, assembly GCA_963931995.1. NCBI lineage: Eukaryota > Metazoa > Arthropoda > Insecta > Diptera > Muscidae > Phaonia > Phaonia tiefii. The sequence continues at coordinate 286,557,735 of OZ008369.1, forward strand.
TGATAAATATTGAATACAAAAAACAAATTTAAAAATTGGTTCCTACTACACACCATGTAGGGATTGGAGATCGGCATTTTGCCAGATCTGATCAGAATTTTTTTTAGGGCGGGTCTAACTTTCCGCCCCTCGGAACTTTCCTGAAACATATCGGCATGCAAAATTGTGTGTTCCTTACTCCTGAGATACACACTATGTTCAGAAGTTTTATAGAAAAGATTCAGATAAACATTTTTGTGGAACAAATTAACCCTCTAACTGTCACGTATAACCATAATTTTCCTATTTTTTTGAAAACTCCAAAAAACTGCTCGAAAACGACGAGGGGCGTGTTAAAAATGTTCTACACAAATGATCGCCATAAAATTTCACTAAATGTGTCCGAACACTCGAAAACACAAATCTTAGCCCAAGTGGTAGATAATAAGTAACAACTAACTGAATTTTGTCATTTTTCTGTTTCCATTTAAAATAGTCCACATAATATATTGAATTTTGTCATTATTTCATGTTTTATCTAGCACTTGGGCTAAGATTTGTGTTTTGGAGTGTTCGGACACATATAGTGAAATTTTATGGCGATCATTTTGTAGTCATTTTGGAGCAGTTTTTTCCGAGTTTTCAAAAAAAAAAGTAAAAATTATGGTTATACGTGACAGTTACAGGATTAATTTGTTCCACAAAAATGTTTATCTGAATCTTTTCTATAAAACTTCTGAACATATTTTGTACCTCAGAAGTGAGGAACACACAATTTTGCATGCGGATATGTTGCAGGAAAGTTCCGAGACGCGGAAACTTTGACCCGCCCTAAAAAAAATTCTTATCAGATTTGGCAAAACGCCGATACACGTATATTTTTTTTAGACCATTCTACCAGAATCCGTTGAGAGAAAGATACACAAAGATAGGAATAGGGAGCAGACAAACGTACACAAAGTGCTCATACAATAGAGACAACGAAAGTCTTCATAAATGTCAGAAAAATTCTAAAATTGCAAAAGAACAAACAAGAGTACAAACTGTACTTGTACACAAAACTGCAACGACTGGATTTGATTACGATATTCCCGAAGAAAACGAAAGTCTGACTGAACTAGAACAAATAAACCCAGAGAGAAAATTTACAGAAAGGGACCATTTTTCTCTCACAAATTGATGGCATTAGGCTTGTTTACATATGAACGTTGGATGTTGAATTGGTTTCTTTTATTAATAACAGATACAGGCATTAGTTCAAAAAACCATCAAGCAAACAACAACGGCATTTGTTGTTTGTGTATTTGAATTTTTGTGTTAAATATAGCAGAATTGTATACTAACAATAAAATATAACAAAAAGTTATCAAATACGTGTAAATTTCAAAGGTATCCATCAAAACGACATGACAAATTTTAGTCAACAGTTCTTGTAACACAACCTTGTGTAAATCAATATACGTCTAACATGGGTAGGGTATGAAATGAAACGTCAGATGAGACACATTTTTCCTCTAAACGAAATGCCAAAATAATTACCACTACACGCATGAAGTTTCACTTCAGGCGCGTATCGTCTTCATTACAGACATATGTTTTTCAGAGGACCGTCGGTGGCGCAATGGTTTAGCGTGTACATTAGTTCCCTACCCTGACCATCTTAAATTTCTTTCGACGACGGTCGCTATGTTTAGTGACTATCGAGTAATTAGCAAGAAAATATTTTCCCAACAGCCGCCCGCAATCGATGAAAATTGTAAGCCCCAAGTAATGAATATAAAATTGTTAACCCCACAGCTCAGTGACTGTCAGACGCTCTATGTATTTCCATTCTGGGATGTAATGGGCAAACTTTGTACATTTGTTTACCTGAATTCGTTGAAGCTTCGACTATTTTGGATAAACCATAATATACCAAAGATTTTGTATTGACTGAATTGACCCATTTCATGAAAGGTTCATTGTCTGTCAAAAAAACTAGCAACCAAACTTGTAAAAGGTTAAGTAACCACATTCTCAAAATCCGGTTTTCATGTAAACGTAACTTTTACTTGTTTTCACTTAATACAACTAACACAGATTTAAACATCCATAGTCGCGCTGTTTCTCCGTCAGTCACTTACGGAAAGTTTGTTCTTGAGAGAAAAGAGAAACTGTGTGTTTTGAACGAAGTTTACTTGAGTGGTAAACAAGCCAATATTAAGCACACATACCTACATGAAACTAGTGAAACGTATACATACTTATGCTACTTTTTGTACATTTACACCGTATACGTATAGTTTATAGCAATACTACACAACAACTAATACAAGTAGTACAAAATACACCGAGTAAACATGTCCTATGTATACACATTCACAAACACGCCAACAAACTCAAGCAAGAAGCAAGAACATCATTATCTTTACACGCATCCACATCATTACTTTTGTCAGGAGCTAAGGATAACAACGAAGAGTACAACGAAAGTTTTACTATTTAATGTTTTATTATGGTAATATATTCAGAAATATTGACTCAGGCACTGCCATTTCAGATAAATCTGTTTCAAGAATTTGGGTTCTGAACACTAGTAGAAATTCAAGTCCACAATCAGTGGGTTAAAATTAAAAATGTGAAAGAGCTTTCTACAACATATCCTGCGACAGCTTCCTCAAACTCGGCTCTTTGAATGTACATACTAAATATAGCAATTAAAATGTTCAACACCGAAAAACGGTAAACATAGTTAACTGGGCTTTTTGGAATTACACATGTGCCGGTTTTAAAGAAACTTAATTTTCGAATAAATTGTAAAGCGACTATTTGGTGTACGATAACCGGTTTTTACATAATCTGTGTTAAATATCCTTACAAAAATTTAAAAATATACCAAAAAGAGGTATGCTTTTTAAATATTAATGAACGTTTTGAATTAAGAACCACGATACCTATTTTCAACTATAATTTTATGCCTTGAATAATTTCTACACAAGATCTCAAATTTTTTTTTTTAATTTCAAGTTGTTTTTATAATTAGAAAAACATTTAGCTAATTTTAACAAATACATAAAATATTTTTTTTACATTATAACATTTCTACCAAATTTGAATATGATTCCCAAATTTAAATTAAATTGAAGTGCGCTTAAAACCGGATCACTTTAATTCATTCAATTCAATACAATTCAATTCGATTCAATTTAATTCAGTTCAATTCCAGTCAATTCATTCAATTCAATTCACTTCTATTGAATTCAATTCAATTCAATTCAATTCAATTCAATTCAATTCAATTCAATTCAATTCAATTCAATTCAATTCAATTCAATTCAATTCAATTCAATTCAATTCAATTCAATTCAATTCAATTCAATTCAATTCAATTCAATTCAATTCAATTCAATTCAATTCAATTCAATTCAATTCAATTCAATTCAATTCAATTCAATTCAATTCAATTCAATTCAATTCAATTCAATTCAATTCAATTCACTTCTATTCAATTCAATTCAATTCAATTCAATTCAATTCAATTCAATTCAATTCAATTCAATTCAATTCAATTCAATTCAATTCAATTCAATTCAATTCAATTCAATTCAATTCAATTCATTTCAATTCAAATCAATTCAATTCAATTCAATTCAATTCAATTCAATTTAATTCACTTCTATTCAATTCAATTCAATTCAATTCAATTCAATTCAATTCAATTCAATTCAATTCAATTCAATTCAATTCAATTCAATTCAATTCAATTCAATTCAATTCAATTCAATTCAATTCAATTCAATTCAATTCAATTCAATTCAATTCATTCAATTCAATTCACTTCTATTCAATTCAATTCAATTCAATTCAATTCAATTCAATTCAATTCAATTCAATTCAATTCAATTCAATTCAATTCAATTCAATTCAATTCAATTCAATTCAATTCAATTCAATTCAATTCAATTCAATTCAATTCAATTCAATTCAATTCAATTCACTTCTATTCAATTCAATTCAATTCAATTCAATTCAATTCAATTCAATTCAATTCAATTCAATTCAATTCAATTCAATTCAATTCAATTCAATTCAATTCAATTCAATTCAATTCAATTCAATTCAATTCAATTCAATTCAATTCAATTCAATTCAATTCAATTCAATTCAATTCAATTCAATTCAATTCAATTCAATTCAATTCAATTCAATTCAATTCAATTCAATTCAATTCAATTCAATTCAATTCAATTCAATTCAATTCAATTTAATTCAATTCAATTCAATTCAATTCAATTCAATTCAATTCAATTCAATTCAATTCAATTCAATTCAATTCAATTCAATTCAATTCAATTCAATTCAATTCAATTCAATTCAATTCAATTCAATTCAGTTCAATTCAATTGAGTTCAATTCAATTCAATTCAATTCAATTCAATTCAATTCAATTCAATTCAACTCACTTCAATTCAATTCAATTCAATTCAATTCAATTCAATTCAATTCAATTCAATTCAATTCAATTCAATTCAATTCAATTCAATTCAATTCAATTCAATTAAATTAAATTAAATTAAATTCAATTCAATTCAATTCAATTCAATTCAATTCAATTCAATTCAATTCAATTCAATTCAATGCAAGTCAATTCAATTCAATTCAATTCAATTCAATTCAATTCAATTCAATTCACTTCAATTCAATTCAATTCAATTCAATTCAATTCAATTCAATTCAATTCAGTTCAATTCAGTTCAATTCGACTCAATTCAATTTATTTCAATTCAATTCAATTCAATTCAATTCAATTCAATTCAATTCAATTCAATTCAATTCAATTCAATTCAATTCAATTCAATTCAATTCAATTCAATTCAATTCAATTCAATTCAATTCAATTCAATTCAATTCAATTCAATTCAATTCAATTCAATTCAATTCAATTCAATTCAATTCAATTCAATTCAATTCAGTTCAATTCAATTCAATTCAATTCAATTCAATTCAATTCAATTCAATTTAATTCAATTCAATTCAATTCAATTCAATTCAATTCAATTCAGTTCAATTCAGTTCAATTCGACTCAATTCAATTTATTTCAATTCAATTCAATTCAATTTAATTCAATTTAATTCATTTCAACTCAATTTAATTCAATTCAAATCAATTCAGTACAATTCACTGCACTGCACTTCAATTCAATTTAATTTAATTCATTTAAATTCAATTCAGTTCAATTCAATTCAATTTTTTTTAATTCAATTCAACTCAGTTCAATTCAATTCAATTCCATTAAATTTTTTTTTTGTTTATTGTTTCATAAATTTTTACAAAAATAAATGCCTTCTTTCCCCGCGAACCCAAAGGCTTGTGTGCAGGGATAATTGAGTATATGTACAATAATTAAATTTTACATCTAATATTCAATCTTCTATATCTCTAGGTGCATTGATTTATTCGCTTCATTGCGATTTAATTAAATAATTCTTAATTAAGATTTTGCGCTTAAACTTATTAGGTATAAAAATAAGGTTTTGCGGTATTGAGTTTAAAATAGTTGGTAGTTGAACGTAAAGAGTGTTTTTTCCATGTTTGTTGTTGTATTTTGGTACTTTGAACCTTCTTTCTTTTCGTCTTCTGGTGTTATACTGATGATCAACAGGTTGAAGAATGTTTCGATCTTGGAATTCCTCGATGGTTGTTGACTTGTAGATATTCTTTATGTTGAGAATGTTGTGCTGTTTGTAGAATTGTTTGAGCCTATCCTTAGAGTTGTTGCTGCTGTTGTTGTTTACGGTATATACGTTATTGTAATTTAAGTTCTGAGTTCCGATCTGAATGTTGAGTGTTTTGTTCTTCATTAAGATTTTGACAAGCCGGTTTTGTGTTTTCTGTAGTATGTTGCAATAGGTGGTGTTTCCAAAAGCGGTCATCCCGTGACGGAGGTAAGATTCCGTTTGCGAGAAATATGCTTGTTTGGTCAGTTCCAGGGTAGCACAGTTGTTCAAGTGATACAATACGAAACTTGCTTTTCGTAGTTTTTTGTTCAGGTGGTGATCTAGCATGACTCCTAAATATTTATAATTGTCCACTAATTCAATAAGTGTATCACAATCGTCGGTTGCCGTGGTTGGAATATTTTTATTTTTGTGTAGACAGTCTATATTATGGAATTTTAAATGAATGTTAGTTTTCCCAACGTGTGGTAGTGTGATGTGCATTTGTTTAGTTTTTGACGCGTTAATTATGAGGCCATTGTCATGACACCATCCACTGATCAAATCAAGTTCTGACTGCATCGAATATACAGCTGTATCTATGTTTTCATGAGCCACGATTACATCGTCTGCGTATGCGAAGGTTTTACTATGCTGAAGCTGGCTTAGCATTTCATTTGCATAAATAAGGTATAAAATAGGACCAAGCTTTGAGCCCTGTGGAACACCATGATTTATCTAGATCTCTTGGCTTTGGTTACCAGCGATCTAGACCATATAGGACCTGCAGTCTAGGTAGTTTCTAAACCAATTTAAGCATTGACCCAGTATTCCATTTCTTTCGAGCATACATAGCAACTTTGAATGAGCCACCGTATCAAATGCCTTACTAAAGCCTATGAAAAGTGCTAGACAATGCATTTTGTTATCCAGACATCTGTTTACGAATGTTGAAAAGTTACCCAGAAGTTGATTAATAATTTTGCCTTTTTGGAAGCCATATTCTTGTTTATTGATTATATTGTATTTACTGAGAAAACTATTAAGTCGCTTTACTATAATCTCTTCCAGTACTTTCTCAATTACTGGCAGAATTGATATCGGACGGTAATTGCTGTATCCGTTTCTACTGCCACTTTTGTATATCGGCCTAACAATTGAAAATAATAGGCGTTAATATTTCTGCGTTAAACTTAATACCTTTGGGACGAATGCCATCTACGCCTGCTCCATTATTTGAACTTAGTGCTTTTAAGATATTTAAAATTTCGCCTTCATTCGTTGGTTCAATGTACATTCAATTCAATTAAATTCAATTCAAATCAATTTAATTCAATTCAATTCAACTCAATTAAATTCAATTCAATTCAATTCAATGCAACTCAATTCAATTCAATTTAGTTCAATTCAATTCAAATAATTTCAATTCAATGCAATTCATTTCAATTCGATTCGATTCAATTCAATTCAATACAATTCAATTCAATTTAATTAAATTCACTTTGTTTAATTTCACTTCATTTGATATGAATTTTACTAGAAGAGACACAACCCAATTATGTTTGAAGAAGTCTGTTATTACTTTAACTGAATTAGGTTACACAGGGGGAGGTTATGTAAGTTTCGGACCTTCTCGCGATCCGACAAACATTTATAAGAAAAGGTTATAAACTGTAGGTTAAGGACTTAATAGAATACACGGCAGGACTTCTATTTCAGTTATTCATTAAAGAATATGATATTTTGTTGTATAGAAATTTTGAAGGATTTGGTGGGTAGTAAGCCAAAGCGGGGAGAGTCTAAAGTTTCTCAGTGTATCAACGTTCAATATGAATGGGTCCAACCCCTACTTCCTTGACCGCTGATATACTACTAAATGGAGTTTGTCACTCTCTTTCGCTTAATGTTATTAAGTTCGGTGTTGTGTACGTGTAAATAGCCGATCGCGTTAGGTCCAACGCCGTCTTCTTCTTTATGATTGACTTCTAAATCTGTGTTGACATTTAGTTTGGATCCATCATTGTTTAGCAAACAGAGAATATAATTTGTACTATAAAAATTGTACCTAACGTATACCAAAAAGTGCCTAATGTGCATCAATAGAGTACGTAAATGTTACCTTATATTTCACGGGACATATCGGAAAAAATGTAATTTCTTTTAGGAAAGTAAATATTATTGTTTATCCTTTTCTTTATTTAACAATTACTTGAAGAGTCTTCACCGGAAGGAATCACAAAATCATCTCTTAAAAACTTTTGGCGGCCCCCTTCCTATACCACAACTGAAATAGTGATGAATGACAACAATAACGATGCTACTGTTGATAAATTTTAGTATCTGATCTCTATTCATGATGATTTCAAATGAATTTCTACTTATTTCTAGATGTTTTGTTATCGTTGCTCTTATTGTATACAAGTTATATGATCAAAATTGTATGTAAGTCAAGTGTCATATAGACCTGCTCACACATACACACACACACACACTCGCGCACATATGAATTTCAAATTCGTTTATACATTCATATGAAACTCTGTATACTCCTGGGTGTACTCACACTACAACTGACGCTTAACGCAACTAAACAACTTGTAATGTGTTGAATTGTTGCTCTCATCCTAGATGTGTTCAGTGAATGACTGTGGCGTTGTAACACATATGAAGCATATGTGTGTGTACACATGAATATGTGGCAATAAGTAGTATACACTCGCATGATTTTATCCTGCCTAGTACGAGTATGATGTACTTGTAGTATAACAATCACGCATTTCCCATAAAATTGAAGTTGAAATAAAATATGAACAAAACTTTTTTGTAGTTATGTTTATCTGTGTAGACAAGTTGGTAATTCAAGTACATGATGGATATGAGGCCAGTGCAAAGGGACTATATTTTGGTATGACGAACTTCGTAAGTGTGCAATTTTGTTGTAGTTATTATTGTGTATCCATATCCTCATGATTTCTACGGATTGCTCTCTTTACTATAGTTTTGATTATCGCTAATGAATCAGAGTTAATTTCAGCTTACGATAAACAACAAAATAGCGTTATTTTTAAATTTCGACTATGTTTGTTAGCACGATATATTACTGAACACTTTACGATTACTCGATGTTAAATTTCAAATGGTCACCCTGTTTTTTTTAGTGGATGATATTAATTAAAAGCGACTTCAAAACATATAGCGCACACAGTATATCAGTTATATCGCCCCATGCAGTGGCTCCCAGAAACATCCTTAATATTCCAGAATCGTCTATAATTAGCGAGTTCATCAACCTCTTTGTGGAGAATGGCATAAATCTATCCAGATTCTTCCTCAACTAGTTATATTCAATCATTTGTACTAGAGAATTAAAATGTTTCCTCGGCAGTTATCTTTTCGTAGAGAAGTCATTACTGTGGTTACACATACAAAACTGTTGTTCATATAAAGATATACAATTTTCTCATACAAAATGAGCTTTCATAAATAATAATAAATTTATGTAATATTATTTTTGATAAGATAATAATAAAAATTATTAATAAATAATAAATATAATAAAATAAAAATTTACTAAAATAATATAAATAAAGTATTTTGTAATAAAATATTAATTTACTGCTGTCCTGAATAGTTGGTAATAAATCCTTTTTTTATCCAAAAATAGGTAAGAAGTTTATTTAAAATTTACCGTCTTACTTGAACAGTATTATTAAATATAATAAAAGTTAAAAAAATATCTGCTACAAATTGTTAGAATCACACCTGAAGCACTCTTAATTGAAAATCACGTAATTTCGAAGCAGATTCCCAGTTTGATATTTATGAAGTGGCAGATTATGAGATAAAGCTTAGAAATTTAAAAATGAGTCACTTTAAGTGTGAAAAAAATTGGAAATATTAAAATCTTATTGCAATATTAATTGCATTCTAGGCTACAATATATGATCGTTTGTTTACATTAATCATAAGTACAGGTATCCATTTGAAAGAAATATCGAGAGTGTTTAAATTAAAAAATATAGAGACACTAATTTTTGCAGAAACTCGATACAGAATATTGTGACATTCATTATTTGATTAGCCAGCAAACACCACATATAACTAAATCTAATATTATCTTGAAAAGGGAATTTTGTAACCATCGTACGTACAGTAGTCACACGCCATGTATAATATAAATATATTTTCACTACACCATATAAGTAAACATCCATTTCAATCTGGTGTATCGCGTATTTCCCGCATAAGATGGTAATATCAACAATCATACGCACAGTAGCCGTTTTGGAAATTGCATTCCATATAATGATCTATGGTTTAAAAAAAATATCTTATAGCCTTATGACGGTGAATGGGGAATATTTAACTACATATGTGCTTTATATATTTAATAAAAGTGAAACAATATTTCAATTCAAAATGACACTAAAATGTTGACGAAGTCAATAGGGCGTCAAAGAATTGCCTACATCGATCTCTGTAATGTCATTCGCCGAGTTTGGTTATATTCCTTTTCCAGGCACCACTCCGTGTATTTTGCGGTCTTCCTGGCCTGCGATACTCCTGAGGGTTTGACTCAAGCGCCACTGTAGCAAAATCTGATGTCGAATGCCTAATTATACTTCCGATGCAACTCCATTTTATTGAAATGATACCGTTGGACATTTTTTACGTTCCACTGTATATGCGAATGTTTGGTTATAAAAGTATATTTATCATACCAACAGTATTCCCTTTGAACAGGGGCTTTGATAAAGTTTTCACAAAAGCTCTTAGAACCTCTCAATAAAGAATGCACAGAATATTCATCAAACAGCCCTTAACGCATAGTCTAATGAATAATTTGCTGTGTAATAATTATTAATTATACGCACTGTAATACCTTTGAAGTACCATCTATATTGGAAGAGGTTCGATAGTTTTGAATAATGCAAAACTGTGTTTTATTTAATGTACTACCATTACTGGAATGCTTAATTCTTTAATAAAAGGCTATAAAATCTTACATTGCCAGCAGTCATCAAGACGTGATCAATAAAGCACTCCATGTCAAACCAGTCACCGAGTCTAGAAGTAGAAACCGCACTGCTCAGTATTTGGGAGAAATTCCCCTGCCCCTTCATGGGATGTAATGGGGAAACATTTATTTTATTTATATACTTCATTTGTTTATACCTTCTATGCAATTGCACAATGTGTCGTGTAAAAAATTCATTAAATTCTATCAAATAAGGTGGTGGCGTAAAAGGCGTCAAATACAAGGTGGGGTAAAAGTTGTCACCGTACACTGTTTGGTTGTAGGTTACACGCGTTTGGCGGTCAACAGATACCAACTGATGCACTGCCTGTACTTTGTAAGGGAATATCTTCAAGTGATGCAATAATATTATCTATAAAGACCGCGTATTGATATCCAATTGCGTCGTCTGATCCACACTCCGGTATCCTCTGCGACATATTGAGCCACATATGCGATATTTTCAGCAGCACGGCTGCTCGGAGACCGGCCAGACCTGCCAGCATCTCAAATTGTCCCATACTCTTCTAGGAGGGCTAATATACGCCGCAGTGTTTACCGAGAGTTTACCGACAAAGGAATCTGCGACAAGTACGACAAGGATATCACTTTACGCCAATACAACCGACGAATTTAAACAATTATTCCGGGCTATAGCGATCCATGTGTTATTGACGTGTAGTTTATATCTGCTTAATTCACAAACGTCAAAGCATTTTTGGCATTTGCAAAAATTATAGCATCTTACACGGGGGTGACAACTTTTGCCCCCCATCTTGTTTATATAACTTGGAAATATTACTCATACGCAGAGTAAGCACTTTATAGTAAAAGAGCTGGGTAAGATCATATGAAGAATTCAGAGTCAGGTCAGAGCGTAAAGAATGTACTAAACTAATAAAAAACAAATTATTGAGTGTACCAAAAAGTGTACCGAAAAGTGTACTAAAAAGTACCAATAATTTAAAGTACTAAAAAGTGTACTAAAAACATTCAGCTTAAAGAAATGTGATACTTTCTCCGGTCTACACGCATTATCACTTAATTCAAGCAATCAAGTGTACCAAAAGGTGTACTAAAAAGTACCACTAATTTTAAAGTACTAAAACAATTGAGCTGAAAGAAATTTGATACTTTGATAAGTCATTATCACTTAATTCCGTTTCGCGGTGCGTAACTTCGCAATCAAGCAATTTGTTTGTAAGTAATAAAACAAAGTTACGTGAAATGTACTAAAAAGTACCAACAAATTTAAAGTACTAAAAAGTGTACTCGAGACTTTGATCTCAAAGAAATGCGATCCTTTCTTCGATCTACACTCATTATCATTAAGCAGTTAGTTTGTAAGAAAATAAAATAAAGCAACGTGATGTATTTGTTCTATATCCTTTTTGGAATTTAATGCTTTCCGTTCTTCAAGACCATTCTGGGTTGCCTGCCAACTGTGCAAAGACACTTCAAACAAGGAAAATTCGTCGGGTGGACTCTGGTGCATTACTCTCCTGAGGTTGTTCTGCTTTAAAAAACATTGTTTTTATCACGCTAATACTGAATCCTTTTTACTCACACGACTGTAGATATTTTCGCCATAAACATTAGTAAGAAGGAAAAAACTTAGATAAATTCAACACAAAAAGTTCATAAAAACAAACACATCACAACGTGTTAACGCTAATCTTAATGCTGCAAAAGTACTAACTTTCTGACAGATCCCCACACATTTTATATAAACACATTGAAGCAGAGTATTAGCTACGATTGCACTAAGTAGTTGGGAATGAGGCTATTGGCCAAACTAACAAACTAAGGCACCACAAGTAAACACACGCATTATTTCCTTCCCACTTTCTATTTCAATCTTTTCCTCTTCCGTTCTCTCCCTTTCTCTATGTATAGCATTTTATGACAGTAATTGCCCCATCTTGCATTGGGGAGTAGTAATAAACTTTGGCTTTGGATTCTTAAATAAGTTCGTTGACATTTCCATTGCACTTTAGGAAACTCCCTCTTCATTCACTTGTATTTCTTTAACCCTTTCTTCCTTAGATATCGAATGTTAAATTTTTTTAAATACATTTTGTTTTGTTGCCAATTCTTAAGCGAGAGTGTTGCTATATATTGTGTGAGAAGAGAAAACTTTTGTGGAAAAGAACTAGATGCTAGTTACAGATTTGAGTGAAAATACGAAGTTTCAAATATTTTAAGAAATATTTTCTAAATATATCGAACTTATATTAAGCCAAGGCGGAAGAAATTTTCAATTTTATATTGTAAAGTTTTCAAAAGATTAGAGAATAATGGGTTTAATTCTCTATTATACTGAGTTTCGCATTTTAATGTTGCTTTTGATTTTGACTCACTACATCGTCATCTTATGGAAGCGTTTTAAAATTACTTATACGCACCGCAGTCCGTAGGAATATCAACATCAAAATGTTTCAGACTCTCATACAACCCGTCTTGCTTTAGGACGCAGACTCCTGGGTCCCATCGCAAGCAGACGAAACATCTCTAATAGCTTTCGAGGGAAAAATACTCCTAAATTGTATGGCCCTATAATGCACAACGGCGGGTATGTACGACGCATGCACCAAAAGCTGTATAAGCTATATACCGGCATTGACATAATTAAGCGGATCAAATTAACGCAATTGCGCTGGCTTCGCCCTGCCATTAGAATGGATGAGGACGAACCATCACGAAGGGTTTCAGTAACCAAGGGAAGATGAAAAATAGGAAGACCAAGACTCCGTTGCAGTGATCGGATTGACGAATCCTTACGTACACTTGGTATTACCCACTGAAGAGATGAGGCAAAATATCGAAATATGTTATCTTCGTTTTGTAAGGTCCCTGAACCCCCGGGGATTTTCGAGACCAGATAAGTAAGTACTTTTCTGCGCCTTATGATAGGATTATGTTCGTCGTTGTATAACGGATTGTATTAATTAGACATACAATTCTTTTCGTTTATATACCTGATGATTGGCCTAAATCAAAAAGTACCATATCACCGATACAGAATAGGTTCCTAAAAGAAAGTTCCAAGTTCCGTCCCGTCAAGTGGTGCAATTCCAATGTTTCTTGCAATTCCCCATAACATATGATAGATTTAATCACTGCTAACACAGCATTTTATTTTCATTTTTACGATAACATTACTTATACGCCCTGCATCTATCAGCACTAAACTCAAACATGTGTTAACAACAAAATGTAAATAATTCTCGTTATTGACAACAAAGTTATTGTTCCAACCACATATAGCTTAAACCCTAACTTTTCCAAATGTCTTCACAAATAGCTCTTCTGTTTAAAAACTTTCAATGTCTTTTTTTTGCCCTGTGACTTTTGTAAATTGCATCAACTTTATCATAAGTTGATCAAATGTTATTTGAAAGATTTCCTTTATGGAGTTTTCACCCTTCGCACCAGCATATCACAATTGGTTTCCTACTGTGTCAGGATCTTTGATTTCTCGTAAAAAGAAAACGAAAGAAAAAAAGGTTTATAAAAGTTTTGGAAACTTTTTTTCAAAGGACATCTCAATTGTCATAAAGTTAACATGGTTCTTTGTAGTTTCAAATGCATTTTCGATTGCATCGAGATATTGTCAGTTCACATATTGACTGATTGTAAGGGTGTTTTTTAAGTGCTACATAAAGAATTTATGATAACGACTTTGGCGACGGAGAAATAAGGACATTTAAACTGATTGAACATGGGTTGGAAATGGCATTACGACGTAAGAAAATTGAGTTATTTTATGAGTTAAGTCGTATCATTATCTTTGAAAATTTCTTAACAATTATGCGTCTAGTAGCCCACAGGAATATTATTTGCGGAATTGATGTATTTAAAATTGTGGGCCTATCAAATTTCAACTCAAAGTGTGATTACGTTAACGGTGTTTGACGTTCGAATAGTTCAACTGATTCACAATTGGTGGCCCGAGCAAAATTTGGAATTTGAGCCCCGTTGTTTCGAAGCAGATGGCTAATGTGACACTTATGAAGAGACAGATTATTTTCAAGAGGTTTACAATTTACGAAATGGGACGCTTCACGCATGCAAACAATTAGGAAATATTAAAGTAAGAAATCGAAGAAAAAAATTTGATAAATATAAAGTTTCATCAGCGCAATTTGTGGATAAATTTGTGCAGCAAGTTCATCAATGCGGGTGCTCTTTGATCAAAAGAACTCACGTACGTACTCGGCACTGCGCTCAGTAAAAATTATTACCGCTGTAGTTGACAGTGTGCTCGAAGAGCCATCAGCACTAACTCGCCACTGTTTGCAGGAATTGAACATTTCTCGTACTTCTTTTCGCAGAATTTTGCATAAAAACCTCTGTGTAAGGGCTTATAAAGTCCAATTTGTCCAAGAACTGAATGGGCTGAAGGTCGCTTGGCTGAAGATGAGCATTTATACCGAACATTATCTTTCCGATGAAGCTCATTTTCATCTAGGGGTTTATCTTAGGAAACAAACTTGTCGAGCCAGAGCTAGATACAGAGGCAGAACCAGAGACGGAGCCAGAGCTACAGCGAGAACCAGAGCGAGAGCCAGAGCCAGAACCAGCACCAGAGCCAGAGAAAGAGCACAGCCCAGAGCTAGAAAGAGAGCCAGAGCCCAAGCCCGAGGCGGAGCCCGAACCCGTGCCAGAGCCACAGCCAGAACCAGAGCGAGAGCCAGAACCTGCACCAGAGCCACAGCCAGAGCCAAAGAAAGAGCCAGCACCAGGAACAGAGCCAGAGAATGAGCCAGATCCAGAGCAATGGCCACGGCAATAGTCAGAGCTGACGCCAACCAAAAACCCTTATCCTTATCAGTGTGGCTTTAGGCCTGGAAAGCAAACTATCGACTTGACATTCACATTACGACAAAACCTGGGGAGAACCCACGAAACGCAAATCGACATCCACCACCTCTTTAGTAGATTAAAAGGCTACCTTCGATACCACGACACGGGAAAAAGTGTGCCAAGCTATGTCGGAGATTGGTTTTCCTGCTAAGCTGACACGACTTTTTAGAATGACACTGGGCGACACGAAATCCTCGGTAAAGATTGCTCAGAGCCAGATCCAGAGTTTGGGTCAGAGTCCGAGTCAGATCAAGATACAGATGCAGAGACAGACCCAAAGCCCGAGCCAGAGCCACAGCGAGAGCCGTTCCAAAACCAGAACCAGAGCCAGATTCACAGCAAAAGCAGGAGCAATAGCCAGAGTCAGAGCCAGAGTGAGAGCCAGGGACTAAGCCAGATCCAGAGCCACGGCCAGAGCAACAGTCAGAGCTAACGCCAAACTAAAGCCAGAGGCAGAACTTGACATAGAATTAGATATAGAGCTATAGCTAGAACTAGAGTTAGAGGTAGACCAAGAGCTATAGCTATAGGTAGAACTAGAGCTGGAGATAGAGCTAGTCCTAGAGCTAGAGATAGAACTAGAGCTAGAGCTAGAGCTAGAGCTAGAGCTAGAGCAAGAGCTAGAGCTAGAGCAAGAGCTAGAGAGCTAGAGCTAGAGCTAGAGCTAGAGCTAGAGCTAGAGCTAGAGCTAGAGCTAGAGCTAGAGCTAGAGCTAGAGCTAGAGCTAGAGCTAGAGCTAGAGCTAGAGCTAGAGCTAGAGCTAGAGCTAGAGCTAGAGCTAGAGCTAGAGCTAGAGCTAGAGCTAGAGCTAGAGCTAGAGCTAGAGCTAGAGCTAGAGCTAGAGCTAGAGCTAGAGCTAGAGCTAGAGCTAGAGCTAGAGCTAGAGCTAGAGCTAGAGCTAGAGCTAGAGCTAGAGCTAGAGCTAGAGCTAGAGCTAGAGCTAGAGCTAGAGCTAGAGCTAGAGCTAGAGCTAGATATAGGCTAAAGCTAGAGATAGCGATAGAGCTAGGACAGATCCAGAGCCACTGTCAGAGAAACAGTCAGAGCTAACGTCAAGCTAAAGCCAGAGTCAGAGCTTGACCTAGAATTAGAGATAGAGCTATAGCTAGAGTTAGAGGTAGAGCTAGTCCTAGAACTAGAGCTAGAGATAGAGCTAGAGCTAGAGATAGCGATAGAGCTAGAACTAGAGGTAGATCTAGAACTAGAGCTAGAACTAGAACTAGAGCTAGAGATAGCGATAGAGCTAGAGCTGGAGCTGGAGCTAGAGCTAGTCCTAGAACTAGAGCTAGAACTGGAACTAGAGCTAGAAATAGAGCTAGAACTAGAGATAGAGCTAGAGATAGGGATAGAGCTAGAACTAGAACTAGAACTAGAACTAGAGGTAGACCTAGAACTAGAGCTGCAGCTAGAGCTAGAACTAGAACTAGAACTAGAACTAGAGCTAGGGCTAGAGCTAGAGCTAGAGCTAGAGTTAGAGTTAGAGTTAGAGTTAGAGTTAGAGTTAGAGTTAGAGTTAGAGTTAGAGTTAGAGTTAGAGTTAGAGTTAGAGTTAGAGTTAGAGTTAGAGTTAGAGTTAGAGTTAGAGTTAGAGTTAGAGTTAGAGTTAGAGTTAGAGTTAGAGTTAGAGTTAGAGTTAGAGTTAGAGTTAGAGTTAGAGTTAGAGTTAGAGTTAGAGTTAGAGTTAGAGTTAGAGTTAGAGTTAGAGTTAGAGTTAGAGTTAGAGTTAGAGTTAGAGTTAGAGTTAGAGTTAGAGTTAGAGTTAGAGTTAGAGTTAGAGTTAGAGTTAGAGTTAGAGTTAGAGTTAGAGTTAGAGTTAGAGTTAGAGTTAGAGTTAGAGTTAGAGTTAGAGTTAGAGTTAGAGTTAGAGTTAGAGTTAGAGTTAGAGTTAGAGTTAGAGTTAGAGTTAGAGTTAGAGTTAGAGTTAGAGTTAGAGTTAGAGTTAGAGTTAGAGTTAGAGTTAGAGTTAGAGTTAGAGTTAGAGATAGAGCTGAATATAGAGCTGGCGCTAGAACTAGAGCTAGAGGTAGCGATACAGCTAGCGCCAGAGCTAGAGTTAGAGCTGGAGCGAGAGCAAGATATAGAGCTAGAGCTACGGCTACACCTACAGCTACAGACAGGTGTACCTGTGTATATTAGTCTTAATAACTTGCAAACTAAAATCAATTAGTGTTATAGTAGTCAATATTCGAAGGGATTATTGGGGAAATAACGCTAAGCTATTGATGAAAATAACCTTGTAAGAAGAGTTCATTGTGGTTACTCCTAAGAAATTAATATGACCTGACTAAAATAATATCAATCATACGTAAAGTGATCAGATTTAGATTAGACTATCCAATTGATTAGTTTATACTTAGAGGGTAATTTGTTTAAATATCAGTACTATAAGTGAAGAGCATCTGCAAAATGTTAACCAAGTTTCTTTTCACTGTCATCTCTTTAACAATTTCTACATCTTATCAGCCTTCTCAACATAAATAACACTATTTGCTGTTCACGTGGTTTAAAGGATCAATGCAATTATTCACACATTTCGCAATGTCTATTTGTGTATTGTTTCTATGGCTAGGAGCGTAAACATATATTTATAAGAAGGTTAAATTTAAATACAATTCAATTTAAACATCGCATTCTGTGGATGAGGATTTTTGTGATTGTTCTTGAAAATTATGTACATTAAACCCTTTGAGTGTTTCGTTGCAGTGCACACACAGTCAGCGTCATAAATTTTAGACAGACTCCCATGTGTCTGCCAGCGGCAATAACAGTTTTATTTTTCACATTAGAAACACAAAATGAATAAACGTGGGTGATGACGCATTAAACAGTACGACGGCGTTATTGCACCCTGCACCTTATGGTGTACAGGCATCAACTTTTGGAAAAAAATTTTGGGTTTTATTATTAGAAAATGCTCTCTGAAGACATCCCACGTTGCCAACTTAGCTGTTTGGTTCATGGGCCGATATTGGCCCAAGGGATTTGAACATTTCCAATCTGGTAAAGTCATTTCATACGAAACATAAGACTATTTTCAAGGGAAATTAACAGTAAATACAACCTAAGACTTGCAATTACGCACAATAATGTGAATTGTATAATAAGTGAATTATTAAATAGAAGAGAGTTTGTGCTGCAGACGTTCGTGCCAGGTACTTGTCAGCCCAGGTGCTGGCCAATACAAAGGCGTATAATTAATATTAACTCAAATTAAAAATGTGCCACAAATGTTAGTGTACACTTTTAGTTCAAATTAAACGATTTTCTTTCGAACAAATTTTGGAGTAATTTACATCTTTGAATTAAATTGTTTATTTTTAAAAGTTTGTTACAACTAAAATGCACAGGCTTGGTTTACACATTTCCTTTTCATATTTTACAAGATTCCAAGGTATTGGAGTAATAGGTTCAATCATCGTTTCATAAAATTAATTTGAGTTGAGGAATACTTACTCGGTAGTTAGAGAAACCAACAGTATTTCAACAGCAATATTTAGAAATCCATTTCCAGCTCAAGTGATATGTGAACAAGATTTTTATTTATCAGAAGCAATGAACTTTCGACAATTTTGACAAATAATACTATATTGTTAACAAGCAATTTACACTTGGTGGGAATGCTTAAGTTGTGGAAAATCATAAGTTGAATATGACTTTATTGTTATAGTTGATAAGAAATATCTTAATTATAGATTCTTATGTGCTTAGTGTGCCCCTTTAGTGTAGATGGTTGACTTAGGTCACAAGAAAAATATTCGATCTTGTCACAACGAATCAATTGTCGCTAGAGCTTTTAGACATTTGATCCAAGTTCAGCTGCGGTTTGCAAACATTACCCTTTCTTAAAGGTGGTAAATAACAGTACTTTGAAGTTTTATATTTCATATTTATTTCCAAAGTAACTGACCACAAGTTTCACATGCCTGCAAAATACTTTACTTCCTAAATGATTGGCCTTCTGTTAAACAACAAATTCTACCTTTTCCCCTATTTTTCAGTTTCGATTTAAATCGATTTTATTATCCTAACACTCATGCGCTTCTATGTACCCAATTAATATTAGTCATACTACCTGTAGTCGAAATAATTTAATGATCAAATTGACAATTCATCAATAGATATTGTGATTTCTTTTAAGGCATTCATGATACGAATAAAACTAACCTACAACAGATAAAATCAAGGAAATTGACTACTGCCAGCCAGAAACAAATGAAATATTGACATAATTCCAGAGAAACATTATATTTTGCCTATAAGTCTTAATCGTAATTCAATCCTATTTGTAATCGGTTCTTCGCATTGAAATTATTGTGAGAACACTACTTGGAAAATATAACCCCTGATTTTCTTACATCCCATACCAATTTAAGGAAAATGTGGTAAATTCATCATTCCCTATTGGAAGAACAATGTTGCAAATTGCTGTAACAAATATCCTTAAATTATTTAACACCAACTACTGTCAATTGTTTATTACATAAAAAGATAACTGCTCTTCACCAGCATTTCCTATACGTCATTATTCACAAAAATATTATAACTGAGACATTTGCGATACTCACACAAAACAAAACCATTATTTTTCAAAATAATGCAAAACACACAAAGTACCACCATTTAAAATATTTGGCCCTTGGAAGGGGTAAGGACAATTTCCATATGTCCAAACCATAAAACTGAAGGGAAAGGCATACAAAGAGGGAACCCATGAGTAAAGAACGTTGACAAGAAAATTGTCTATGCCCAGCAAAAGCAAACAGAAATTTCATTCCACAACCGACACAAAGTAATCAACCGCGCACTCCCTTTTGTCTACATAGATATGTTATGACAGTTTAAACGAAAAATTTCCATCATTTTATATGAGCGTTTATGTACCTCCTCCCTGTTCTGCTGCTTGCAGAGTTTGATGTCTTTATAAAAAAAATTCTATAGGATAAATAAGAAAAAACGATGATATCTCTATTGTCTGTTTCACACAATATGAGGGTTAAAGTGGTATCCAACAACTTGTGTATGCCATCATATTTGTACACATAATATAGGGGAGTTTTGTATTCTTCCAGTTTTAAATTATAGAAAAACTGATTGCTTCAAAAGGTCAGAGTCAGAATCAGAGTTACAGTTTCAGAGAATCAGAATTAGTTAGAAGCAAATCCAGAAGCAAACTATAGTTAGAATCAAAATTAGAATTAGAGTCTTTTTGGGTTGGCAAGAAAGTAATTTCGGGTGTTGTTGTTGAAAGTAATTTTCAATTATTTCATTCAAATAAATAATTTTAATCTATAATCTAGGTGGAATTTTGTTCAATGACCTTCTGCCATTGTTCAGGCAACTTTTTGATAACAGATTCATAGAATGACTGGTCCATCCAACAAATATACTCGAACAACTCGTTTCGTAGGTCCTCTTCTGTATTGAAGGATGTTGCATTCAAAAAGTTTTACAGACTCAGAATGAAACTAAATGGAAATCCGAAGGTGCCACATCAGGACTATAAGGTGAATGTGGCATCACTTCCCATCCAAGCTCCAATATTTTTTGCCGAGTCTGCAAAAATGTGTGAGACCTAGCGTTGCTGTGATGGACACCCAAACTTCAGCGATTTACCAACTCAGGTCGTGTTCGTCAAATGCTGACAATAGAAGTCAGAATTTAAGGCTTGGTTTTTAGAAAGTAGATATAAATAAATAAAATCTCATCAAATGGACAACATAACTTTTTGGTACAGTGCAGAATTTGAAGAAGTTCGAGCGCGGTCATCGTATTTGGACCAGGGTCGTATTCGGTTGACAAGAGCCGGCAAGAACCAGAGCCAGAGCAAGTGCCAGAACCAGAGCCAGAGCCAAAACCAGAGCGAGGGCCAGAATTAAAACCAGAACCAGAGCCAGAACCATAATCAGATACATACACAGAGCCAGAGCCATAGCCAGAGCTAGGGCCAGTACCAGAGCCACAGCCACAACCACAACCAGAGCCTGAGCTAGATACAGAGGCAGAACCCTGAACCCAGAGGCCTGAACCAGAGCCAGTGCCAGAGCTACAAACAGAGGCAGAACCAGTGACAGTATCAGAGTCAGAGCCAGAAACAGAGCCAAAGCCAAAGCCAGAGAAAGAGCCAGACCCAGACCCAGAGAAAGAGCCAGAGCCAGAAGCAGAGCCAGTCCCAGAAAGAAAGCCAGAGCCAGAGCTAGACACAGAGGCAGAACCAGAGTCGGAGCCAGAACCGGACCAGAACCAAAACCGAACCAGAACCAGAGCACGAGACCGAGCCAGAACCAGAACCAGCGCCAAAACCACAACAAGACCCAGAGCTAGAATCAGTGCCAGAGCCAATTCCAGAGCCCAAAACAGAGCCAGAGCCAGAATTAAAACCAGAACCAGAGCCCGAACCATAATCAGATACTGACATAGATCCAGAGCTTGATCTAGATCCAGAGCCAGTACCAGAGCCACAACCAGAGCCAATGCCAGAACTAGATCCAGAGCTAAATATAGAGACAGAACCAGAGCCAGAGCCAGAGTCCGAGACCGAGCAAGAAACAGAGCCAGAGTTAAGGCCAGAGCCAGTACCAAAGCCAGATCAAGATCCAGAGCCCCAACCAGCGACAGAACCAGAACCAGAGCCACATCCAGAGCTAGAGAAAGAGCCAGGGCCCAAACCAGAGCCAGAATTAAAGCCAGAACCACAGCCACAACCAGAACCAGAGCCAGAACTAGAACCAGAGTTAGAGCCAGAGCCAGAGCTACAAACAGAGGCAGAACCAGTGACAGTGTCAGAGTCAGAGCCAGAAACAGAGCCAAAGCCAAAGCCAGAGAAAGAGCCAGACCCAGACTCAGAGAAAGAGAAAGAGCCAGAGCCAGAAGCAGAGCCAGTCCCAGAAAAAAAGCCAGAGCCAGAGCTAGACACAGAGGCAGAACCAGAGTCGGAGCCAGAACCGGACCAGAACCAGAACCGAAGCAGAATCAGAGCCGCAGCCAAAACCAGAGAAAGAGCCAGACCAAGACCCAGAGAAAGAGTCATAGCCAGAGAAAACGCAAGATCCATAGCCAGAACCAGAGCCGCAGCCAGACCCAGACCAAGAGAAAGAGCCAGAGCCAGAAGCAGAGCAAGTGTCACAGAAAAAGCCAGAGCCTGAGCGAGATCTAGAGCCACTGCCAGAGCAACAGCCAGAGCTAACGCCAAAGCCAGAGCCATATTCATAATCAGAATTAGAGTCAGAACGGTGTCAGTGTCCCATTCCCAGCCAGCGTAATTGAGCTATTTTGATTCGGTTAATTTTTGTTAAGTTCGTGGTTCATGCGTCATCGATGCTCCCCACTTTTTATTGTGTTATAGAATTATGTACTTTTTCGTAGCATTTTCATTTTGAAAACTATCGAACTTAATTTTCAAATTTATAGTTTGTGCTTCAGAATGTCGCCTCAGAGATGTAACATTAGTTAAGTTTCAGGAGATGCTCTATGATTACTTTGAAGGTTACTATTTATATTTATTAAATTAATTCTTATATAAGGTATCAGAAAGATATCAGAAAGTTTTTAGCAGTTTCAATTGGAAATGTTTTATTTTATAAAATCTTGGTTTATTAAATATGTGTTGGGTTTAAGGACCATTTACCATTACAAGAGTGAAAAGAACTTTTATGCAGCTCGTTATTTATCTTGAAATCACAAAACAAATGGACGCCCTAGTAAACATTCTTTATATTTTTATATGTGCATGGGGGATATGTTTTTGAAATGTGGTTTCATGATTGCCCCCAAAAAGCTTTAGGAGAAATAACCCTTTTTTTAGGAGAGGCCTTCATTTTCCCCCCATATAGCCTAAAGTCATTATATCATTTTCAAAATTGCCATTGACATATGTATTGCTGTTATTATATTTTACAACGTTTTGCGTTTCTTTTTATTATTAGATTCTTTATTTCATGGTAGATGATAGTCATTGACTTTTTTTCTTCTTATATATATACATACATATATGTATGTATATTGTATTCATGGGTTCTTCTTCTGGGTGAGACTATAACTTGAGGCACTTTAATATCTGTGTGTGTCATTGACGTCGGTGTCACTCATTTTCGTTGCCTACATGTAGGCGTTAGGAATGTTCATTTCATTGTACATATCAGAAGGGGGAAAGTTTATTCCATTTATCGCAACCTATAAAATTGTGAAAAAATTGTTGATACGCAATTTCTTGTGTTAAATTATTCAATCGGAGTTTTTCTGGTCTGGAATTGATCACTATTTTTTTGGAATTTGTTGTGATGAGGGATATGCTTGCGCTGGGTAAAGTGTTAAATCGGGGGTGTAAAAATATGCAAGATATATAAATTTATTATAGAATGGCTAAAGCGAAGGCACGGCAGGGTAGGGCACAAAGGGGTAAAGGATGTAGCAAACAATATTTTAAATTTAACAAAAATTTAGGGAGAAAATTTAGAGACAACTAAGTCGATTAAAAGTTGAAAATAATAATAGTCAAAATACTTATTGCTAAAATCGCGGCGTATGATAGTTTTTTAATTCATTAATTAAAATTACACATACACTTAGTTTAATGTTAATAATATTAATCATACAACCAAGCAAAACGGCACACAATTTTTATTATATGTGGTTTTAAATTGTCGAGGTTTCCCCCGTTAAAATTCTAAAAATATTTTTGTTAATTGTTAATAGGTTTTGTGTGTGTTTGTTTCATTTATAATTTACGTACTTCACCTTCTACTCTAATTACCAATGCCGTCGTTTTATTCACAGAATAGTTATTAGTGATTATAAAGGACATCTGCGGAAGAAAGACAGGATAATCGTCAGCTTTGATTGTAAAGTTGTGTACAAAAAACTTTTTATTCTGATTGAAAATAGAAAGTATTTAGAATAGGAACATTTTATTGACTGCAGCTCTTCTTACCGCTACCAGGGGACACTCTTTAGGTAGATTACCAGTTTTAAAAATTTCCTTTGTGATAATTTGAAATATTTGGTTTGTGCCCAGAGTACTAATGACCTTACAACCATCACCTTCAAGTTTAACCAGACAATTTCGACGATTATTTTTCATCAGCATATCGAATTGGAAACTCACGTCAAAAGCGGTGATAGTCTTAGCGAAAACGCATTCAATGGTAATCACACGTTTGTCGCAAATAAAATAGTTTAACTTTTTCACATATTCCTTTTGTATTACGTCTATTTTGTATTTGTTGAGATCAATGACGTAATCACGCTGTAACGAAATACCAGACTAGAGAATTTAATAGTTTTTATTGCAAAAAAAATTTCTTACCTTAGCTTGAATTACGGAAAATGCTGAGGCAAACATGAAAACTGAACAGTAGTATTCAACACACTTCATTTTCTGTCAACAAATTTTAAGAGAATTAAGATGTCGATACATGAGACATATGTGGTGGATAATTTTTTGAAAAATAATTCAAATTAACTTGACCAAATTAATGTAATTAAAACCGAATTAGGTAGAGCACAACTGGTCATTATAAAAATAATTGTTCTAAGATATAACAACAAAATATCAACTAAATTTTACAGCTGCAGTGTTCGTCGTCATGAATCACGTAGAAATTATCATGTATCATATATATATCAAGTACCAGGTATCAAGTACCGAGTATCAAGTATTAAAAATCAAACGTCAATAATCAAGTGTCAAGTATCACGTATGAAGCACCAAGTATAAAGTATAAATCATAATATATAGTCTATTCAAAAAACCGAGGTTTGAAAAATTTCGGTTTTCGGTTTCTTCGAATATTCCAAATTTTCGATTAAACCGGGTTTCGATTAAACCGAGGGGTATTCTGGTTAATAACCGGTTTCGGGTTTAATGTCGAAATGGAATACTATACGTTTTACAACATACGGTTTTGTTGAATTCAATCTTTTTGATATTTGAGAATGATTTTCAAAACCCGAGGTTTCAAAACTTACAGTTTTCGGTTTCCTCGAATATTCCAATTTTGATGAAACCGGGTATCGATTAAACCGAGGGGTAATCTGGTTAATAACCGGCTTCGGTTTTAATGTCGAAGTGGAAAACTATACGTTTTAGAACATACGGTTTTGTTTAACTCAGTCTTTTTGATATTTGAGAATAATTTTATATAAAAAACTATGCAAAATTTATAAAAAAATTTGAAGAGACAATAAGCGTGTTTTGGTTACACCGCTTGCTTATATATTCGGTTGTTTTGTATGGAGGACTTAGCGAAGTCTTAGCGAGAACTTAGCGACGAGAATCATTTTCGCTAAGTTTAAACAAAATTTTTTTGCCACCTTTTACCGTTTTCAACCCTTATTCATATTTTTGAATAATATGACTTATCGGTAAATTGCCGTTTTCTTTGCAAGTTAGCAACAGACAATAGCTTGCTTGTAACCAAAACACGACAACGGAATATTGTTAAACAATTTACGTGCTTTGATTTTAAACAATTTCTTTGTTTACTTTACCTTAAGCTGAAATGTAAACGGCACTTTTGCTGAAAGTGAACCTAGGTCTTGTTGTATATGGGCATTTCCACAGAATGGTCCACCTTTTGTCACATCACGTCACCCTCGTTAACTGCTTATTTTTTAAGACCAGTTAGTTAGATCGTTTTCTCATCTGTTATTAAATATAGAGCTTCTTACGTTCTGTATTTAATACAAGAATAGAAAACAATCGAACTTCATGGTCCTAAAATATAAACAGGTTGGTGGCACTTTCTGCGGAAATGCCCATATATGATATTATAGAATACTAGCTGACCCGGCAAACGTTGTCCTGCATAATATTTCAAGTGATTTGTATGGGAGGTACCACGCTCCTTTGTCCAATTGGACCGAATAGTAAATCTAAACCACCCAGGGCGCCACCCAAACGCATACAAACAAATTAATTCAAATCGGTCCAGAAGTTTAGGAGGAGTTCAGTCACAAACACACGTGCAGTAGAATTATATTTATAAAGATATTCCACCCAGGTTAGGTTAGGTTAGTAAAAATTGCTATTGACACATTTAGTCCAATGATGGCCGTTGTGAAAACACGGAACGTCATGTCGCATCCCTGTCGTTGAACATGTAAATTGACCTTGAGCGGTTAAGGATTGATTAAGTCATATGATACATCATCCCGATATGGCAAGATGTGGCTCAGGAAGTGACATACATTAGGCTGTGGCGAACCAAGTATTTCGTTGCAAAAAAATTCCAAAGATTCTTCAACTTAACTCCTTGAATATCTGTTAGATCTAACGTGAAGATATAGACTCCAACTGATAAAATGACGAACAGTAGCATTTGCCTTTTTTGTCCCCACAACCTCTGCAGTAAGCATGTGCTGGAATTCTAAGTCTCGACGCGAATCTACCTATTAGATAGTGCCCAGTGATATCAGCAACTAGAACAGATATATCTTGCCTAGGAATGGATATCAAGTTTAGTGTACGGTTCAGGTCATAACATGGCCATACTTGCCTGGCGATCCTGCATTTTGTGCATCAAACCCATATGTCATTCGCATGTCTGAGAGCTTTAGTTTTAAGCATGATATATAGATGAATACCCACATGCTCCATATCCAGTGAAACAAATCAGGTTGTTCCTAATTTCACCAGCTCAAGCGCTTTAGGTTTCCCTGAAATGTGTATGGGTCAGGCCACGAGAAGTGTGACGTAGTGCCATAACAAGAACTATAAAGAGACACAGTTGTAAACATTGCATTTTCGCTTTTTAGGCATAAGGTCGTCCCACAAAAAATCGTGTATCTCAGAAATTACTTGAAATTACCAATTTTATTTCTGTTTCTAAAAGATACAAATTCATACTGCAAGCTTACAAGTCATGAACATTTTTCTAATTGAAAAATGGCCGGTTTTTATTGGAAATAATAGATAATTCAGTTCAACACACACTCACTGGCATGACTAGTTTCGAACTCCGTGACAAGTTCATCAGCAGATGCCTAACTACTGTGCCTGAATTGATACCATCGGTTGATCATCAATCGTATATATGCAAACTCAAATCTGCAATTCACATGTGCGAATTAGTATCGATCGAAGATCCCTAAGTATCAACATCACTGAAAGGCCTATAATTCTTCTTTTCCTGATGCGTTCTCGCATTGTTGCAGTGCTTTAAGGTGAGTTTTAATCTATATCACAGAGTTGTATTTTTCCGTGGAGACATACAAAAACAAGTTCATGACTTTGGGCAAAAAAGCGTAGTGGTGTCCGTATATGGTTATATTTTTTCGTGTTGCACTGTGTTATCATACAAAAGGTATAAAGTGTAAAGTATCAACTATCAAACCCCTAGAATCCGGTACCAATAACATGATATCACCTGCCTGTTTCCTGTATCATGAACCAATTAGTGAGTAACGATTAACAAATATTAAGTATTGCACATAAATTACAAAATACCAAGTACCAACTACCTCTCTTATTTTTCATCATATATCGTAGCTTTGTTCCAAGTAACCCATGATTAATTGTTCGGTTTTTTTTAAGTTTCATTCACTCCTAAACTTCTCATTTGTCCCCCACCATTTTCATTCAAAATACTTAATTTGGATATTTGTTTTGTTGAAAATTATTCATGCAAATCTTTTGTCCATTATTTCGTTTATAGCTGTTCGTTATAAAGTTATTACCAACCATTGCAACATTTTGTTGTAGTTGTTGTTGTTGTTGTTTAAAGTTTCAAACTTAATGACAACTAAATGGTATTTGTATTTGTCATTTGTCATGTGTAACGAATGTGTAATACCAATTTCATATTCCATAGTTAATTTTGAGCTATTATATTTTTGATGAGCGGATAGTTTTATTTTTGGGAAATTTTAATTTCATTTGACGTTACCACGGTTTCACACGAGTGGCTTCTCTTGTCACTGACAGAATTGTATGAGTGATTAAAAATTCAGATGTATAAACAACTTTTACACAGTTTGTGGATAAGTAATAAATAATTAATATAGTTGTTGGATTAAAAAAAAAATATGTAAACTAATAATTGGATCGAGGCCGAAACGGATGCAACAAAAAGGAATTACAGTGTCAGGCGTAATAAATGAAAATAAATAGAGTTCAACTGAAACAGGATACAATATTTGATGGACATGGCTTCAGCTGCTTATAATATATGTGAATTCTGTTACTACTGGAAATCAGGCCTCATTCCAAGTATTGAAATTGAGTGGCGATTTACTGTGGTTAGCATGCGCTTAATCTAGATGTTTAATATGTCAATCATTATGGACACATCAGTGAATTCAGAGAGAAAACACCCCTCACGATATCGACATTTGGCTGTGGGCAACGGTTATAGAAACTCTCTCCTACATGTGGATATCCTTTGACTAAGCGAAGTACGTCGGCTTAATAGTGGCAATCTCTCTGATCACTGTCTTATATTTCCTGGCATTAATACGCAACGTATAAACGGAGTCGGCCTTCTTCTTTCGCGTATGGCTAGAAATGCTCTAATATCATACAAGGCTGTATTTGATCACAGGAGCCAAATATTGTTAGCTTGTGTGTAATTTAGGATGTTACCACCGAACTGAATTTGCCACAACCGCATTAAGGTTGACAGGCATGAATTTTGTCCCCACAACTTAAATTCGGGTTAAACCACCTCATTTCGTATTTGAGTCGGTTGTGACGACTGAATTTGCAAAATTAGTTGGTTCCATTGACCACATTCTTAGCGATCTCGATTGCAACTTCCAAATTTGGAATCAAGTAGGTTGCAATAACTGAATTTCGAATCAATTCGTTTAATCCCCATAACTGACATTCTGTAGAAGCCTTTGCTAGGTTGCGACAATATTCAATGCAGTTGTGGCAACCTCCAATGCGGTTGTGACAAGTCCCCAATGTTGTTGTGACAACCTCTAATGTTGTTGTGGCAACCTCCAATGGCGTTGCAACCACCTCTAATGAGGTTGTGACAACCTTTAATGCGGTCGTGACAACCTCTGGTGGTGACAACCTGTAATGCGGTTGTGACAACCTCTAATGCGGTTGAGACAACATCCAATTCGGTTGTGTCAAACTCTTAATGGGTTGTGGAAAACGCTAATGCGGTTGTGACAACCTCTAATGCGGTTTATAAAACATTGTGTCAAACTCCAATATGGTTGTGACAACCTCTAATGAGGTTGTGACAACCTTTAATGAGGTTTTGACAACCTCTAATGCGGTTGTGACAACCTTTAATGTGGTCGTGACAACCTTTGGTGGTGACAACCTGTAATGCGGTTGTGACAACCTCCAATGGTGTTGAGACAACATCCAATGCGGTTGTGTCAGACTCAGAATGGGTCGTGAAAAAGTCTAATGCGGTTGTGAAAAACTGTAAAGCGGTTGTGACAGCCTTTAGTTTAGATATGGTCACATCTGATGTGCTTGTCACAATTTCTAAATGCAAATATCTCTAATTGGGTTCCATTTTCTGTGTCAGATGGCCGAAAATTCTAATAAACGGTATGAAATTGTAAAGAAAAGAAGGAGCTACGATTCGTCAATCGATACTTTCAAGAGAAATTTCGTAATTGCAGAAGGGAATAAATCAATATATAAACAAATCTATATCTTATCGACATTTATCTCAAAATCTTTAAATTTATCTCAAATCTTATAAGAATTGCCCACAATTAGCCACTTTCATATACTAAACTCTAGCACAACTAAGATGATGGGTGAAACATGTAACATTTCTGATATCATGTAATATTTCTATTATCTGAGTAAAATCATCTGCCTTCTTTTCAGACGGGATAAATAAATGTAATTCTTTGCAGAGTTAAAAATCACAGTTCATTGCACTTACCCATACAAACTCCTAACGCATTGGCAGTGGGCAGCTTGGCCACACACTTAAGTGGTGGTTCGCAACGTCCGGAGAAGTCACCGGGACCTCCGCAAATTTCACCCACCGTTTTGGCGCATATAGGACAGCAGCTAGAAGGAGTTTAAGGAAAACATCATCACATGTTTCGTACTCATCATCAATCGCTTCCTATACTTACTTGCAGGGATCCAATACAATTAATCCTTTGCCCGGGCAATCCAGCGAACGTATAACATCGCATTCTTTGGGGTTACAGTAACATTTTAGACCGTTGACCACCCGGGATCCGGCTGCCACCACAATCAGTAGATAACAGCATAAATATATTAAATAGGTGCGTAAATTTAAAAAACAAAATTGAGTCTTTGAGCACATTTTCTCTTTGGTTTATACAGCATGGAATGACAATTCCACGCTACACCATATCACCACCTCCACCAATACTTTGGGTTCCTTAAGTTCTGGGTATTTCTAGACACTTTTGAATTGCGTTTTCTACAACAGTTGCGGGCCCGGCAAATGCAGTTTATGATGCCTTTGGAAGTGCCGGAACAAAAATAAACGTAACGAAAAGTAGCACGAAACGTATGACTTAAACAGGAGTCGTGGCCAAAGAAAAACTCCAATTGTCTGTTGTTATAAAGTTTTATCTTAAGTAAAATTTATGTCTCTGTAACAGTGGCAGTCGACGAGGATGCAGGTGGTCCATGGCAGAAAGATGCATATTTTGTAAAAAGGTTTCGTTTTGCGTTACTCCTCTCTCTTTCTCACTCTTTCTCTCCGTTCAGTACATTATTGTGGCAAAAATAGCTGCAAAAGCGATAGAAGCTGAAAAAGAAGAACAAACAGAGAAAAAGTGTTACTTTTAAGTCGTTATAACTGTGTTGTTGTGTTTCTGCTATTCATGGTATCTGAGGTTGAAAACAGATTTTTATGGGAAAACTTCTGCACGATATTCAAAGGATCCACAAATGCAAGTTAAGGGGCTTCTTCTACTGCGCAGAGACACTTGCATGGGAGGACAAACATGCACCAGACACTTTTATGGTACAAAGTTGGTAAAACAATTTTGATTTCAACTCTGGGCAATAGTTTAAATTTAGTTAAGTTATGAAAAGTTCGAATCGTACTTTTCCAAATAATTGTTATAAATTTTACAATAAAGAAAGAATGAAATACTAGGTTAATATATGGAAAAAGTTTAAAGCGGTTTGGTAAAGCAGCTGCCTGTGGCAAATGAAAGTGAAACAGAGGAATATACTAGAGTCACAGAGCCTACAATGGACTACAATGTCAAAAACTGGGCTCATTTCGGAAACTAAACTGTCCAGTTGCGATGGGGTAATGTTTGGAACATTTTGCTCTCTCTCTAAGAATGTAGAAATGTCTCTCTAATATTAAGAAAATCAAAGCACAAAAAAAGTTACACAATTATAAAAAGCATTTAACATAAAAAAATATCATTGAATGCAAGTTTTCTCTCAGTTATAAAGAGGGTACTTTTTGGAATAGTTCCCGATATTGGAAATACTTATACATTCCCCAACGAAATAATTCTTTTATAACAGTTAGACATCATTTTTTGTATATCCTGAGTTTAGAATCGTCCAGGCATCGCAAACGCACATGACGTCACATCAAATTTTAGTTTCAATTCTGAAGGACTTCCGGGCAGGGGCATTATTTGCAACCTGACGAGATTTGAGTTGTAAATTTTTCAAATAAGAGTTAACAATTTGTTGGATGAAGCCAAGTTGAGTATACCAACGTCTATGATTTTTTTTTCGTTACAGTTGATATTAACTTATTTTGGATACGAAAAAACACCCCTATAATTTAAGTAAACACACGATTCTCCAACCGAAAAAAATTATATTGAGAATCCACTCCCTGTCAATCACACTACAATACTTCACTGGTCCGTCCGCCACCTAAGTATACACAGCATCCATCACCCACATAATACAGTTTAACCAACCAAACTCACTGGTGGACAGACAAGTGAGCCTCTTTACGTTATAATACAAAAACTCCTTTTATATACATGAGTTTCACCTGAGCCCCTTTATGTTCATCACTTTGGGGATTGATTAGTACTTCGTTTCCTGTCACACACCAAAAAGATACAATGAATTACTTCAATACCGGAAATATGAAATTCATTTGCGTGGGACAATAAAATATAGGGTTCCGTCATTATAAGCATTTTACACAATAAGAAGCACTTTACGGCGCATGAATTCCTCAACACACTAACTTCCCTTTCATATTCATGGCAGCATCCTTGATATAATCCTTGCTCCCCTTTTCCCATCCTTAAGGAATCTTATCACGTTTCAACAACTAACAAATTAACGTGATTAACACTTAAATTCATAGATCTTTATATGAATGTGTTACAGGGACGGCGAGAGAGGAAAAGAGTTGAATCAGGACGAGATAAAACAATGTATCCTACAATTCGCACAGTTTTTGTTAGTAGCTCACGTCCGAGACATTCCAGCTATTTTCGTTTATATCCTGCGTTTTTTGTTTCGTTCTTAATGAAATACCAGCAAACCATAAAATTGTTATAACCATAACCAGGATGCTAAGCAAAAAAGGACAAAACTAAAATGTAAAGAAAACAAAACACAAAAGAGAACATGAAAATAAAAACAACAAACTAAGCAAAAGCTCGTCGACCACCAGGCACTGCCACAGATTACCACCACCGCCAGCCCATCAGGTCACAGTTAACGCTTTAGCTGATGTGTTAGTACAGTAACTGTCTCTAGAGATGAGGGGCAATAAGACAAGGATAAAATGGTTGAGAAAGCAAAACATTTACCAGCTGGATGAACATGGGCATAGATACACAGACACGGACATGGACATGGCATGAGAAACATAATTTAACCATAGAGTTAATTATGTCACGTGCCACGGTTACCGTCACAGCAGCACCAGTGCCAGAGCCAAACAGACATCAACGTATCCGGTATCAAGGGTACCATGAAGTTGGCCAGGCATTTTGGACATTCTGCGTCAAGTTTTTGCGGATAATTTGTTGATAGAAAATTACTTAGAGATAAAGAAATAAAAGAAATTGCCAAAGAGATTTTTCAAGGCAGACTTCTTCAAATATAGTTTAATTATAAAAGATAACACAAAAGGGATGTAATTGCTGTTTTCTTTTA
The DNA here is from genome assembly GCA_963931995.1 of Phaonia tiefii. Classification (NCBI taxonomy): domain Eukaryota; kingdom Metazoa; phylum Arthropoda; class Insecta; order Diptera; family Muscidae; genus Phaonia; species Phaonia tiefii. The sequence goes on from OZ008369.1 coordinate 286,591,349, forward strand.
TCTAAAGAAGTAACAAAGAAAACAAACAAAGGAAAGACCGGAAAATGTAACAAAACGGACAATAAGTAATTGCTAAATTAAATTGTTGAAACAGGATGATGTTTAAAGTTTTCTTAAATATAATAGGGGACAGAGATTAGAGGACAACCTAGAAGAGGGTCACTTGGACTAATGCCACAGGATTTCTATTGGGGCACATAACATGATAAATCTGTGTTTTGAAAAAAGTTCTACCATATGTATCCCAGTGAACAACAATTTCTTACTGAAATAACGGAATATATTTTGTTAAAATGCATTCGATAACAATTTTCGGATTGCAATCTTCAAAATATAATATTTAACTAAAAAATTGTATTTCAATTCATTACCTATACAAACAAGCATACAATTTTTTAGCAATTTTTACATTTTGAGATGTTGCCAGTAGAGTAAAAAAAGTACTGTTATTGAGTAAAAAATATATTGTTGAAATTGATGGCACAATTCGGGAAAAATCTTTAAAATTTATGTTACATTCTTATTTATTAAATAGGAGTTTATTATTATTAAATTAAATAAATTATTATACATACGTTAAACATTAATAGACTTGTTTATCTTCCAGATGATGCTATCCAAACGGTAGCGAAATATCGAACAATAAAATTAATTAAAAAGACGACCAAACGGTCGAACAGTTTAATTTTTATATTTAAACATTAATTGACTTGGAATAAAAATATTTAAGGCACCGATGATCAGGACAACTTCTTCTGACAACTTTTCCGACGACGACTGATTGACAACTGCTTCGACAACGACAGATTCCCCCTTTTTATATGCTCGCGTTAGCAACTTTGCGAACTCTCTCAACAGCTTCGATGACTTTCATAACTCTCTCAGCAGCTTCGACAGCTTCTCTCAGCAGCTTCTCTCAGGGGACTTCTCTCAGGCGACTTCTACAGCATACTGCTGTTTGCATACTGATCGTCGATCCTTCACATTTATGTGAACAAGATTTAAATATTTCAAAATGATTGAAAGCCTTTTTTGTTTTACAATAACAAAAGTTTTTGAAAAAGTTTTGAAATGTAAAATTATTTCAAACAATTATAGTGTATTCTTTTGGAAATTAAATTTCAATTTTCTATTAAAAAAAAATTGAACAGTTCAAATTGTTTTCCATTTTCTTTAGTAACTTGAAAAAATAATTCAAATTTTCTAAGTCGTTACCCAAACGGCCTATATTGGTTAATAGTGGTATCCCATTGTCCTCATGGGCTCTTAACAGTTTCAAGAATGTAAGGAATAAATGTCCGAAATAGTATAAAAAATCTGGATTGCTACCAGACTATCCTTGGTATATTGTTGCTAGGAGTCAATACAAGTCTACATCTCGTGAGAGTTAAAGACTATATTTGGATAAATTGAAGGCTAATTCTAAACAGGATCCCAAATCATTCCATAGATTTGTTAACTTGAAGTGTAGTTCGTCCTCCACACCTTGTAGGGTTAAAATGAATGGTATTGATTGTTCAGATGAGGAATCTATTTCTAATTGCCTCGCCCGATTGTTTCGCAGCAATTTATTCCACCCGGGCCTATGGTGTTTCCATACCATACCCGTACACTGTCCGGTCTACCATTTCGTTTGATGCACGTGTCGTAAAATTGTCGTGGTTGCTAGATAACTTGATCAGACTGAAAGCCTCAAATAAGGCTGGTCCTGATGGTATCCCAGACTCTGCTCAAATTCTCTCAGCTCAACGTTGACTCTCTTATTTAACGCTTCGTTGAAGTTCGGTCATTTTCCTGCACAGTGGAAGACCTCTAATGTAAACCCTCACCACAAGTCTAGTAGTTTAGTAAATGTTGACATTTTTAATATGAGTGCGGATAAAGGGAGTAAGACGATGGTTATATTAAAAAACGAATATATTTCTCAATGTCAAGCCAACGAGAGGTGAATAGCAGATTAGAGGAGAAATTATTTAATGACTATTTTATAGACGGAAGAAACTACTGACGAAAACCTGTAGAGCTCCCAGAATATATGGCCAACCTAAGATACACAAAGCAGGAAACACCTTGAGACCAATCTATAAATTATATATATGGTTCGACCTTACATCCCATTAAAGGATGGGGGAGAGCTCCTCACAAACAGAGAGCTGTGCACTTAGTAGATTCTTTTACACTCACTGATTAGGGATTCGAACAGCAGATTAGCGGAGAAATTATTTAATATATATTTTATAGACGAATTAAATTACTAATTTAATAAATTACTAACTAAAACCTGCACAGCTTCCAGAATATATGGCCAACCGAAGATACACAAAGCGGGAAACCCCTTGAGACCAATCTACAAAATATATACATGGTTTCCCATTTTTTCTACACGCACTGATTGGGACCTATAGTTTTATACCGGTTCCGAGCGGTATTTTGAGAACCTTTTTTATGGCTAAGTACTTGATAATGGCGCCATCACTAAGCGAGGTGACCGTCGTCGATAGAAATGTAAGGTGGTCAGAGCAGGGACCGAACCCACGTTGTCATGCACAAGGGCCGTGCTCACTAACCATTGCCCCACAGACGGCCAATCTACTCTTCGATGAATGCAACGGCTTATGGCCTATGAAGACTTCGCAGTTGATTTTAAATCTAAGATGCGGAACTTGCAAACTGTCGAAGATGACATATTGGTGTCATTTGTGTCAAATACCACAGGATCTTTTCGTGAAACTACTATCGCTCTGTATCAAGAAGTCATGGAAATTTAAATACGAGGATAGAATTTATGAGCGATGCCTATGGGATCTCCAGCATCGACGATAATAGCAGACATTATGATGGAAGATTTGCTGGCTACGACCCCTGAGACATTAACGGAAACTCCGAAATTCTTGACCAAATATGTGGAAGATATATTTTCAGTTATTAAGCAAAATGATGTGAAGGACACATTAAAGGCATTTAACTCCTTTAATCGGCAAAGAAAAATTCACAGTGGAAGAGGAAATGCTCCATATATTGCCGTAACTAGATAGTTCAATTAAAAGACAAGATAACAACATCCAAATTGACTGCTGTCTAAAACCTTCGGCTTTCGGACGATTAATAAACTATTAGTCCAAGGATCTAAGGGGGACGATAATTAATACCACAAGTAACTTTATCATTAGAGTGATACAGATATGTAAGTGACGTCGAATTTCATAAGAGACCTTAGGAGGAGGAAACCTTTTCCTCGAAATACTACTAATTAAATTTAGACACAAGCGGAAATGAACGCTCCAAGACCAATGGAGAATTAAAACTCAGAAAAAAATTTTTTAATTTTTTAAATTTTGTCAGTTAATGCATGATAAATTCATTCTACTAGTTTAAAAGGTTAGGTCGGTTTATGTTCGAATAATCGACAAATTCAAAAACGTGACTGACACTAGGCCGGTCATCAAAACATCTACACCACAGGAAAATTCAACTCTGTGATATAGTAAAAACTCACCTCAAAGCACTGCAACAATGTGAGCATGCCAAAGGAAAAGAAGATCGTGGTGGAATAAAGCCGTCTGTTCTTGTTTTGGACTAGAGGGCCTTTCAGAGTGTGTTGATACTTAGGGATCTTCGATCGATACTAAGTCGCATAATTTAGTTAGTAAATATATGATTGAAGATCAACCGATGGTATCAATTCAGGCACAGTATTTAGGCATATGATGATGAACTTGTGACGGTGTTCGAAACTAGTCATGCCAGTGAACTGAATTGGCTTTTATTCCAACAAAAACCAATCTGACCTTGTAAGCTTGTAATATGAATAACTCATACATTAACTAAAACTAAAACAAAATCGATCATTAAAATTCAAATTCATTTTTTTTTATTTTTCGCATGTGATACACGAGATTCCAAGTTTGTCCACAGATACTTGAACATAGACGAACATTTTCAGACTTTTTACAAATAACAAATCCCAATTCCCAACACAATCGCGGTCAATATCTTGGTTTTTTGAAAGCTTTTAATATTAATATTATCCGAACCCAAACTAACATGGGATTAGAAATCGGATTCGAAGAATTGGTGCTTCGTCTCATTGGCATACACCTAAGGCAGTAAGGAGGCATAAAATGCACTCTTATCCGAACCAAAACTAACATGGGATTAGAAAGAGGACTCGAAGTATTAGTGCTTCGCCTTATTGCAATACACCTAAGGCAGTATAGAGTCATAAACTGTACTCTTCGTGTCCCTGCAAAATTTTAGCATGATTTCAAAACTGTCGTTTAATTAAAAATTTATAAGAAGAGTTCCTGGCTTTAAACATTTTATTTTTAATATATCTGTAGGTAAAGCAAAGTGGAACCGGAAGTTCGGAATCGGTGTAAAAGTGTAGGTCCCAATGAGTGAGTGTAAAACTAGAACGCGCACAGCTCACTGGTTGTGTGAAGCTCTCCCTAATCTATACATGGGATGTAACGGATAATCATTTATTTATTTATTTTAAAGTATAGTGAATATTGTTTTTGGAATCGGTGAAAAAGTGTAGGTCGCATTCATTAGATCTTAACCCTAGAAAGATAACCTTCTTTTTCTACATAAAAGATAACCATACGTCTTAAAGACGTATGCCAGTTTGAGGTATAATTAGTAAAGGTTCCACAATGTTTTAAAATAAAATTCGTTTCAAATTAATAAAAAATGCTATCTAAAGAAAAGCCCTCAAATTTTAAACTGCAAAACCGACGAACAGTATTCCCCTTAAAAATCAAAGAAATATATAAATGCTTATTTGTCATACGTCTCAGAGACGTACGTTATCTCACTAGGGTTAATAACACCCATGGTGGGAAGATTGTCAGAAGCTCTAGTAAAATATTGGAAACTACGGCTTTACGCGAATATTAAGCGCCTTTTGGGCCCACTTGATTTGTGTGCTATACCATGACTTAGAACAACATTTCGCTAAAATCCAGAAGGTAACAATCGGTCTTTTAAACCATTGGTATTAAAAATTATGATTCGGTGAACAACCTTTTGGTAGGCTCCCACTCTTCCCAATCCAGGTTGTTTGTTTTGCCCGATTTTATAATTTCCTAAATGACTTTTAACTTCTCCCCCTCTACAAAACAATTCACGTATCCAATTTATTGTTTTCAAATTTTAAACGAAATCTTAATACCCAACATTTTTTTTTATATTTCTGCTTAGTCAGATTACCTTATCATCCATTCCAATCATCTGGAAAATAAATAATTGGAGAAACCCGTTGTGAACGTGTCTAATTTAGTTTCTTCAAATAAAATATTGTTTCCTTATTTATAATTTATGACTTTTTATTACACTTTACCCGAGAGAATGATTTCCGTTTCCGGTTGGCTGTGAGTCCAACGTTTATTGGTTTTTGTGGAAATTCATAAATTATGAAATATATGTAGGATTTAGAACGGAATTATTTAGAATGTTTCATATACAACAAAAGGATAGCAAACAAGTTGAGAAAAAAATTATAAAAGAACTGAAATTGCTTACTTGCATTTCGATATAATAAAAATATACAGCAATCAGTTTTAATATAAAAATTTATTGTTTTAAAGAAACACAAAATAAATAATATTTTTTAGTGAGTTTCGTCCCAATCCCTTTATGACATGTAATGGGAAACCAGTTAGTTATTGAGTTTCGTAAAAAAAGTAAAATATTTGGTTTTGTCTATTTGCTCGAAGCTAGCAAAGAACCAAACTTCTTAGCAGTAGTAACGCACACGGGGCATTGCAACAACGAAAGCCGCTTGAAACCAAACCGATTTTAAAAACCTTTACACAAATCAACACCATTTTATGTAGACCAATATTAACATGTCAGTTTTTTTGATTAGTGGCCTTTCGTTGATTTCAACGTTCCGAGTATTTTGAATAATTAATATCTATTTGCCCAGACTGTATAGAAAACTTTTGGTTATATTCACATGTGACTCACACTCATATCTAGTATTTTGTATAGTACACGTTGTCATATTGGCGTGGATATTTTGCAAAAGGACGAATACATTATTAATACAGCCCAAAGCTCAGAATGAGTTCAACAGTTTTGTGGGTCAAATATAAGTTACATGTTCATATTGTTAGCCAAAGACTTTATCAGGCTAGAAGATGTCATATGAGACCTTGGCCCCAATTTATCACAAATTTGGTTAAATTTTATCCAGTAAAGGAAACTGGTTATTGTGGTCTGACTTACTTGTATATTTAATTATACAAAAGGTTGGGATTCAATTTCGGCGAGGAATATTATTATACACACAAGAAATTGAATTTGAATCCGGCTCATATTCCGCAAGTAATTAATGATGTCTGCAGTGAAAAATTGTTTTTTAAATTTTTGTTCACAAAAACCTCAAATTAAATTTTCTTTGTTTGCATTAATTTAAGGCAAATTTATCAATTTTCCAGCATGACAGAATTTTGAAAACTAAAACCGAAAAAAACAAAGGATGAGGTTTGTGGTTTTAGAAAATGAAATGAAATATGAAATCTAATGAAAATAAGGTTAGCAATTTTAAATTTAGAAAAAAACTAACGAAATCGGTGATAAAATTCAAACTCAGTTTTAAATGTTGTTTGAAATAAAAATAGTAAAAAATATCGTTTAACAAAAATTAAATAAATTACAAGCATTCACAAAATTCACTTATATATTGCGAAATTTTCTGCCAATTCTCTTGACTACGATTATTCTAAATGATATTTTGTTCAAAATCAAAATGTTCGAGCGCTTGGTCCTTTTTTTTAAATAATTTTATTCTCCAATATTTCGATGCCCTTTGGGTAGCATCGTCAGGAATATAAACACAATCATTAATTAAAAATGAAATGAATTAATAAACAAAACTGTGTCCTTACGTCATTTGAAAAAACAACAATAATAAAGTGAAAAAATTAAACAATTATAGAAATTTTCTAGTTATATGGAAGAAGTTACAGCCAGAATAAATTTTTATAGAAAACAAACGTTCGAACATTTTAATTTTGAGTATAAGACGAAAGGTCGGTTAAATCATCACTTTTTTAAATGATAATTTCTTTCAATTCAGCTAGCTGAGTTGTGATAAAACTGTATGACGGCCTTATCACACAAGTCACATTCACCTCACTTCCTATTTTAAACGTCCTGTACGAAACAAACTAAAAAGACATCATTCCGTAATATAAACTTAAATTTTTATTTAAACTGATCACAAACAATAAATATTTTCATAAACATCATTCGTCAGATTCTTTATGTTGGCCAGAGATGATGACTAAAAATGCCGTGAATGTGAAGATGAGGTTTCAAGGTTGGGTTCTTGAAATTGGAAACAATTCGCCTATTAAAGGTAAGGATGGTGAATGATATCCTTACAATTTTCCAACAGTGGAATATTTTGAATTAGGTTTTAAAATTCAAAGGATACAAATTGTTCCGTTTCCAACCAAGCAAAACAAAAACCGTTTCCCATTACATCCCATTGAGGGATTGGGGAGAGCTTCTCACAACCAGTGAGCTGTTTACTTTCTAATTTTTCACTCACTGATAGGGACCTACAGTTTTGCACCGATTCCGAACAGTATTTTAAAAGTTTTTCATGGTTAAGTACTCGATAGTGTCACCATCACTAAGCGATGTGGCCGTCGTCGAAAGAAATTGAAGGATCGAAGCCACGTTCTCATGCACAATAACACTTTTTTTAGAAATCACTTCAAATTATGCTTAGAGTTAATCTACTCCTAGGAAATATATTAATGATTTATTAAAACTTTTCCAACAATGCATCAATTCAAATTTATTTTCAAAAGTAGCGATTTACATCCATTCAGCTAGCTGAATTCCTGTTATAATAAAAATAAACCCCACAAAGTTTTTGTAAATTTAAATCGGTTGAAAATGATTTGTTCAAATGTTTGCTTAAAACTCTCAGCTGACTGATTATGTTCCTAATCTTCACTTTACGTTATTATTTATGTCAGACTAATCGAACGTAATCAATTCAGCTATCAATAATGGATACAACTCGAATAAAATATATTTCTATAATAACTACATTCAAGCTAATTCGGCTTCGCTGAATATTTTATTAGATGAATTGTAAAACTGAATATTAAATCCAAGGAAGTAGAAAAGAAATAGAGTGTATATTTAAGACAAATGTGCTTAAGTTAAGCTGGCTAAATGCTATATTGCAAAGGTGTCTGCCAATTCAGCGGGACATTTTTTAGAAATAACTGCAAATCAACAATGAAGCCTCCTTAATTACAGTATTTTATTTCAATTCAGTTTGCTGAATTCAGTTTAAGCTGATTATGCTTTAAACATTTCTTTATTTCGTTTTTAAAATTTTAAATTTGGTTCCTTAAGGGTAAGAACGTGACCATGTCTTAAAAGTTTTCCAGCAATACAGCTTTTTAAACTTGTTCATAAAATATTATGGAAACCTTATATTCATCTTCTAAATATGCCCGTGGCAATTTACACCTACTACTAAGATGAATTTGTGTTAGAATAAAAATAAGCACCACAAAGTCAATTCTTTTGCCAATTTTAAACGGCTGAAAATAATTTGTTCATATATTGGCTTAATACTCTCTTTTCTGAGAATACATTTTGGGCATTGGTGTTGATTCAGCTGGCTGAATATGATTTTAATCATAACTAAGATAGCTGACTGTATTTTGTTAATAAATATCAATACTGTACATACTAGCAGAAGTAGAGAAATTGGTTTTCTATCAATTCAGCTGAATTATTCAGCAGAAAAATACACGATAAATATATTTGGTATACCACGGTTTAAAATTTTTGCAAATTTATCTAGCTGAATTAGTTTTTAGTGAAATGTCTGCAACCATTTCCAACCAACTTATACAGCAACTATTTTCAATCAAAATTTTTATAAATTCAGCTTGCTGAATGTGAGCCTTTGTCACATAACTTCATTTTTTTATGCACCAAATTAATAAAAATACAATTTCCCAGAATTCAGCATACTGTATATACAAATAACATGTAAAAGGTGTTAACCTTTATATATTCAGGCAGGTGAATTTGTTTTGAACATGTACATGTTTTGAAATACAATCCAATCTAAGTACTCCTACCAATTCAGCTAGCTAAAAAAGGGGTTTTGACATGAAATCTTATTAACAAAAAGAATAAAATTCACAGCGATTCACGCTATATGTATGTATTGTATTGTAAATATCAATATCAAATATCAATTAAGCTGGCTGAATATTTAAAAAATACTCAATGGTCTAAACCGTAATCATATTTCATAAACTTATGTAAAATGTATGACACGTATTTGCCTTTGGTGGCTGCAAAAACTAATTACACTATGCAACATATTTGAAGTCATCGCCTGCAAACTCCTTCTCGTGTAAAACTTCTCGAAGAACTTAATGAAACTAACCAAACCAACATGCGGGATTTGCTACTTTAGCTGCTGTTAGCATTTTATGGCCTCATGTATATTTTAGCTAAAAATTAATTTTTCCGAAGAACGTGGAATTCTTCTCGTGGCTCTATTTCGGAAACCAATTGGAATTTTGTTTTTCCGCCTTAGGCACAATAGCAGCTGAGACTAGGAGAAAAAAAGTGTAATATGGTGGCTGCAAAAACTAATTACACTATGCAACATATTTGAAGTCATCGCGTGCAAACTCCTTCTCGTGTAAAACTTCTCGAAGTACTTAAGGAAACTAACCAAACCCCCATTCGGGATTTGCTACTTTAGCTGCTGTTCGCATTTTATGGCTTCATGTATATTTTAGCTAAAAATTAATTTTTCCGAAGAACGTGCAATTCTTCTCGTGGCTATATCTCCGAAACCAATTGGAATTTTGTTTTCCCGTCTTAGGCACAATAGCAGCTAGAGACTAGGAGAAAAAAAGTGTAAAATAAACTGACCCCAAAAAACTGAATCTAGAGCCGCAAAATTGAAAAAATTTCGTAAAATTTAATTTTTTTCTGTCTTTTTCACCATTTTCCGCCCATATTTTCTGCCAGAATTGCGTTTATTGGTTGGATTGCATAATAATTGGTAACTAATATTTTAGGTCAATTTATTTTAAGTTTAAATTCAAATTAATTTTAAATAATCTTCAACTAAATATCAGATTGGAAATGAAGTGCATAGTAACACATGTTCTATTTGTGACACGGATTTGGAAAAACCCCATTGACAACACTGTTCTTATTCGTCGGAAAAATCATATCAAATTTACAGATGTTTTTTTTTAATAAACAGTAGGCTTTCATTACTTCAGCTAGCTGAATGTATTTTCTTAATAAATAACAAGAAGAGAAACTGGATTCATATCAATTCAACTGAATGATTAATTACAAAGATAAACGATAAAAATGTTTGGTAGCTGATTAATTTTTTTTTATTAAAATTTGCATTTAATTCCAACCACATTAATCATCAACTACTTTCAGTCAAATTTTTATAACTTCAGCTAGCTGAATGTGAGCTTTTGTTACATATCTACACTTCCCAACGCATGAATGAAATAAAAATACGATTTCCTTTAATTCAGCAGGCTGTATAGATAGATAAATATTAGACAATACAATATCAATAAATAATAGAATAGATAAATAATAGTTGTGCGGTGGTAAATTTTATAAATTCAGCTAGCTGAATATGTTACAAACATATGTGTCCCTTTTTGTAGTTGTATTCAAATCTTACAAATTCCACCAATTCAGCTACCTAGAATTACAATGTTTTGCCATTACATCCCATCAAGGACAGGAGAGAACTACTAGCTAGATTTGTATTGAAGTAAAAACCCCAAATTTAAAACACCACCAATTCAGCTGGCTGAATATATATGAAAAATACTGAATGGTCTTAAACTTGGTCATATTTCTTGAATTTTCGTAATTCCGATGTACGACACGCGTTGGCGTTTTGGTTGCCATAAAATGTAATTATTCAACGCAATATTAACATTTCTCAGCTTAACACTTAAGCTGAACTAAATTTACTTTCGAAATGCAAATAAACACTTTCAGTGCTTTCCTTGTTTTCATATTTCTTTTCATAGAAGATTAACATTTGAAGCCTTTTAAGGCTAAATTACTTTGGCTGAATAGGTTTTTAAATATGTTAATGTTAGCATTATAATAAAGTACTTTACGCTGAATGTGCTAAGCCAGCAATAGCAACAACAACACCAACAAACAACCAAATCAATTCAGTTCATTCAAATACCTTTGTTTGTCGACAAAATGCTCATTTCTCGTTCCTCTCGTTCCAAAAGAATTCGTGGCGTGCGGCCCATTAATAATTCGTCTCTGCCCACCATTCTCATCCAGTACCCAACAATTCAGCAGTTGCGTCTTTACTTTATTTCGCTTCCATTTCCGCCAGTAGTGATGATACGTGAAAAAGTTTGGGTGCAAATCAGGAAACCTTGAAAGTTACTTTATTTTTCTTGTACAGCCAGCGATTATTAGAGCGGGGGGTTGGGGAAATTTTCGTACCAGGTTGAGGTAATTGAGCCTGTTGTTCTGATGATTACATACAACAAATACACCTGTTCATCATGTACTGGTACAAGAGTAGGTTTTTTTTCTTATTTAAAAGGATATAATACATTACATGAATATGTTGTTCCCCTGGGTACAAACTGACTTAGGTTAATTTTCCCTTGAACAATAACTTTAAGACACCGCAAAATGTTAGGCATTAAACTGCTTGAAGTTATGATTTGTAATAGCGTTTCTTTCGCGATTATGACTATATACCTCACAAGTGTCGAGTGGCCTTTTCTTTTTCTCTTCGACGGCTTCATCCAGTTTAATGTGAACATAATCGTAAAGTTTAGCGTTAACATAAAACTTAATCTTGGTATAAATCTAAATAAAAGTAACTATAACAATAACGGAAATGCCTTGGAAAAGAGGCGTACACTTGCAGTGGAGGTCATGGAGAGAGAAGGTTACCTACCTCGGATGTATAGCAACTGCAATATTCAGCTGCAGTTGGGACAATGTAAATTGTGTTGTACAACTTAAATGAAAAGAAACGGGTTCGGTTTTTAAATCGTTTAAAATTCTGAAGCGAAATTTCCAATATGGTCACAGCTGAATTAAAGAATTCCTCTTTTAGTCCACGGTACTTCAGCATAGACCTTTGGTAATAAAATCAGCTGAATTAAACAAATCCAGCTGTATACAAAACGAAACAATAAATTGTTATATTTATTTTCAACCTATTACATTTTAGTAGCTGAAGCACAGAATATTAAGTAGAGAAAATGTTAATATTATTTCATCACAGATATGCAGTGACGAGCAAAATGCTAACAGGGTTTCTATAGTGGAAGTTTAAAACTTTAATATTTAGCAGCGTTTAACCTTTGAACTAAAGCATTTTCTGGAGTTTTACTTTGATGTGGTCTCTGTCATAATGAACATTTAACTAAACAAGAATTAAAAATACATAAACGTTTTAAAGAGCGTAAAATGTAAACAAACGTCAATATTACAATTACGCACTCTTCTTAATGTTACAATATTGCACTCTCTTTAACTCTGTAAAGATCCAGAAGCTCAAATGTAAGCAGTACATTATGCGGGATTTTCTTTCGGGAGGTACAACTTGAAATGTAGGCTGGAAAATAGTTGTACATTCAAAAATCACCAGTGATAGAACTAATTTCGGCACCGGGCCCTCTGCGTACGAGTGGGAATGTAGCCATTACGTATCTCATAAATTTACTGCTATTTTTGTCAATTACTCATTACGCTATGCAACAATTCAGGAGTCATCGAGTGCAAACTGCTTCTCGTGTGAAACTTATAGAAATTAACAAAACCCTATTTGGGATTTGCTAGTTTGGCTGCTGTTCGGATTTTATGGTCTGATGTATATTTTGCTTAAAACTTAATTTTTCCGAAGAATATGTAATTTTTCCAACGGCCATATCTCAGAAACGAGTTGGAATTTTATTTTCCTATCTTCTGGACAATTGTAGCTCTGGACTAAGAGAAAAAAAGTGTTATACAAAGTAACCCAAAAAAACTGCATCTAGTTCCTCCAAATTGCAAAAATATTGAAAAATTTTAATTTTCTCTATCTTCTGTCACCAGTTTCGGCCAATAGCTGCCAAACGGTGGACATGCATCAATTTGTCACACGAAAACTGAAAGTTTTATCTCACATCTCGTAAACCATACACAAGATCTCTCTTTTCTAAATTTATTTCCATTAAAATGAAAAAAAAATATTAATTATCCAGCTGTATTTTATATCGAAAATTCGGGATACGTCGCAAAAGGCAAAAAGTTGATGAAAACGAAGTTGATGCACTCGGTGAACCCTGTGAAGTTGATGCTCTTGGCTTTATCGTTGGCTAGATATCACATTCTATGGCATAACTCTTAAGGTGTGTCCTTCAAGTCTATCGTCCTCCGCGATTTCGGTGCCAGCATATTTATCTTAATATAGGGATAACAAAATTCAGTAAGCACTGCATCCAGCCTTTTCCCTTTGTACTTGAACAACGTATGCACGCTGAAAAATAAAGGCCCCAGCAACATACTGCAGGAACCATGTATATGTTTGCAAGCAATGTTTTCGTGAATTGAAGATCTGCTGCGTTTTGTTCCCTTATTGTCTGTCACGTTTGGGTTTGTAGCAGTTTTTAACAAACAAATCCGCATTTGGATCACAAATACATATATTATAACCCATTAATCAATGTGTCCCAAATATGTTATGTTGAATAGCCAACACAATGTGTTTGGACACAAGTATACTATATTTGCGACAAGCTGCAAACAAGTTATATTTGCATCCAAACAACAAAGAAAGATAACATTTTCACCGTGTGGTTTCAATAGTATGGCGCTGCGTGCCACGCAGACAATTTTAGAATCGATTTGTTGCGCACTGTGTTCGAAAACCGTAATCAGTTCGAAAGCCGAAACTCGGAAGACCATTGGCCGCTTTGCAGCTTCGGTTTGACCCCGTTAGACTGTTATCTCTGGGGCGTCCTGAGAGATAACTGTAACGCAAGTAATCTGGACTTCACTAAGGCCTAAAAACATGAAATCGACGCTGTCGTTCACGAGATAGGGACCCACAACATAGAAAACTTAATGAAAAATTGGGGAAACCGATGTAGATCCTTTAAAACAAGTTGTGGAAGTCATTCGAACGGTGTCGTATTTCTTTCATAATTGTCAATCATGGGCTTTACCATTAAAATCATCATTTCGAAAACATTTCTTTAAGTGTTGGTGGTTTTTTAAATCGAAATTAAATTAAATTTAAAATTTTAAATGGACAACTTTACTTAGAATTGGAAATGTTGGGCGTTGAAAATATGTACAAAATTTAAGAACCTTCTCACGTAACTGGGTAACAATGCACAACATATTAGCATGTTCGGTGTTGAGGTTTTATATATTACATTTTCAATATTTGTTTCAGTGTTTATTGTTCTAATATTTTAGTAAAATTTTGGGGGTTTTTATCAAGTCTTGAGCTGTAAGTTCAGCCCCTAGAAACGACTTTTCAAAATTTATTCACTAAATGTAGAACACAATAAAAATGTGAACAGTCGTTACTAGGGGTTGAACTTGCAGCTCAGAACTTGATAAAAAGCCCAAAATTATACTAAAATATAAGAACAATAAACACTGAACAAAAAATTTACAAGAATTGAACAACAACTATAAAATATTATTTTAAGAATTTTATCAAAGTGAATCAATTTATTACTGTATTTAATTTATAGCATTATTTAATTTATTCTTTACATCTTAGTTTTTTTTTACGGATTTGAACTCCTACACTGAACTTGTACCTTATCTGACGATGATTCACAATTGTCTTTTAGTAATCAACTTAGCTGAATTCTTTCAAATCTTAGCTGAATTATGTAATTCAAAAGTAAAGTGTTAAGTGTGTTTAACTTTATAAATCATTCAGACATCAATTTTATACCACTTAATTCCCAATTCCAATTCACTTGCTGTTAACCAATCATCCCTATACTTTTAAACATAATCTCCTTTTTTGTAATTAACAGCGATTAGTTCTTATCTGCAATGACGGGATTTCTTCTTTAGAATACTTTTAAACTTGCTCAATATATTAAACTTTTCATTTTACTGAACAGCTAATCCCCTTTAATTACCAACCAGCAAAGAATCCTTCAGCGCGATCCTTGCAGCAGTCGAAGGAGACCCGGAAAATTATGACGACGTCCATAACGCAAATAAAAATAAATCATTAAAATCCATTCTCTCTGTTCTCATACGAAAAACATGAAAACGTATTAAAAACTTAAGTGACTTAAGTTGGCCAAACCAAATTGAGGACACAAGGTTATCACAGCACTTCACCATAAGGTGGCAGCTGTTGCCAGAATGATGGTGCGCTGGCATAAGAACGCAAGAGCTGAAAGAGTGTTGTGGTAGAAGCAGTGTATTAACTAAACGCTTCTATATTAGTGGGATACAAATCTTGATTTATATTTTAGTTTTGCCAAGCAAATAGGCGTTAGATCAAAAAAAAAAACAGCATGGAATGAGTTCTCATGACCTCCGCCCCAGTAGCTAAACCACTGTTACATCTACATTTCCACATTGGAATGTTTTACTTTTATTTCTTGCAATTTTCAGATGTCATTAAAAAACCATTTGTCAATGTTGTTTACACACTCGTACGCCAGAATTTCGAATCCCAATTCGAATTCGTATCCATGCGTTTGGTCCTTTTACGCTTCGTTCACCTCTGCACATTAGACGACATTTGCCAAGTGACATTTAGCTCTTGAGGGGAAATCACAAGCCTTTTGGAAAGAGAATTCACGCAAAAAATTAAAGTAAGACACAAATAGAGAAGAGACAATGTGGAATGAGTAAAAATATAAAAAACATTATTTATAACAAAATAAAAAATATAACATAAAAAACAAAAATATATAATAAAAGAAATTAAAAAAAAAATAATAGATGAGAAACAAATTTGGCATTCCATATGATTGATGAGTAAGACTACGATTTGTCTACGTTGAAGCAGAACTCCTTACCAAGTGAGCTGTAAATCCTTATAAATGTCTCACTCTAACAAACACTAAATAATCTTTTGTGCGATTTCTTCAACATCCTAATAGAATTAGGAGTTAAAAGCAACAAATCCAATATTTTTTGTATCACATGCTATTTGAAAACAGATTATGATCTTTGCAAAATATTTGCCACTTAAAGAATCGGCAGAGAAGGCGATATTCTGTTCCACGATCTCTTCAAAGTCCAAATTAGGTAGTTGCAAGCACCTGGAACGCATGGAATGGAACGTCTTGAGAGAAAACTTAATATTTATATTTTTTTTGAAATTTAAAAATACTTATTTCCAAAATCATTTTGAATTCATTATGCAAAATTATGAAATTATTACACAACTATTTCTGACTTAAGGAAACTATTGGCAATTTGAAACTTTCGATGGCATCACTTTACCGTCTTTTTTTAAATTAAATTATTAAGAGCTGAGGGAACTAATAGCATATCTACTTCTACCTAACCTAGCCTATTACAAGGTGTACCCAAGTTTCTATGGCAAACCCTTAATACGGCCAAGTCGTCTAGAGACAAGAACGACTAGGATAATTACAAAGTTAAGCTAAGGTGATACGATAATGCGCTCAGAAGGGTCAGTTGAAAATCGTGGATGCGATTCTATACATCAATAGAAGATTCATCCGAGACGTCGGCGTTAAGAAAAATAGGCCATGCTCACCAGGAAACAACACGACTGAGTTATTCACCTCGACCTCTACCAGGTATATTAGCATTGCCACACCTGAACACCTTTTTCACATATCTGTCATATATGTCACCTTGCACTGAAAGGAATATTGTCTCGCTAGGAAATACGGGTGGAAAAATGATTGTTTTTGCAAATGCTGTGGCAATAGCTTTAAGGGATTTTCATCCCAGTAACATATGGGACATTCTACAGGGTAGCTTACGGCCTTTGGACAGACTGGTGGTTGAAAATGGACTAGGTGTAATCCGGCTAAGTGCGAGGTGGTCCATTTTTGTCGAGGGTATAAAATACCTATCGGGAAACCGATCACGTTCTCAAATTATGACAGCAGAGGTGTCAAATTCGTGGGTGTTTTTATGTACATTAAGATTAGTCTTAGCCCCAAAATAGAGTGTTCGTGGAACGAGGGATACGTGTACATCGAAAATAAATGATCAGTATCGGAATTCTGTAACTTTTTAAGGATAAATTAGGTAGTTAAATTGTCAAAATTCATAAATTTTCAATAAAAAATTTCCGCTTTTTTTCAATTTAACTACCGCTTTGTATCGTTAAACAATTACAGATTTCCGGTGCATGTAGGTTATGGGGCCTACTCTAGGGAACTAGAGTTCTCTCATCTCGTAGACCACCTGGTCATTGTAGTGTGTATCAGCGAAAATATAGACTATTAGGGAAGTGACCAGCTGGGCGAGAAAAAAAATTTACCTGCAATCACTGTATTTTAATCATGTACCTGGAATGAGACTTCTTGAACTCAACATCTACTCAAGACAGCCGCAGGTATCTTAATGTCACGGGGAAACAGGTTCATTGCGAGGAACTGCAGAGCGATGACACGAATTGTGTACGCGAGAGACAAATGAGACAGGTCTACGGTTCACGAAGCGATCTCTTCAACGTCAGTATACAAAAGGCCTTGTGAATTTGGGCAATCTCTTTAAAATCTTCATAGCAAAGCCTGCAGTATGTTGGTATGGCAAAATACACACGGAAAAATCTGCCTTTTTCTTGCTTGGATGCAAATATAACGTATTTGTAGCTTGTCCCAAATGTAGTAAACTTGTGTCCAAACACATTGTATTTGGTATGCAATACTACACGTTGGAGACATGATAATTAAGAGGTTATAGCATATGTTGTCGTGACCCAAATGTGGCTTTGTTTGCAGACAACTACCGTACACAAAAATGTGATAGACAGCAAAGAAACAAAAAACCAGCAGATCTTCAAATCATGAAAACAATGCTTGCAAACTTATACATGAGGAGCCGCCGAACAAAACGTGACTTTTTGTATTTTCCTACAAAATGTTTTTTGATGTCCTTGCATGAATTTACCTCAGTTCTATTGGAATGAAAATCATATTTGGATAATTTTTCTTCTCTTCTCATAGACTAGAGATTATAATTAGAGATGGGACAATGTCGTAATTTTATCGTATTATCCGATGAAATAAATAATCTTGGATATCCGAACATTTTGAAATAATCAAAATGTCACATTTTGTTTTGCGACTCCTCTTATATAGTTCCTGGAATATGTTGCTGGGACCTTTTTTCAGTTTGAAATTAGGTGATTTCACTGTTGTATAATACGTTCCAAAATTTTACCACAGAAATTTAGCTAAAGCCGCTGGCCGTCGTTGGTGGAAGGGTTAGTGTGCGCATTTCTTGTGCATAATAACCTGGGTTCGGTCTCTGCTCTGACCACCTACAATTCTTTTGGCTGCGGTCATTTCGCATAGTGCCGACGACACAATCGAGTATTTAGCCGTGAAAAAGCTTCTCAAAATACAGTCCATAATCGGTGTAAAACTGTAGGTCCCAATCGGTGTGAATAGAACTAGAAAGGGCACCGCTCATTGGTTGTGAGAAGCTCTTTCCAATTCCTTCATGGGATGTGATGGCAAACCATTTATTTTTTTATCTATTTAGCTAAAGCCTTAGTCACATTTAAAGCTAGCTTGTTTATAGTGTTTAAGAAAATATCTTGGACGCAGGGATCGTAAAGGACGACCCTGAAAAGAACGACCAATGCCTGGTTAATAAAATACGTTAATACAACTGTCACTAGGCCTTAGTTTCGACATCTGAATGGGAACTGTTGAAGAAAAAGCACTTGGAAATCACAGTTTTAATAGACCTACAACCGAATGATATTGTTATTCACCATGTGATTCAATAATTCAATTTAGAAAGTCATAAGGAATTCAGACAGTGATACACACATTTATAATTATTTTGCAAAAAAAAAATATATTATATCCGTTTGCGTTTCATTCCATACCTCAATCTGGGCATTATAGTGCAATCCATCGGGACACTGCATAGTGATGGCAACACCGCGATTACACTTGTAAAACTCATGGCAACTTGTGGGTGATGCAAACTGTACAGCAGTCGAGATGTCCTTTGCCTCAACAGGACATACAATGTCAGCCAAAGACAGGGTGGGAAGGCACAGGTATGCAAGTGCAACAATGCTCAATTTAATTAAAGTGGTAAATTTCATTGTCCCCATTATCGATTGTTGTTGGCTTGAAGAGTGAGTGTTCCGATAGTTGCTCGTCGTGTCTTTAGCTATGGAAATGCTGATGTTACAACTGATTTTAAAACAGGTGTTGCAGTGGCTGTTATAATTATATTTCATTCTCAACTGGTGATGTTTTTTTAAATAATGTTACAAAAAAAAAACACAAAATTTTATCTGTATTCTGTCCCCAGCTGAATTGCCAGGGAAGCAAGAACAAACTTTTCAGTCTACCTTTGTCGCTATCTCGTGGATTTTTTGTACATGCAACACAATTATAAACCATTTACTCTATATGTATATATAAATTTAAGTATATATATGGGAATATTGGCTCTTGACTGTAGGTGTACAGTGTATATATGTAATTCTACATTTGTAGATACGCAAGTACAATTTTAGAGTTTTTATCTTTGTCGTTGTGCTTGTTATTTGATAATTGAATTGCAGAGAACTTTTGTTTCAGTTGTTACTTTCATCAGTGGGCAAACTTGTCATGTTGTGAGTTTGTGAAATATGTATAGTCAAATGAAATAAATATTTACCTTTATTATATCTTTGAACACAATATAGCAATTAAGGAAATTTAGTTGTATCGTGGTGTTTTTTCGTTGACCTATAGTTTCACTATATTATTTTTTAAGTGCCATTTTAAGTGTTTTGGTAATTTAGTATAAATTTTACATGTTCTTGTTCATTCAGCCGAAAGCGAGTTGGTATTGTGATAACAAATTTGATAATTTTTGAAATTTATCAATTTCCATAAAATTCAGCTAGCTGAATAAGTATAATTAGGTTGCTGAACAAGTTTGTTTTACACGAATAGAAACATTTTGGTATACGGTTACCTAATATGTACGCTATTGACAGAATACAGCTTGTTTGTTAAAATAAAATCACAATTCAGCTAGCTGAATACGAGACTTTACTTCATAGAAATAGCATTACACGTAGAAGTTTTTATAGTAAGGGTTTGTGTCAATATATTTGTTTTGTTAGGTACCTTGCATGATTTTTTGTATGATAAGGCCCTGGAAAATGAGTTATTTAGTCAGCTGAATTGAAACAAATTTGAACAAATAATGCAGTTCAGCTAGGTAACGAGTTCAAAGCAGTAGAAAGATCTATCAATGAATGTGTAGAAGGGAATAGGAATTGTTTCAAATAACATTCCACCTGCCCTCCACATTTATCACTCTCAAAACCAATAGATCTTTGCTAAAATTATTTTTTAGTTTGCTGAATTGGAAAAGATGGGGTTAAAAAATCGTTGCTAATATCTTATTGAAACAAAGTTGAAATTCAGCTAGCTGAATATAACAATTCAGTGACAAAAAATCTTGTAATATTTGTAAGTCGGCAGATATCACCCTTTTTGGCAACATTCTTTTAAAATGTTTGCAACAATAACAATTTTTAAAAGCGCACGAATGTGTTACATTCTTATTATTCTTTAAACTCGGCTAACCTTATTGAAATATTAATTTTAAAATACAAAATTCTCATAAACTTTCTCACATTTATAAATAAAAATTATTACAATTCAGCTGGCTGAATATGACAATTCAGTGAATCTCGGCAACTAAGTAAACTTTAAGTACATAGTATGTGCAACCCTCTTATAGTTGAAGATCTAGATAATACGAATTGCAATCAATCCTGGAAGCTGTGTTAGTCCTTGGTGATCTTTGATCAATTTGTACTTTACATATCGAAACCTAATTAGATAGATATTACAGTTGAATAACACAAGTAGCTGAATTTGGAATTTATAGCTAGCTGAATTTGGTTGGTTTTCGAACTTGCGTGAAGAATGATTATGTTTGCAATTAAGCGAGCTGAAATGACTATTATATACTATTACAGCGTTTTGCGCTTATAAATATTTTTGATTTATTTCAAAAAGCTGAATGTGTATTTTTTCAACAAAACCCATAAAACCGTACTTATTCTTAAATATCAATTCTGGGAAATCCATTAATTTCAAAATAATCTGAAGCGATATCCTCAAAGACTATTTTCTTTACAATTCAGCTAGCTGAAGTTAATTTTGGCGCAAACTTGTTTGAAGGTAGACATCTTCTATTCATCTAGCTGAATTTGAGTGTTAAATGTTATTGAGTGGATTCTAATAACACAAATATAATTAATAATTTTAATAACTTTATTTTTTTTAATTGAGCTGGGGGAATTTGCTTTTAGAATTATTATTAAATACAAATTTATAAAGCGCTTGATTTTTTCCATAATTGCATTAAAAGTGATTTTGTTCCTAATTCAGCAAGCTCTTTAAATATTACGTCATGTATTTTGGTTTAAACCTATTTTAAATTGAATTCAGCTAGTTGAATTAGTAGTGATTCGACAAACAATTTTAAAATTCACTTATTTATTATAGGAAATTGTGCAAAATCGGTTGTTTTCAAACAACATACTCCAAATTCATGTAGAACAGTTCAATTTGTTTTTCGATACTCTATTTGCAATTAAGAAAGCTGAATTTGACTTTCAAATTATTCTAATCGTCCCTGATTTAAAAACAATTAACAACTATTTATGCAACTCAGCTGGTAAAATTAGATTTTTTCCATAATTGCATGAAAAGTGGTTTAGCTTCCAATTCAGCGAGCTTTTTAATTTTGTTACATGGTTTCTGCTTTAAACCTACTTTAAATTTAATTCAGCTAGCTGAATAATTAATGCTTCGACAAACTATTTTAAGACGTACTTATTTATTAAAGGAAATTTTGTAAACTCGGTTATTTTCAAAATAGTCTAATCCGAGTACCACAAACCATTTTTATGTACAATTCAGCTACATGAATTTGGTTTTTTCTGATACTTACTTGAAAACTGGTTTGATTTTCAATTCAGCAAGCTGAATTTGACGTCCATATTTTTCAAATCGTTTTTGTTTAAAAACAATTATTTTATATATTTCAGCTGGCTGAATTTGTCTATTTCAAGAAACCCATTTAATTTGTATTTATTATTAACTAGCAATTGTGAAAAATTCTTCGTTTTCAAGATAATCTAAAGGAAGTATCTCGAAACCTATTTTCTTTACAATTCAGCCAGCTGAATGTGATTGAAACCAGGTTTGAATGAGAATTCAGCTAGCTGAATGTGAGTGGAATCAGAGTTGGTTGACAATTCAGCTAGCTGAATTTTAGTTTTAAATTTTATTATATCGGTTTAAGCTTTAAAACCCATTTGTTATTTAATTCAGCGAGCTGAATTGAATGATTTTGTTATGGCAAGTGATAACTCTATGAAATCCTGTGTATGTGTGCATGAAATATTTTTCAACCAATTTTGAATCATCACAAACTGCTGCATATCCGGCAAATGGAACTTTAATTGCCCTTGTTTCCATTTGCTATAGTATTTAATCATAATATAGGTTTTCTTTGGTCAGCATTTGTGTTACAGCCAAAAAGTATCACAAAAAATACTACAATTCAAAACCAAAACAAAAAATGAAGTACAAGCAACTAAACCAAACTAATAGAAAAATAGTTTCCAGCCAAAAGTTGAAAATTCGCCAAAGCAACAAAACAGGATCGAAAACGACACAACAATAGCACTACAAATGCATTTGTGTATATGAGAAAGTATATTTAAACCCAACGTTGGACGGTGGAGGTAGAATATATTACAAGGCTAACACAGTTGCATTTTTTTGCTTTTTATACCAGTAGTTTTAATTTCAGCGCTTTGCTCAGCACACACGCTACGATGCCGGTTCATGAACATTTCGGTACGAGCTGAAATGGCCAGCCACTTGCAGTCACCTAACCAACCACCAACCAAAAGTCCACCAGCTGCTTGGTAATATCCCACTCACTCCATGTCCAGTTATGACGTCCACATGTCCATGAGAGTGAATTAAAGAGCTCTATGTTTGGTGATGGTTAGGATGTCGGTCGATGGCGCTGGGGGAATGGTGGTCCGATTTGGTGTGTTTATTTTTATAAATGGACATATATTTTTTTTCTCTCTGGCTATTTGCTTTACGAGTTAACAAAGTAAATGGATTTTATGAAAACTTTTTCACTACTGTGTATATCGAATATTTATTGTTGTTGTAGTGACTGTTGGAAAATCCTTTATATGTTTGTATCCTTTAGTTGCACAAAACAAAGGACACAAAAATGAATGGTGTTAAAAGTGATTTGAATGGAATGTATATTGTTGACACACTAAACTTAAGCCCGTCCTTCGAAATATGAGAGAGGGAAATTTAATTTGGAAAAACTAAATACAAAAATACCAACACGTCTTGAAAATGTGAGTGAGTATTGGAGTGGAAATATAAAACAACTGGCATAGATGCAAACAGTTTCCTGCAGAGTGCTGAATAACATATAAAATCATTTAAATGTGTGCATAAACCAATGGCGGGTTTACGTAATTAGGTGGCAAGGTATTTTAAGTTCTCGATTTTTGAGAAAATATTGAAGAAAATTGAGAATTTTCAATTAAAATAAAAATTTTCAATTAAAATAAAAAAATTTCCATGAGGTGTCAGGGGACACCCGGTTGGAACGAAGTTCCTCTCGCTATGTATTATGTTCTAGTTAGTTCTAACACTCATAAGGTCCCCGTCGAAAAATATGATAATTTAAATGAATCTTTAAGAAAATATAGTTTTTGTAAATTGACAAACTTTTTTTACGAAAAATTTTTTTTATATTTTTTTAAAATATGTATGTATTTAGTTTTTTTTTTTAAATTTATATGTTTAGGTCCGTTTTGTAAGATTGTGTATTATATTTCGCCGAAAAGGTAAATTTTCAAGAGAAATACGTCTTTTATTAAAAAGCTAAGCTAAAGTTTTTTTTTTAAGAAGTAATTTCTGTAAGAAAAATCCATAAGAATATGAATTTTTTTTTACAAATATGTACTTTTTTTAAGAACAAGTACTTTTTAAAGAAGTGGTACTCTTTTTAGGAAAAGGTTTTTTTAAGAAAATGTACTTATTTTCAGAAAGGCTACTTATCTCGAGATAAGAAAAGAATTATTTTATTTTAGTTTTATTTTATTATTTTAGTATTTATTTTATTACACTGTGTGTAATTTTTTAAGTCATGGAAAGACAAAAAAAAAGACCCGTGTCTCCCAGTTTTGCCCAAAGTCATGCACTATTTTTTTATGGGCCCCCAAAGATTTGGGGCCTGGGTGTCATTTTTGGAAAAAAGTGCTCATTTTGTCAGGCTCATATCTTGCAAACCGTTCGGAATTTTGAGTTACTTTCTGAGAGAAATTTTTAGCTCTTGTGAACATATAAAATTAGGTCTTGTGAACATAAAAAAATTTTGAACATATAAAATCTAGAAAGTTGTTTATTGACATCTTAGGTAAATTTTTGTAGTTGATTGTTTCCTTGAATTTTGAACGGTTTGCTACGAATGGACCTGAACAGGGCGAAAACGTAAAAATATCCAATATTTTTAAAGTTTTTGCGATTTTGCCCTTGAAGATGAAGTTTTTTGATCTTATATGTTAACAATTTTTGTTCTTTATGCCAAGAGCTACAACTTTCCCTCAGAAAGTAAATCAAAATTCCGAACGGTTTGCAAGATATTAGCCTGACAAAATGATAAATTTTTTGCAAAAATGACACCGAGGCCCCAAATCTTTGGGGGCCCATAAAAAGAGTGCATGACTTTGGGCAAACCTGGGAGACACTGGTCTTCTTTTTTTTGTCTTTTATCACGTAGTGGTGTTATATGGTTATATTTTTTCATGTTGCACTGGTTTATTTTGTTTTTAAGAAAAGGTACTTTTAAGAAAAGGAATTTTTTAAGAAAATTTATTTTTGTTAAGAGATGGAATTTTTTCGAAGAAAATTCATTTTTTATTGGTAATTTTAGAATTGGTAATTGGTACCTTTTTTAGGAATTGGTACATTTTTAAGAGTAGGTACTTATCTCAAGAAAAGCTATTTTGTTTCACAAAAAAGGTACTCTTTAAAGAAAGGTATTTTTTTACAAACGGCAATTTGTTGTAAGAAAATTTACTTTTTTGAGAAAAGGTATATATTTAAAAAAAAATACCTTTTTTACGAAAAGGCATTTATTTTTAAAAAAAATTACTTCTTTTTAAGAAAAGATACTTTTAGTATGAAAATTTACTTTTTTAACCAAATGTACTTCCTTCAGATAAGGTATTTTTTTAAGAAAATGTACTTTGTTTAAGAGTTTTTGAGAAAATTAACTTTTTTTTCGAAAAGACACTTATTTAAGGAAATCCTCTTTATTTAAACTTCTATCACTTTGGTTTTTCTAAATTTAATTTTCATTGTGTTCAAAACTACAGTCTATACTAAATATTGGTTACAGGCTCCACCTAGAAAACTTCCCATTAAACAAGAAATTTTCCAACATATGTTAGTCCAGACGCAAACCAAAGCAAAAGTACGAAATATTGTTGATAATAGCTCTGTTCGAGTACTCGAAAACTTGTGCAAATTTGTACAAATTTTTACTGAACTCTGTTCGTTTACTCCAAAAGTCCAGTAAATGAGAGCCAGAGAGCGAAAATTTTGACAGTTCGATGTTAGAGATTTTGCAAATTTTGGTTGGAGAAATTTTAGCCAACAAAAATTTGCAAGATAAAACAGCTGTTTGAAATTAGCTGTTTTATGTAAACAAAGAAAAATCCAAAATAAATTAACAACTGCCGAAAAAAGTACAAATGATTATTTTACTATTTTATTTAAAATATCACTGGAATTTAGAAAGAAAATGGAAAGCAATAATATGTAGTACGTACCATTCAGCAAATTCTGGTGAACCGACGACGTCATAATTGGACAACTGTGGCAGTGTATATGTAATGTAACTACAAGCCAAAATGTGTGTAGCAAATGATAAAACTACATCAGCTGTTTCGTTGCAAATTATTACTGGAAGTCGTTCGCGTACTTTATTTTCAAATTTTCATAAAGAGAGTAAAATTGTTGTTTCGCTCTCAAAAGTAGATTCTTGCAAATTTTTACTGGGAAAGTACTCGAACAGAGCTAATACTGTGTTGTAGCATAATAGTTTTAAAATTTTATTTTAAAAATTTTATTTTTATTTTTTTCATTTAGCCCCCATCCCGCAACGTGCGATAAGGGCACATTAGACTAGCGGATTGTCGGGTCGACTAATCTCCCAGTTAAGGTGAAGTCGGGTATTCGGCCGACTAGTCGGGCAAAAATCAAAACTAGTTTGATTTTCAGAAAGACGGCCGGAAAGTCGGTCGGTGTAAGGCGAAACAATGCCCGACACCAAAGTCCCCCTGACTAATAGTCGGCCGACTGGTCCGCAGGTCTAAGGTGCTCTATATAAGGAACTTCGTTCCAAAAATTGAATTGCGAATTCTTGACTTCATATGAAAATTTTTATGAGAGAAATAGGCGAGAAACCCTGTAAGCGAAAACTGCAGTTAGTGCTACAGTTGAACAAGATCGTCACACGCTTAGGCGCTGATGAGAAGACTCACAAACTTCGAAACGGTCGTCCACCAATATGAGTTCAAATTCCAGTTCCGAGTGTATAATTTTTTCATTAAATAAATAAATAAATGGTTTCCCATTACATCCCATGAAGGGACAGGGGAGAGATTCTCACAATCACTGAGCTGTGCGCTTTCCAGTTTTCACTCACTGATTGGGACCTACAGTTTTACACCGATTCCGAACGGTATTTTGAGAAGCTTTTTGATGGCTAAATACTCGATGGTGTCGCCGTCGAGGTGACCGCCGCCGAAAGAAATTTTTAAGGTGGTCTGAGCAGGGATCGAACCTAAGATCTCATGTACAAGAGGCGCGCACACTACCATTGCACCACCGACGGTCACATAATTTTTTCATTAGTTACAGGAAAACCTGATCTGTTAGCTCGTAGAAAAGACTAAAATAAGAAAAAGGAATTCAATATTTCTATTAAACACAAATTTTTTATAATTCGTAAGTTCCAAGATCAAAACTTTCAGTCACACACGATCACGCACTCGATTGAATTTAATTTTAGTCACGATCACGAGTGACTCACACATGATTCACGCGTGTCAGGGCAAACTCGTGTAACTCACACATCTTTAGTTTACAAGTTTTGTGCTCCGATTTGGTGCTATGACAGTCGTTTACGCCTTCCTCATAGCTAGCCCTGTAACGATGCAGAGTCTCTTTAGGGCCTCTATTGAAATCGAAAGTATCGATAAGGGGAAAATAATTTTGCATTCAGGAAAAATTTTTCTAAACAAAATATAGAATTTTTTTGTTGTTTCATATTGCGGCAATCGGGATCTAGCGTTGTATTTCGTGCAGTGTAATGCAACAGTGGCAAGGTCTATTCCATCTTTGGCAGTCGTCTTAAGCACCATCGATGGTCACAACTGGAAAGCCTGTCTTCATTTGCGGCTGCAGTTTATGTATTATCGCAGAAAAGTCCTGTATCTGATCTACTCAATATGAATTGAAATCCATTCAGTCAATGGTAAATGAAACAGTCCCAACATTTTAACTTGCATCTCAACTTGTAGTATAAACTGCGCAGGATAATTATGACAAGTTACACTGTTCATATTCAACTGAATTTACCAGTAAGTTTTACAAAAATTATTACAATTAGTTCAGCCAAATTCACTTCATCTACCAATTTCCCAACAAATTGCCTCCTGATTATACCATACACATCTCTGTGGAAGCAGTGAAGTGGGGTTGCCTCAAGAAGACCTTCAATTACGCTTTATTTTCAATGTGATTTTCATGTGAGACATGAGACTCGTGGCAATATGTTTATTTCAGCATTTTCTCATTGGTGCTCTCGTCATGTTTCTATATGAGTTATAATTAAATTGTGAACCAACTTGATTTGGGTCTGAAACAAATGAAAATAATTACTACATGCAATCCTTGTAGGATTCCATGTACATATGAGTACAGGATTCAGCCAAACAACTACAATCATTGGTATATGTATGTATCTACTGGGGTGACTGATTGTTTGAAGTTCAAAATATTTTAAATAAAGTGGCTAATAGATTGTTGTGAATTGAAAGAAGTAACCCTGCGTTTACACGAGACAAGACAATTGAGAAAATGTATTAGTTGTCAAAGGGGAGACAAATGTTTGTGTACCATATTTGTTTGTGTAACATAGATGTTGTGTAACAATACACTTTTACGCAGCCGTTGTCAGTGTCGTTTGAATATCATTTATCAAAATCTTCACATAGAAATACGTTTTCCCAAATTGTGCGGTCTTTATCAATTATATATCGCTCTTTTTTTGCGAATTACAATGAAACTTCAATTGGCCGTTTACGTCAAATCATTTCCCAAATTTACTCTCTTCGAAAAATTCGAGACAGTGATGGAGACAATGAGAGAAGTGTGAGTGCAATAGTAAAAAATATGAATGTAGTGCTATTGTCTCCGTGCTACCGTCTCGTGTAAACGCCACGTAAAACCTAAGTTACATTTTAAACAAAATATCGAGTCCCCTCTCATTTCAGAGTAAGTAAAGATATCTCTTTTGATATCAATATTTTTAAGACTTCGATTTATATATATTTATTAGATAAGTACTACTTGCTTTGCAAAAATATAAAATTATGATCACCCTAATATTCATGTAGAAATCGTAAATTTGTATGTATTTTTTTAAAAATATACGTAAGTATATTTCTAAATATAACAGCACAAAGCACTGAATAATTATATTCATTAACACACATACACTGGAGGCTATAATTTTTGCGAAACTATAAATTCATATAAATTTTTAATAACAATAATATTACCGACAAATCCTTGTTGTGGGACCTTGAGTTTCTTGACATTTGCATTAGACAAGCTGTAAGGAATATGAGTGAAATACGATTTGAATTTGTTCTTATTAATATAAATTTATTAGAAATGTGAAGAAAGTCTTTAAAGTAATTCTAAATCCTTTGAGAGTGTATCCTTTAAGAATTTAAACACAAGGATTTTAGCAGTAAAACTACAAAAACTGGTTGTACTACATCTTGCCCGTAGAAAGAAGGGTATTTCGTAGTTGTGTGTAAAGCTTTCATTTAACATAGCCAATCCGTGCTACAAATACATCTCGCTAGATTCGAGTCGTATATTACCTGACACGAACTGCGGCTCGGAAGTCGTAAGTCGTAGGCAGCACAAACACTCGACAGTACCTTCAAATATAAATAATAATGTTTTGTTTGTTTTGTTTGTTTTATATTTTGTTTTGTTTTATAATTTGTTTCTAAATATTATTATGTTTGGAGGAAACATGCATATGGTTCCACATAACAATACGTGTGTTTGGGAGAAAATACGTTCATGGTTCCATGTAAGTATATAAAAGTTTGGAATGAAACACACGAGTGTTTCCACGTAAGCATATGCAGGTTTGGTGTGAAACTCATATATGTTTCCACGCAAAAGCAAACACGATTGTAAGTAAACATGCTAATGTTTCCATTTAAATACAAGTGAGCTTTGAACTTGCAAACATATAAATGTTTGGAGTGAATTCGAAATAGAAACATGGTTCTTGCACAATGTAAAAAAATGTTATCCTGTTACATCCTATGAAGGGATTAGGGAGAACTTCTCACAAACCAGTGAGCTGTGCGCGTTCTAGTTTCACACTCACTGATAGGGACCTAAAATTTTACACCGGTTCCGAACGGTATTTTGAGAAGCTTTTTCATGGCTAAGTACCCGATAGTGGCGCCGTCACTAAGTAAGGTGACCGCCTTCGAAAGAAATTTATGGCAGGTATCGATCCCACGTTCTCATGCACAAGAGCCGCGAACACTACCATTGCACCACCTGCAGAATATGTTTGGGAGAAATTGTTATAGAGACCGATTTTTCAGCATGTAGTGAAATGAGTGAACCAGGTCCAAATCAAAATTTTTTAAAATTTATTTTTCAAATCAAAATTTTAAAATTTCAACTAATCAAAATCTAATTTTTTAAGTGTTTTACACTATTTTTTTTCGTTTTTTTTTATTAATATTTTAGCAAAAAAAATAAAAATTTTCCTCCTGTTGTAACATATACGTTTTTCGCTCATATTTTGAAATATGACCAGTTACTCAATCTCGGACGAAAGCCAGTCACTCGAATTCCACCTTCCCCTAAGTCGAGGTTCCTCTAAGTCAGAAGGTTTCGTTCGACAGACCTCATCATTAATCGGATGTCGAATTCGAAATAGAGAAATTTGATCTTTTCATTCGATTTGAAATGACGAGATTGTGGAATAAATATCAAATTACTTTTGGGTTTGATACGAACGAAAGCTTTCATTCGATATCGACGAATACACACTTATTAATAGTCTACCACCCAAAATATATCATCTGGATGGTTTTCCCTCGAAGTGTCCTATTTTGAATCGTTCCGAAAATCTGGCTTGTTGGCTTCAATAGGAGCGTACACACTTCAGCTAAAAGACTGTTTCAATCAGACTGGTTTTCCATGCACTTCTTTTAACTTGAAATTTCAAACTTTACAAAACCCGCCTTTGTTTAAATCTCAGATTTGGACTCCTTCGAGTTTTATAAACTTCCACCATTTATTCCAAAAGAAACGTTCACAAATTAAATAAATATTGAAAATTTTCCAGAACATTTGGGAAAATGTAAAAAATCTAAAATCCATACCCGCTGAAAAAAAAGGCCTCAGACACATATTGCAGGAAGCATGTACATACGATATTTGCAAGCACTGTTTTCATTAATTGAAGATCTTCTGCTTTTTGTTTCTTTGTTGTCTGTCACGTTTTTGTTTTCAGAAGTTTTCAACAAACAAAGCCACAATTGGGTCACAAAAGCACATATTATGACCTATTAATCATTGTGTCTCCAACATGTAATATTGATGAGCAAACACAATGTGTTTGGACAGAAGTATACTATATTTGCGACAAGCTACAAAAATTGTATATTTGCATCCAAACAACGAAAAATACACATATACAGTTTTCTCGCCAGTTTTTCTCGCCAAACTAACCAAATAGGCTTTATTATTTATATTTGAGGCATTCCTGGTAACGTCCAGAAATGTAAATAGTTATAAGCTGTAAAATCAGTTGTAATTTATGCATGCATTTTCGTAGAGAGAATGAAGCTGTACATTAGCTCGCTTTGGACGACAACATTTGTTGAGGCGACAAATATTTTCGTTCCTGTGACGAAGTATTTCCAATCAGAGTACATGATTAATCTTTTTTTATTTTAATGCCATGTGCGAATATTACGGTTTGGTCGCACTGATTTGTCTGTATTTTGCATAAGTAATAAAATAAAATAAATTTTCCTACAACTATTCTACACATCTCATCATCGGCGAAAGCTGTGAATATTCCCTTTTAAATTTACCAATAATCAAACTATCCTTGCACAAAACAATAAGTTATTAGTAAACTAAAAATGAACGCCAGTTAAACAATTTTAATCTAATTTATTAATGAATAAATCCATACTGTTCATTTAATCAACAATCAAAATATTTATGCATACAGGGAATTGATGAAAACGCCATGAACAACCACAACCCAATGGGAGCGTAAAAAAATTGAATTCTGCCGGAAATGGCTTTCAATCAATTTTAAACTCAATTTCAATTTTAAACTCAATCAACAACAACTTAATTATATTTAAGCACAAAACAGAAATTGATTAAATTTCGCGGAATATGCAGATATTTAATGTATAAGAGCTTTTTTTTACACTGAAATATGTAAAGTTATAATAGTGAAAAATTAAATCAAAGGGATAAACTTTATCCGGTAGCAGTTGTTTTGCCAACACAACCATAGATGCGTGTATGGTAAAAGGATTTGCCAGTATACTACTTACCACTACACACATAAACCTTGTGCATTATTTTGTATAACACATCACTTTTCTCTTTCGTAGTATATAAATGCAAGTCCTTTGTGTAAAAGGATTTTAAACTCATTGTGTTTACGATTTGTACCTTAATTCCTTGTCTAATATTTGTGTATGACATGAGATGTTGACAAAGCTCGACGAGTGTAAGTGAATTGTTTGTCTTTCGGCAGCTGTGGGAAGTTTGAAAGCAAATTGGGTCACAATTATCCGATACAGACATTCTAAAAATATGTTATTAAATTAATGTCCTCAATGATTATTTTAAAATTTCTAAAGTTCTTTAAACTAACATTTGATCTATAATGTTGCAGCTTGGCTGATTTGTGTGTTACCGGATTAGTGAAGTTGAATGTAAATAGCATGACGTTAAACAGAATTTGCTGTAAGCTGTAAGCTACAGTTTTCGATCTCACCACGAATGGTTGTTGAATTCGATAAGCTATGGTCTGCTAGAATCTAAAAATATATGGCGCTATCTCACTCTGTTCAGAGTTGCGTGTGCTGCAAAAAGCCGGTAGGCAAGAATTGTAAGTCAGTCTGCGTTGAATTGTGTATATTAATAATCAGTACAGATATTTGTGAAGTTCTAAATTTTTTACAGTATAAATAAAGTGAACCGTTGTTGTTCTAACGATAAATAGAACAATCTTAGGTTAGGTTAGGTAGGGTGCTCGTGGCAGCCAATGAACGACTCACTTAGACTTATTAGTCCATTATGGCATCACGGGCTAACGAGAGACAACATCAGGCAAACCGGAGAACCATTTAATGTATTCCAAGAACCTCAATGTCACGTCTTGTCTTTTTCACGCTTTCTGCACTCACAATATTTCACTTAAATAGGCTGTTCACCTCTATCCATATGCAGCTGTGTCTCAGCTCTCGTTGCAACGTTGCCATGTAACGCTCTTCATTGAATCATGGTTTTGTCTTGAGTTAGTCCGTCATAAGCAGTTTTGTTTGAAGGATGCTTTTGTTATACTCATCGCTGTGAATCAGCGAAGATTTCGCCTCATTTATTGAACACTTGTGTGACCAATTCCTAAAAGGGAAAATGTGATTTAGCAAAGGATGTTTAAACCTGTGTTTGTGTATGTGGGTGCGCTTTTGTGCAAAGCATACAATGTGTCACAGTGTATGTTAATTTTGCGCCAATTTGTTAGCATATCCTTCGTTAGCATTCAAGTTCGAGAGAGTGTAAGTATCGCAGGTCAAGTATTTGCATTTGCTTTAAATTATGTTTCGAAAGGATTGGGTAGAGTACATGTATGTAAGGCAGAGTTGCCATTTCTGGAAAGGTTTTAATTTCATGTACTTTTTAAAATTGCAAGTATATTTAGTAGCTTACTTTCTGTAAGCAACCCTAAAACATTTGTTGTGACTTGTTGTTTCTGGATTGTCTCGAATATCACGAAAGGATTGAAGGCTTTGCTAACAAGAATTTAATTATAACCTTTGCTAAAATTTACCAGATTGTTCTAGATGGTCAGCCGAAAAACGAATTCTAACTAAATAATGGGTGTGTAATTTTAGACCGTCAAGAAGTTAGTTTAAAATTTAAATGCAAACAGAGAGTTTCCATCGGTCGTACAGTTATATAAATTGTAGAGTTTTAGACTAGACCTGAAATAGCTATACGGTTTTGCAAAACTTTTTTTTGAAAAAACTATAATACTATTAATACGATAGAGACTTAGAATGGTCTTGCGCTTGAATAATAAAATGAAAATTACCCATAAAAAGGCCAAGTCTTCCTGATGAATAATACGATAGAGATATAGAATGGTCTTGCGCTGGAATAATAAAATGAAAATTACCAATAAAAAGGCCAAACTCCTGATGCATTTGACTTTATCGCTGATGAATTTGACCTTAGAACACAACGAAATCGCATGCAATTGTTAGTGCATGTGAGAATTGTTTTTTTTTTTGAGGCAACAACAGAAATCATGTCTAATGAGAACCAATGGTTCTCTGGTGATAGAAAGAAGTTTTTGCCAAAGTTTGCTTGTGATATTTTTCGAACAGTTGGGTAGTGAACAATTCTCAAGTGAAATGATTTTTCATATGTACTTTGTTTGATGAATTTTTCAACAGCAGCATTTCAAACAACCGCTGAACAAGATGTGTGGCTAGATCTGAAAGGAATCCTAAGGATGCAGTTTGCAAAACTTCGTTTTTAAAAAACCGCATCTCTATTAATAGGGATATATTATATATTCCTAAGCTTGAATAATAAAATATAAAATAAATAAAAATCATCCCTGATGTTTTAGGCTGTCTCGAATATTGCGGAAAGTTGAGAACCTTGTCTTTTTAAATTCTTAAGTAAGATTCTTCTTCTTTATTAGTAAAAATCTGCAAGAAATCACTAGTTTATTATAAGCGGTAAAACGAGAGTGGAGGAAAAAGCCTTTGACGTTTCTGTTCTAATTAGTGGATTTTGTAGTCCTCCTGTATGGAGGATAAAAATAGCCGCTGCACGCTAAAAAACGACTTCTGTAACCTTATGCAGGAGCCATGAATATGTTTGCAGAACCCCTATAATTAGGCTCAAGCACTGTTTTCCTGAATTGAAGATCTTCTGCTTCTTTGATTCTTTGTTGTCTGTAACATTTTTGTTTTCAGCAGTTGTCAAAGCCACATTTGGGTCACAAAAATATATAATATAACGTATTAATCATTGGGTTGCAAACATGTTGTATGGAATAGTAAACACTATGTGTTTGGCACAATAATACTATATTTGCGACAGGCTACAAACACGTTATATATGCATCCAAACAATAAAAATAGACAGATTTTCCAGCGTGTTTGTCCAAGTTTATGAAGGATTGGGTGTGGTAACTGGAAATACTTTCAAGGATACTTAGACCACTACAAAAAATTTGGTCTAAAAGAAATATATTTTACCGGAGGGTAAGAACGACGGTTATTTAATTTATTTTTGCATTTTCTACGAATATCCTGTAACTGTTGTAGCCGGGTAGACTTCCGAGCAGAATAAGGTTTGGCATTCAACAACCAAACCTCTTAACCTCTTTAATATTGATTTCTATGAATATCCTTTAAATTCTGTCACTGCTATATCCGTGTAGCTGTCAGAGAAAACTAGGATTTCACGGTCTAATTGTCTATTGTCAAAACAACCGATTTTTAAATTTTTATCAATTATTTAATAACTTCTAGACATGAAAATATTCTAAAAAAAAAAATGGTGTCCCATACTATCTTATGAACGGATTTAGCAGAGCTTCTCCTAATCAGTGAGATGTGCGATTTCTAGTTTTCACACTCACTGATTGAGACCTACAGTTTCACACCGGTTCCGAACGGTATTTTGAGAGGTATTTCATGACTAAGTACTTGATAGTGTCGCCATCACTAAGTGAGGTGACCGTCGGTGAAAGAAATGTAACGTGGTCTGAGCAAGGATCGAAACCACATTCTCACGTACAAGAGCCACACACACCAACCATTGAACCACCAACGGAAACATGTAAATATTCTGCCAGCCATCAAATTCTGTTTGTTTAGAATGTCCTCATGAATATTTGTTTATCCACAAGACTGGTTATTTTTAGGTTTGGCCATTGCCATAACGTTTTTCCAAGACTTTTTGAAAATCTTGGAGAGTTAAAAGGACCTTGTCTTCCTAGTCTCTCCGGTATGACTTTAAGCTCTTTCTTGTGAAGCCTTCAGTAGTCTCACCGTAGTGACTTTAAGCTCTTTCTTGTGAAGCCTTCAGTGAAGCCATTAGGATATTTATAGCCTACTGTCGGTAAGTGGTAGATGAATTTGTCTACTTTGGATCTGCCGTGAACAAGGACAACAACGTCAGCCTGGAGATAGATAGGAGAATTGTGCTTGCAAATAGATGATATTTTGGGCTCAGCAAGCAGTTTAGGAACAAAGCCCTCTCTCGACGGACAAAAGTCCTGCTATATCAGACTCTAATTTTACCTCTCTTGACATATGGCTCCGGAACTTGGGTCATATCGCAAGCAGATGATATGAGTGGAGTGTTCGAGAGAAAAATTTTGCGTAAAATATATGGCCCTGTTAGGGAAAATGGCGAGTACCGACGTCGCTGGAACGTAGAGCTATATAATCTCTATTCTGAAGTGGACATAGCTAGACGAATCAAAGTGGGTCAATTGCGTTGGCTAAGCCAAGTTATCAGAATGGATGAAGATGGGGCAGCGCGAAAGGTTTTTGATAACGTACCCGATGGAAGCAGGGAAAGAGAACGAGCAAGATTCCGCTGGAAAAATCAGGCGGAAGAAGCCCTCCGTATCCTTGGTGTTACGAACTGGCGAGAAAAGGCGAAGGATAGAGCCAGTTGGAAGAATATGTTGAAATTTGTTTAATTTGTTTGTTTAAGTAATATGTGTAAGACGCCTGACCTCATGAGGTTGTAAAGTAGTCAATAAAATATAATATACCAGCACCTTCCTGAACCAGTTTCCTTTCAAATTTTTCTTGTGTTCTGTGTAGTCTAGTTTCTGATTGTTGTACATATAATAAAGTCATCGAAACATGGCAACTCTAGTCTCCTTCTAATTGTATGTGAGTGATTAATGGGTGTCTGTGTTATAATTTCTGTGAGTTTGGACTATAATTTCTGTGAGTGTGTTTGAGGTAGAAAGTGGTGAGTGTGTTTAACTGTTTGCTTAAGCTAAAATGAATGACTGCATATCTCTTTGTAAGACTCTGCGTGGGTGTGTGTGTGTGATAACAAGGATATACATATGTTTAACTGTATGCGCTTCTGTTTACTTTATACAGGCAATTGTGTGTGTGTGGCAAACTAAAAGCCATTGCTGTTGCTTTTGTGTGTGTGTATGCTGGTATATATTTTGCTACTATTAAAGCCGTTTGTAAAACACATTGATGTTCGGTTAATGATAAAATTAGTGTGGTTGTTGCTATTGTTTTCCCCGGTTTTCATAGTGTTGCCATATTGTGGATGCTTGTCGTTACCGGCAAGGTATGTTAAGCTATTGTCCTTTTTATGTTACAGCTGCTGCTCATGATGTTAATGTTTATGCTGATGTTATTCAAGCAGATGTTTGCCGTTTGGTGGAAACTCAATTTGTGTAGATTTTTCTGTAAAATTCGAGTTGTTAATATTTGGATGTTTTGTGGATTTCCTTGTTGTGTTTCCGTTTTGCAGCTTTGTTGTTTTAATTGTTTTTGTTATATTTACCACCAAAGTCGTGTTGGAAATATTGCTGTTGTTGTTTCGTTTTTTGTTGTTCTGTTATGGTTGTGTTTCGTTTATTGTTGTAACTATATCCGTGTTTTTGCTGTTAGGGTTGTGTCGATGCCGATGTTGCTTTTGCTATATTCACAGTTGCCATTAACGCCGCCGTCTCTTGTTACCGTCCTTGCTTCGGGTTTTCAGGGTTTACTGACACAGTTGCGGTTTTAATATTGACATTTTGTCCTGCTCACAATTTGGGCATATTTGGGTTTGCGGAAGGAAGAACAAGTTGGGAATACACAGAAATTGGTTGACAGTGAAAGTTTATTTTTCACATTTCCTCTTAATTATCAGAAATTTGTTAACAGCAGCCGCTGTTCTGTGTACAGGATGTAGAACTAAGACGAAGTAATAAAAACATTGTCTATTTTTTCTTTGAAATATTGTCAATGAAATTTTAAGAATGTGGCCTGTGAAACGTGATCTAATAAAGCTGACGGTTGGGATTTCCCCTGAATTTGTCACAACGGAAATCTGGCAATAATTTGCCTGGGACATTTAGTAAACATTTGGTATGATATCATGCCTTTAAAATTGTCTTGTGATTCACAAATGTTTCCACTTGTCCTAATTAGTGGTGCTAAAGAATTTCGAGCGTTTGTTTTAAGTTACACAGTGCAACACGAAAAAATAAAAATATAACCATATACGGACACCACTACGTCATAAAAGACCAAAAAAAAAGCCCCGTGTCTCCCAGTTTTGCCCAGTCATGGATTTTTTTTATGGGACCCCGGTGTCATTTTTGCAAAAAATTTATCATTTTGTCATCTTGCAAACCGTTCGGAATTTTGATTTATTCGCTGAGGAAAGTTGTAGCTCTTGTCCTTATGAATTGCGAATTTTTTAAAGTTTTTGGCGATTTTGACCTTGAAGTTGATCTTGACTTTGAAGATTTTATATATTCACAATTTTTGTTCTTTATGATAAGAGCTACAACTTTCTCTCAGAGAGTAAATCAATATTCCGAACGGTTTACAAGATATGAGCCTGACAAAATGATAAATTTTTTGCAAAAATTACACCGGGGCCTCAACTCTTTGGGAGCAATATACATATGGTAGTATATCATGCAATCACTTCAACATCTTAGTAGAGCAAATGAGAAACAATGAACGTAGGCTATAAAACCACATACAACCACAGACAATTTGCAGCTGAAAACCCTGAATAAATCTCTAGCGGAATGAGTGCTATTGAGTGACATTTTTAACATCTTAACCCTATTGGGTGACCTCTTCAACATCTTAACCCTTTGGCAACCATACATTTCCGACCACAAACGATTTAATTATTTCTTTTTCGTAATCTGCGTCCTAATAATTGCTACGCCGCAAAAAGTGGCACGTCAATTTTTTTTTGTTTTGGTAAATTTTTTCCATCTTTGTTGAAAGGTACACATACATGCCAAACATATGGTCGATCTATGTAAGCACGTTCAGATTCGACCTTAAATTTTTTTAAAGCTAAGTATGGATTAAAAATTTGAACATACCTTTTCCCACGTTCCCCTCTTTTTTTCCACCATTCGCAAACATAGATATATTTGGGTAGTAATTCCACTTGTTAACCCAATTTGATGGCTAATAAGGGTAAAATCGGAACAGTTTGAGGATTAACGTCTACTATACTATAGTACCATATTCTATAAATCTATAAATCACCCATAGATATATGTGCTCTATCTCCTACCTGTTAAATTTTAGTGGCCAAAAACCAAAGAGAAAACATACTTGGCTGTG
This sequence comes from Phaonia tiefii, assembly GCA_963931995.1. Taxonomy (NCBI): domain Eukaryota; kingdom Metazoa; phylum Arthropoda; class Insecta; order Diptera; family Muscidae; genus Phaonia; species Phaonia tiefii. The sequence continues at coordinate 286,630,608 of OZ008369.1, forward strand.
GTCGTCACAGGGTTAATGAACAGGTTACGGTTAAACTCTGTACTAAACATGTAATTATGTCCCTATTCCATATTTTTCCTATTCTTTTTTACATATTTTTCCCCATTACGTTCCATGAAAGGGTAGAGCATAGCTTGTTGCAGTGAGTGAGCTAAGCGCTTTCTATTTTTCAGATTCACTGATTGTGTCCAACAATTTTTCAACGATTTCGAACGGTTTTTTAAAAACGTTTTTATTGCTAATAACCCGAAATTGTCGCTGCTACTAAGCGAAAAATTCGAATACAGAAATCGAATTTTTTCAATTTGCCAAACTAGAAAAATGGGGAAATTTACCATGAAAAATTTGATGTACCTACACGCTGAAAAATTTGAATAAAGTTTGTCTGGAGCTTGTCGCAAATATAATATACTTACGTCAAACACATTGTGTTTGCTTTGCTATTCAATATTACATGTTTGAGACACAATGATAAATATGTTATAATATATGTATTTGCGACCCAAATCTATCTATGTTTGTGACACAAATACAGCTGTGTTTGCTGCATTGTTTATGCTCTCTCGAGACCAAGAGAATAAAAGAGGGATAATGACAAAGTTCATCTTGTAAGTGTGTATCTGGTTTTTTGGCATTATTCTCTCAGTCAGTGATTCATAAAAATACCCGAATTTGCATGTAAACTTCAGACGAAGTTAGTGTTTTTTATTTTAGCTGAGGTATTGGGTTTTAGTTTCATGTATTCAGTCGTCAATGGTTCATCGGACAGAGGAAAAAGAGGAAAGAGCGAAAAAGGAATAATTAAAGGCTCGTATGGTTAAATGGTTCGTGATGTTGCTTTGGTTTTTGTGTATGTGTTTCGTATATATATATAACGTGTGCTACCAAAGTGAGTAACTATTTTGAGGAAAGAAACTCGAAAAGGCAGCAAAGCGAAGCCCTTTATCTGACCGAGCCTTTACTGACAAAATCGGTACGACGGACCATCTGTGAAATATAAAAATATAGAAGTAATTAACACACGCTTGGCTTGCATGAACTAGATTTGTTTACAAATATATGTTATTGTTTGTGTACCAACGCATAGTGATAACCAAGGCATTGCTGAAACCTTCTGAAAACAAAAACGTGGAAGACAACAAACAAAGGAGCAGCAAAAGAACAGCAGATTATCATTTCATTAAAAAGTAAATCAAATAATGGATTCAATGCAACTAAATGTAAAAAGGGACGTTTTAAATCTTAAATTTCTTTATATTAATTATTTATAAATGTGGATTTGTATTCATAAAACTAATTTCTTATAATAAATAATACATATATATTGAAATCAAAGAATAATTCGTTTCTAAATATTATTATGTTTGGAAGGAAATAGACATATGTTTCCACGTAAGTACATATAGGTTTGAGGGAAACAAGCGAATTCTTCCGAGTAAGTACATGGATGTTATGGGATGATGAACGCATATGTGTCCACGTAGAAGCATACATGTTTGCCAGTTAACATGCTGCACCTAAATACAAGTAAGTTTGGATCTCGCAACCATATGAAAGTTTGAAGTGTATTTCAAACATATACGTGGTTCCTGCAGAATATGTTTGGGAGTATATGTTACAAATACCTTTTTTTCTGCGTGTATGTAACCCAAACAAAAATCGCAATTCTTATCAAAAATATGGGCAGATAGAAGAAATTAAAAATTTTCGACATTTTTGCAATTTTGAGGCAATGCAGTTTATTGAGGTTAGTTTATTTTTCACATTTTCTTTCCTAGTCTATGGCTACAATTGCACCGAAGACCGAAAAACAAAATTCCAATTGGATTCCGAGATATAGCCATGAGGAGAATTGCATGTTCTTCGGAAAAATTAAGTTGTAGCCAGAATATACATGAGGCCATAAAATCCCAACAGTTGCTAAACTAGAAAAACCCAAACAGGGTTTTGTTGGTTTTAATAAGTACGTCTAGAAATTTCATACGAGAAAGAGTTTGTATTTCATGTGTTGCACTGTGTAATCAAACAAAATCTACTATAGCACAATAATTCTCAGTGCGATTACTTCATTATCGGTAAAAGCTTCATTACTTCAAAGCATTTTCCAATAATAATTTTATATTTAACGCAAACACAAAATACTTGAGATCTTCGGCTGAAATTTATTCCAGGTGAACTGCACATGTTAAGTTTGAGTAGGGAATTTGATCGCATTCATATGACAACCGCGTCCACGTTTTTCCGCGATATATTACTTGAATCCAAATTTCCAAATAATCAATGGATTTTTACTTCTCCTGTTACACCACTTTTCATCCCGAAAGTTGCTTTAAACTTTTGTGGCAAACAACCTTTTACAACACCTCGATCACAATTGCTAAATTTGATTCAGCAGAATTCCAAATTTTCACAAAGTTCACAAACTCCCACAATCATGTAGCCAAGCAATTTATCATTCAAATAAAGAAACCATCACATCATCATCATACCTACATACGATACATATGACAAATCGTATATCTCTTATACTCGGATGTACATTTTGCGCCGTGAAATTGCCATATTTTGTCATTAGCAAGACCCACAAAAAAACCAGAACAGAAAACAAAAATAGCGACGAATGAATGAATATCCTTAGAGTAAAAATTGTTTATTGTCACTCATGCTTTGGAATTCCTTTTTCCTTTAAAGACAGCCTTAAATCATTGTAGGGCTTTAATGTATGCACATTTACGTAAGAATTTACAAGTCTTTACACTTTAGTGTCTACTTGCGTATCCTTTGGGTATCCTCTATCCAATACGACAGTGATAAATATACCACCTTACTTTGATGTTGTTATGCTGTGTCTGTCAAACTGTTTGACTGTCAGTCGGTGTGTGTGGGTGTGTGTGTGCGTGCATTTATCTTCTTACAATCACTCAGAAGTGTGATGAGAATTCCTCCCTCTTGGCATTGTGATGAAATCTTTCCATTTTCTTTCCTTGCTCTTGTATCATTCGCCCTTAATGGCTATTGAAAATTTATCTTTAGGGTATATTTTACTTAGCTTGCAGTCACTTAACTCTTTTATTTTCTCATGAAAATTCTGGAGGGTCGAGCCAAGATGACGAAGCAACACAGATGCCCTGTGAGATGTGTCAAGGATTGTAATGGTTTAAGGTTGCCAAAATGAAACTGTACGCCTTTTTGACAAAAGGAAACTTGAGGAAATAGCTTTTATGGCAAAGATCTCATCACTCTTGGGGACAGAGATAGTGCATGGGAGTGTGACAGAGTGTGTGTTTTAGCTACTTTGTACAAGGACAATGAGGAATGAGTTATGTGATATTTTATGCATCCTTTTTTTTAAACAAAGGATATGTGAGCAAATATTCCGGTCACATCCGGAAAATATATCTTAAGTAATATTTCAATATTAATTAAATAATCCATATGTTTGTTGGAAAGGAGAGAAATTCCCTAGGAAATCAAAAGTGTAATACTCCAATTAAGGTGTGGGTTAAAGGAAAAAATGTTCTTGTCTGCATGGAATCGTGGTTTAATATTTTGGTTGTACCTAAATTGCTGTAGAGTGCTGTGGAGTAGTTGCTATTCATGCTGAAAATTACATCCCCGGCAATATATTGCACTAACCATGTAGATGTTCACTGATTTCGTGAATTGATGATCTGTTTGTTTTTGTTTCTTTATTGTTTGTCACGTTTTTGTTTTCAGCTGTTTTCAATAAACAAAGCCACATTTGGGTCACAAATGCACATATTATAACCTATATTATATCATTGTGTCACAAACATGTTAAATTGAATAGCAAACGCAATGTATTTGTACACAAGTATACTATATTTGCGAAAATCTGCAAACATGTTATATTTGCATTCAATCAATAAAAAATACAAATTTTTCAGCGTATAGTCGGAGTCGGTGATATTTGCATTGAGTCGGAGTTGCAGTCGTACAAATTTCTTTTCTCCCTATACCGCTGATTACACACTGAAAATCTGTATTTTTTTGTTGTTTGGATGCAAATATAACGTGTGTTTGGAGCTTGTCCCAAATATAATACATTTGTGTCCAAACACATTGTGTTTGCTATTCAATATTACATGCTTGGAGCACAGTGATTAATATGTTACAATATATCTGGTTGCGACCCAAACATATCTGTGTTTGTTATATAAATACAGCTGCGTTTGTTGCACTGTTTGTGCTCCCTCGAGAGTAAGAGAATAAAAGAGGAGCAATGAGACTGTATCGTGTAAGTGTGTATCGGTATTTTTGAATTATACTCTCAGTCAGCGATTCATAAATATTCCTGAATGTTTCATGGGACAGAGGATATCAAAAGCGCTTGATCAGTGAAAAAATAATAAACAAACTCTCAGACGGTTATATGGTTTGTTATGTTGCTTTGGGTTTTGTTGATGTGTTTTGTATATATACACGCGTGGTACCAATGTTAGAATCGATTTTGAGGAAAGAAACTGAAAAGGGTGACTACGTGAAGCCCTTTGTCTGTCCGAGCTGTAACTAAGAAAATCGGAACGACGGACCATTTGTGAAATATAATAAAAAAAAACACAAGCAATTAATACCCGTTTGGCTTAAGTGAACTAGATTTGTGTATAAGTATATTGTTTGTGTACCCAAGAATAGTGACAACCAACGCATAGTTGGAACCTTCTGAAACCAAAAACGTGAGAGACAACAACGAAAGGAGAAGCCAAAGAGCAGCAGATTCTCATTTCATGAAAATAAACTAAAGCACTCAATGCAAGTAAATTTTAAAAACGGGCGTTTTAAATATTTTAATTTTTTTTACTAATTACTTATAAACGTTGATTAATATTATTTAAATCAATTATAATAAATAATACATATATATTGAAATCAAGGAATAATTATTTTCTAAATATTATTACGATTGGGAGTAAATACTCATGTTTCCATGTAAGTATATGGACGTTTGGGGGAAATACGCGAATGCTTCCTCATACTAAGTATATGGATATTTGGGATGAAGAACGCATATGTGTCCAACGTAAATGCAGTCATGTTTTCCAGTAAACATTCTACTATTTCCAATTAAATACAGGTGAGTTTGAGACTTGCAAACATATGAATGTTTGAAGGGTGTTCCAAATATAGACATGGTTCCTGCAAAATATGTTTTGGAGAATATGTTACAGAGGCCGTTTATCAGGGTGCAGTTCATACTACAAGTTTACAAGGTCAGGAACATTATTTTAATGTGAAAAAATGTGGATCTTGTTGGACTAATAGACAATTCAGATATACACACTCACTGGGATGACTAGTTTCAAACTCCGTGGCAAGTTCATCGTCAGTTGCCTAACTACTGGGTCTGAATTGATACCGTCGGTAGATCATCAATCGTATTATACAACCTCAAATAAAAAATTTAGATATGCGAATTACTACCGGTCGAAGAAGCGTCCATAATTCCAAAAATATTATTATGGGCTCCTAAGTTTGGTGTGTTTCTGAATAAATTGAAATTCTTTACGCATGACTCGCTGTTGACACAATATAAAAACTTCTCCTATCGACATTCACCATTCATATTATTATAATACAGTTATGACATAATACTGACAAGTCAATAGGTCGGTCTTACATAGATTGCCAGCCTGTTCACAATTTTTGTCACCTCAGGCAAAACTAGCAACATGTCACGAACATGTCTTATATAAAGAGACTGCACCTACAGATATTGTCGTCGTGAAATTCTACTGGCAATGTCTTCAAGACAAATTTTCCAACTGGGTTACATTTTAATTGAGAAGTAAAATGCAAATCTTTATGAGGTTTCTGTCCATATGGATCAAATTAATATGCAAATTATAATTTTTAGATTCATTTGAATGACCTCAACAAATGGAAATTCATCAAAGTTTAAATACCCTTGGTAATTGTGCTCATTTTAAAGGCATTTGGTTGAGATATGGCAATTTGCATTTTCAAGTATCTTATCAGAAGTATTTTATCAAAAGTCGTACAGTAGTTCCAAATGGAGTTGTTGTAGACAAATTTCGCTGCAGCACGCATTTATTCACGGAGTTTAAAGGGAAAATTTTTGCGGTCGACTTGACATAATTTAAAATCTCTTTAAAAAGCATTTTAGTTAAGAGATAAGGTCAACATTTTGCTAAAAAAAAATAATATTTTTGCTTCAAAGTTCTATACAGTCCACAAATAGTAACCGATTTGGAAAAATATTAAATAAAAAATGCTACACTTATAGCGGGTTTTTCAATAAGAGCGCTACGAAAGTTTTTGTAAATAAAACAAAACCGGTTTTAGATACCAATGAAATTCTTTATTCCTGTGAAAGTACGTTCGATACCATTATGTATGGAACTCTATTTCTTTTGCATGGCCACCACGGACATGCTTGCAGAAGTCCAGACGCTGAACCCAATTTTCGACAGTTTTCAAGCATAAATCGGCCGATCCTGCTGCAATTTCACGTTCGATATTCGTACGAAGTTCACCAATCGTCGCTGGCTTGTTGGCATAGACCATAGACTTGATGTAGCGACCGAGGCGGCCAATCGACTGGGCCATTTCGTGAGATAACACGTTCACCAAACTTGGTTCCCAATAAATTGATTGTGGCAACCACATGTCCTCCAAGTCCATATTATCCAATTGGGGCCAAACATATGCGGTTATCATTGAACGGTAGCGATTCGCATTCACAGTAATGTGCCGGTCTTGATCATCACGGAAGAAGTACGGCCCAATGACGCCGCCGGCCCATAAACCGCACCAAACCGTAATTTTTCGGGATGCAATAATGACTCATGGATTACGTGTGGACTGCTGTATGACCAATAACGCATATTTTGCTTATTGGCGAAGCCATTCAGCCAGAAATGAGCCTCATCGCAGAAGATGATTAACCGATGAAAATCCGAATCATTTTCAAGTTGTTGCTCAGCCCAATTCACGAACATACGACGCTTATCTTGGTCAAGCGGCTTCAGTTCTTGCGTCAATTTGATCTCGTAAGGATGTGGGCCAAGATCTTTTCGCAAAATTCGCCACAACGACGTCACAGAGATGCCCAGCGCTTCAGAACGACGTGTGAGAGACACATTTGGGCTTTCTTGAACTGAAGCCTCAGCGGCAGCAATGTTCTCGACACTACGGGCACTTCTTTGTCTCACTGGCACGGAAACATTTTCTACTGTGCCTGTGGATTCAAATTTTTCCACTAGACGCTCAATTGTTGATCTGGTAGGACGATTATGACGACCATAAATTGGACGTAGCGCTCTTAAAGTTGAGGCCACTGACTCCAAATTTCGGTAGTAAATTTTAATAATTTCGACTCATTGTTGGCTCCTATATCTTTCCATGATGAAATGCCAAACCTTATTGAAGAGAAATGTCAAAAGAGCGGGAACAAATATGGCGTCGTTTGCTTTCCCTATCGATTTACTTTTGTAGCGTCTCTGTTGAAAAACCCGTTATATTCCCTTAAATGCGATTTTTTGGAAAATTATGATCCAAAAAATTATGATCAAATTCTTTACAATGGTTCACTTGCCACGGTGTTCAGGTGGCAGGTTTAAATCGAAAGTCACTGATCGGTAGGATTCGAGGGCAATTTTTGAACAATGTCCAATCATTTTTCAAATCGCCGACCTGGCACTTTTGAAAACAAATTTGCCAAAAATAACTTCTTCTAGAGTCTGCAATCGCGGATTCAACATTTTTAGAAATCCACCACCTACGTCGATTCCAAACTTGAGCAAAATTTCAGAATTGTGTCTATCTTCATTTGTGTACCCAATCAAACCATGTAAGTCCTTACAAAACGCAACTGGTCCTGGATCACTGGTTTTCATGTTAATTGTTGATTCCCCCCTCCAATACACCCAAAAAATAGTCGACATAATAGTAGCTCGAGAAAAGAATCTAGAGCAGAAAAACCTTCGTAAAATAAATAGAGCAGAAAAACCTTCGTAAAAGTGGAAAATGAAAAATTACATTTTTCATTTCATTTCATTCAAAATGATTGGAGGTTATTCAGAAAGTGCCTAGGAATCCTCCTGTTCAATAAACTTTCGATGTAAACCTGCCCTCTGAACACCGTGTTGCACATTAGTAGAATCAAAAATACCCCGCAAAACTTTTAGCTTTTTTGAACAATTATTTAGATAAAATGTTTTAATAACTTCAACAGGTTGCTGGTGCATTAGCTGTTTCAGAATAACTTGTTATCAACTGTCAAATACAACCTGACAAATGCCAACCAAACAGAAATGGCGGTCAAAAACATTGGCAACGGACAGAAAAAACACCCTGTATTTTGGACAATATTTCCCGTACTTCTTTTTCAATGTATTTTCGAAAATTCTATCCATTCAATGAACAATTGGGCAGAAAAATCCTTATAAAACATATAATTGAGGCATTCCATGTCAAACTGAACATCAAATAAAAATCCCATGTCTCCTATTTTCTGAAATTTTCTGGGAACGCACTTCTTCTAAAAATATTTTCTATCTCTCTTGGGAAAAAACTTGCTAGATGTTTTCTCCCAGTTATAGACATTTAAATATTGTCAAATTGTTTAAAATTCTGTTAGAGTTTATGTATTAAAATCGTTTCCATTGTCCTGACGGATGATAGTGTTTGATATCTCTAAAAATTTTGTAGAAATTTTTTTTTTTTGATCCGGTTGGAGTACATGGGTTTTGTTTCTCACTCATATTTTTAATTACTAATGTTGTAGCACCCATATTAAGATATCTTCACCCTTTTTCCTCGAGATGTCCTAATTTGACCCATAGTCTCAGCTTGAAATGGTTGAGAGAGGGTGACATGTTATACCTTATTGCAAGCGCATATATTTCACCTAAAAGACTGTTAGAGTTATAATTTGTAGTAAAAGAACTGAAAAACATCAAATTTCACTTTTCTGAAAACAGTCTTTTGTTTCAAACTCGGATTTAGAATCCCTACAAACAGCTATTAATAACTGGCTTGAGCTTAGTCAACACCACAAAATTGTTGGGACTTAAGTTAACACTGAACATTTTATAGAATATTGAAAAAAGTGGTAAAACTCCAAAATCCGAAAATTTTGATCGATTTCATGTGGAACGAGAATACTTTTTAAATTATTTTTGTATAATTCATTTCTCATTAAATCATTCTATAAAATTGTAAAAGTTATATCCCGAATGTGAACCCAGTATTGTTCAAACCACTAGCGCCCCCATCCATATCATGCAATTTATGCACAAAAATCTGAATTATCATTTCGAAATAGAGCACCATTAGCTCGTATTCTCCGACCAGCCGCATTTTCGAAGAAAAGTGGATCGATGATGGCTAAAGCCGAAAAGTCATATCAAACATTGACACGTTGTCGATGTATCTGTTTTTCACCATCACTAATATATTTTCTGAACCCCAAATTTCTAAAATTTTGACGATTAACGAAGCCACTAATATGAAGAAGAGGCCCATTTTGGAAGATGATTTTGACCGAAAACCCTTCATTAATTTTTAAATATTTCTCAGCAATAAAACCGCTTTATTCTTTCATTTTGAGTTCCATTTTCCGCAAATTTATTCAATTTTGAGGATTAACGGTGATATCAATATAAAGACGAGGTCCATTTCTGAAAATGGTTTTGACCGAAATCCCTTCATTAATTTTTAAATATTTGGCAGCAATAAAAACGCTTTAATCTTTCAATTATAGTTCCATTTCTAACAACTCTGAAGTGACAGCTGTCTCGCTGTGTATTTGTCTTCAACAACGCCAAATGGAAATCCTGCGTCACTTTTCTTACAACCTTTATGTTACTTTAATTACTATGTGATAATACGGGTTAGCACTATGATTATTCTGAAAAATTATTGGGGTTCTTGTTGAAAATTTATAGATATAAATCGCACACGGTTTGCCGTAATAATGATGTACTTTTGTAAAAATTAATGGGGGTCAATTAATTTATTCCCCTTTTTCTGCCATTAAATAATGTAAAGGGTGTTTTTTCTTAGATAGAGCATACAAAACCGACGAACTATCATACTGCACTCACTATCGTCCATCCGAGCAAACCGTCCCTCGAAATGTGGATAGATTCATACCATATCACCAAACCGTCAAAGGAATGTTCGTACTAGACATCTGCACAAGACGTCTTGAATGGCCATTTATGACATTTGCTTTCTTCAAAACGTGTACTGTAGCGAAGTTGAGGTATCTAAATACTTCAGTGTTCTCGAAGAAAATATTAGTGTATGTGTGTGAAGCTCTGAAGCACAAAAAGGCAATACTACGACGTCTACTTCGCTTCACATCGTTTTGTGTTTTTGTGTATACAAACAGACACGAATGCTTTGTCGACAGTACCCCGTAGTACTTGGTTCTCGCAACTTCGGTACAGTACATGTTTGAAAAAAAAATCAAATGTCTTGAGTGACCATTCAAGACATCCTGTGCAAATATCTAGTACGTACTGATGAGAATATCGGCGCTGTAAACGAAAGTGTGGAAGAAGATTCAAATTTATCGATTCGTCGTCGGTAGGACGAATTGGAGCTCTGTCCGACCACTTCGTGGAAATTTTGGGAAAACATCTTGGCCTTCATCCGTACAAGATCCAGCTACGGCAGGTATTAAAGCCACGAGACTATCATATGCATCGTTCTTTCGCAAATTGCTTTCTAGAACAGTTGGAAACTGGACCGATGTTTTACCGTTTATGTTCAGCGATGAGGCTCATTTGTGGCTTTATGGATTTGTTAATAAACAAACCTATCGAACACCGAATAATAGACTCTACAGTCTCCATTACATCCCCAAAAATGTGGTATACACGCCGATGGCATCATAGCACCCTATTTCTTAAAAAATTAAACTGAAGCTCGCGTTACAGTTAATGGAGATCGTTACCGCACCATGATAAATGAATTTTTGTTTGAAAATATGGTAGGCATTGATTCGGGCGAGATGTGGTTCCAACAGGATGGCGCTAGGTGCCAGAAGGCGACCACAAGCATCGATTTATTGAGATCAAAATTTGGAGATAGGTTGATTAAGTGAAATGGACTTATCGATTGGCCTCCAGGATCGTGCGATTTGACACCTCTCGATTATTTCCTGTGCGGCTACGCGAAGTCACTTGTTCACGCTGATAAACCAGCCACAATTGACGCCTTGGAGGCCACAATTGTTCATGTTATTCGTGACATACGGCCAGCAATACTCGAAAAAGTGACTTAAAAGTGGACGTCCGGACGGCGTTTCGTAATGAACAGCAGCGGTGACTGTATGCCAGAAATCTTTTTCAACTGTTAATGCCAAGTATCGATCTATCAAATAAAAAACTTGTTTTGATCAAAATTGAATTTTTCGTGTTATTTTTTACAAACTCAATTTCTATCGGGCTTCAGAAAACAACCTTTAGAAATAAAATATTTGTTCTCCAAAATTATAAATTATGCAAATAAAATTGGTTAAATAGTCAAATCGTATTCGAATTTTATTCAATCGATTTTCATCACATGCCGGATTAGCTCAGTATCGTATTTTTTAATTTTTTTTACTTTAAGAATGTGAATTGCCCTTTTAAAAACGTGACTTGCTCCGCTTTGAATTTGGTAGCTTAACAAAAAAAAAAGAACAACATTGGAACATTTTGTTCCGAGAAGCGACTGCACATTTAGCTGATTGATTTCACCTTTAGTACTCAGTGTGATTAAATATTAATACACAAACATCAACAAAATTCTGAAAATTAACTAATTTTCTTCATGTTATGATAACAAATATTATGCTCCAATAACAATAATTCCACGAAATCTTCGGCATCATTAAAAATGTTCCTGCTTTATGTAAAATTCAAATAATGCCCCTGACCTTTAAGCGTATTCAAATTAGTTATTCTGGGCATGTTCGGCACAACACACAGCTTACAAAAATACAACACAAATATTTTTATACAAAATGTTACGTTTATTCCTGTTTTCCTGGAATTTTACCTTTTTTCTGCTGTTGTTGTTGAGGGTTATTTGTTGGTTTTCCTCCTTTTTGGTGAGCTTAAATTTTCAGGGTTATGAAGATTTGCCCGTGGAATGCAGTGTAATGCGTAGATTATAACACAAATCAAAATTTAATATTTTCCTCAATAATAACAATGATGATGATGAGGACGACGACTACGAGTGTTTAAAGAATTCACCAAAAAAATATTTCACAAGCGCTTCGTACACACACGGCCTTACGTTTGCTTAAAAGTATGCTTCACAACACGAACGCACGCTTGCCTAAAAGTATGCTTTACAATATGTAACGCCTTTGCTCTATGCTATGGTTTTGTTTTGTTTAACTTTTCCCGTTTTTCTACAACATGAATTTGACTAGTTTAATTCTGTGTGGTGGTTGTAAAACAAATATCTTTTCTTGTGGTTTCCGTTGTAAAATTGTTATGCTGTCTTGTTGCCTTATCGAAATTTGTTGTTTGTTTTTAATATACCAGCATACTTTTAGAGGCTTTTATATATTATTTTTGCAGAGGTTGTGTGTTGACAAAGGTACATTTGGCTTTTTGTTTTTGTTAATATAATATTTTAAGCAAATGTTTCCCCTTAGCGCCTCAAGACATTTACAGACGTTAAAGCATTTTGTTTTTCGACTCACTAACCACTTCCAACGGGGGTGGTTGTGAAAGGCGCCTGGTCCGTTTTGTTTAGCTAATGATTCGTTTTGCTGTAACTGCCTTGTTATTTAACACCGGTTTATTCACTCACGTTTTTTATAATTTCTTTTTTTTTACGAAAATTAAAGTATGCCACAAGGCGTTATATGTAATGACAAAACATTTTCGTGGTTTTTTACCCAACCAACTCATATACAATAATCAATCATTGTTTCCGATTTCGTTTCGGTGATACTTTGGCGAGTGCTACATTACGCGTTTGCTACATTTTCGTTATTTTGGTTTTCCATTGCGGCCCGAAAATAGGCTTTCATTTCATAACACACTATACACAAAACCTCCTCTCAAAAGTATGCTTTAGTTATAGGAAAAATTTCATAAATTTTTGATGCGCTTTTGTCTACCGTCCTTAACGTTTCGAAATCATAGACTGATTTCATGCTGGGCTATGGTTCAGCTGGTTACACATGTTTTTTTGTTCACACATATAAAATCCTGGTATATCCTTTCGACAAATTCCCGGTATTTGCAGCCAGTATTTCTTTAAGGCGCATGCTTGAGTTTGTGGAAACTTGCTTCATCAAAAGTGTAGACATCCTTCGTGTGTAGACTTTCCAACAAACTGTATGTTTATGAGGTCCTTTTTCAAAATTGTTGTTGCTTTCATTTCAGTAGTTTACGTATTTCCGTTGTTGTAATGCTGTCACACACCGCCTTAACATATGCTGCAGTTTTGTGTGTGTTGCTATTTGCCGTAACCATTCAATGTTTCGTTTGTATTTTTGGCCGGATTGTTTGCTCACTGTGAAAACATTTTTATTGGAACTTTAAAGACCAAAGACTGAAAACCCCATAACCCATAAAAAAGCAAAAAGGAAAACAGATCGCCTTGTAAGGACTCTGTCCGAATACAGACATATATAATATAGTTTGGTAGTATTGCACTGACCTTTGCTGTATAACAGTATGATATGGTCCTGTTATTTATTGTTATGCAAAATGTAGGTATAATAGTTTTCTAGAGTTTCTTTTGATGTTGCTTGTAGTGTGGTTGTACAACATGTTTGTACTTGTTTAGGTTTTAAAAGCGGGTTTAGAGGTTTACACGAAAGCAAACTTTCGATTTGGGTTATCATGTACACTAGTAAATTTGTTTTCGCTTGGCATATTTCCTCTTTCTTAGTTACAGACTGGAAAAGAAAAAACAAAAATGCTGTGAATATTTCAAAGACTGACAGCGATAAACATAAGGGAGTTTCAGACACTTAAGATGAGAATGGTTGTTAGAGATTTAGTATAAGCAAATTGTGAGCATGTCGATTACTATAGTGTATCCGAAAAACGGATGTTATATTTACTATAACCGGAAGTCAACATTTGTGTATAGTTTACTCCCCCTATAATGTGCAAGCAGAGAAAACGTTCGTTCGGAACAAACGTAGACAACTAAGCCCCGTTTGAATAACTTCTTTGCGGCAGTCGAACATTTGTGTTAATGAGAAATAAGAAATGGAAAAATTAGGGTCACGTTAAAATCCTCGTAGAGACAAAAATTAAACAAAAATATTTTTACAACTTTTTTTCTGTTTCGTTTTAATTTCATGGGTTGCAATGATTAAGTTCTTCATATAATTTAGCAAAAAAGAAAATAAAAAACTATTACAAAAATTACGCTGAATGGGATCCATTTCTGAATGAGATCACAATTCTCAGCCGAAGTTGTTTTGCTATATTTTTGAAATAGATCGGCACAATCTCATAATTTGTTTGACTGCTTATTTGAAATATTAAGTTTTTTCCATTACTATGGCAGATAATATCGGCCAAGTGGGAAGATGATATCGGTCAATTTTAGATGCAAATTTGTGCTCTTTTGAATTACTTTTCCACCGCTCTGGCGATAATTTCAGGAGATACGTTTTTCCAATTTTGTCGGAGCAATCTTGTCGGCGCTTCCAAAGACTGCGGAATGTTCGCAAAGACCTGTGGCTTCAAAAACCTTAAATACCATGCCGGTCTACAGTACCATAGGACCATGTCGGGTTAATTTGCTGGGCACTGCAAATCGCCAAAACGAGACATTAGGTGACACGGAAATGTTTGTGCAGTTGTAGCCACTGTCAACTAGTCAATCTGCGGAAATAAAAACTTGCTGATAATAGCTCTGTATTGATACAGTATAGACACGATCTGTGCTGGGTAATAAGGCCATGGATCACATTGGTTATTTCTAATCACATCACAATCACAACTGAAGTGGAAATAACGCCATACGAGTGCCATACGCAATCAGTTGTTATAGTTACAGCACTTCGTGCTCGGCGCGCGCTACGTACGCGGCAGGAGCGCACTATACTGATATATTTTATTATTTATTATTTATTATTTATTAAAAAATGTATAAATAAACGAAATCTAATACACTACGTAAATGTTACCCAAAAAATATTCAAAGGTGCAATAATGCCATAATGGCTTTATTTCACACCGACTGTCGAAATAAAGCCAAATGACCTTATTTCTCAAGGTGATGAGAAATTAGGCCATATGGCTTTATTGCCTATGATCTTATATCAATGGCAGATTTTGCCGCAGCGAAAAACATGGCTGTCAGTAGTACGAGATTCCGGCATAAGTACGTCCACAAGGCTACTTGAATTTCCCATGATCAACAGACAAAAGACCAGATTGATCACCGGGAAATCAATGGAAAGCCATCTACAAGTGAAACTGACGTACATGTGATTCTAGGAGTTAATATCGTTTCGAAGCATCACTTGGTTGCAGCAAAGTTTCGCTCAAGTTCAACCAGAGTGAAATTCGTACGAAACCAGACATATATATAGATAGGCATGGGAAAGCTGCAATTACTAGAGATAGCCACCGCCTAGGCAGAGAAGCTCACTCACTTACTGGCGCAGAACCCACCTCCGCCACATGAACTTGCTGTGCAGTGGAACAACATTTCCCACTATATGAAAACTGCTGCAGAGACCGTACTTGGTTATGAAAACCCGTACAAAGACAAAACAGGGTACGATGGAGACTGTCGCAAGGCACATGATGAAAAGAACGCGTCACATATGGTTACACTTCGGTCAGTTGCAATGTTAGCTGCCACAAAGCGGTATGAAAAGAAGAGGAGAGTGGATATCCGTTTGCTTAAAAGGAAAAAAACGGTTGTGAAGAAACTGCAACTGCGAGAAAATTTATTATTACAGAAGGAAGAATGAGGCCCGTAAATTCTACTAAAACGTACGAAGCCAAACCGCTTTTTAGAGCTAAGGACGGAAATCTTGTCATGGATGTGTCATGGATAGATGAGGGTGCTGATAGTATACAAGACGACAGCCTAGACTGCCACCTCGTAGCAAAAGCGAAGCTAGAACTACTTTCCCGGCTTAAGAAAAATAAAGCGGTTAGTGTTGATAGAGTACCCGTGACCTGTATAAGGCTGGCTACTGTGAGTTGGAAAGGTGCATGCATTAGCTCGTATGAAACATCTGGTTAAACAAATGTATGCCCTACGATTGGAGTCTTCGCATGCTGCGTCTTGCGAATAAGCCTTTTATCCTCTGCATACAAGGTCCTCTCGAGCGTAATGTACGAAAGACTAAATCCATTTGTTGCAGACCTAATCGGACATTATCAGTGCCACTTTAAGGCCTGGTAAATCACCTATCGACCACATATACACTTCACGATAGATCCTGGAGAAACCCAGTGAAAACCAATCGATACCAACCACCTATTCGCAGATTATAAGGCTGCCTTCGATAGTCCGATAGAAGGACAACTGTGCCAAGCTATGTTGGAACTTGTATTCCTGCTAAAATGACTCGCCTTTCCTGCTAATTCCTTCTACGATGACACGCCTTTGTAGAACAGGTTGGTAAAGATCCCACAGAAGCATTTACTACGAGGCGAGCCCTCATCCAGGGCAAAACCCTATCATGCGATGTCTTCAACATATTAATGGAGATTATCATTAGAAAAACAAATAAACGCATCAACAGTGAAGTCACATGCTGCTTGCGAATGCTGATGATGTAGACATCATTGGGTAAAATCTGCGGGTTACTGCAGTATTTTTCCAGAATTGAGAAGGTATCCGCAAAAGTGGGTTTGACAGTAAACGATGACAAGTCTAAATTAATGGTCTCGGCAAGCAGAACATCCATCCAATTGGATGAAAGGGTGAACGTTGATAAAAATAAAATATAAATGGTTTTCCATTACATCCCATGAAGGAATTGGGGAGAGCTTCTCACAACCTACACTTTTACACCGATTACGAATGGTATTTTAAGAACCTTTTTCATGGCTAAATACTCGATAGTGTCGCCGTAACTATGCGAGGTATCCGTAGCTGAAAAAAATTTAAGGTGGTCAGAGCAGGGATCGAGCCATGATCTCATGTACAAGAGGCGCTCATACTAACCATTGCAAGATCGACGGCCGCGTGAACGTTGATAACCGTAAAAATTTCGAAGTAGTTGATGAGGTTATTTGCCTCGGATCTGTCGTAAACAGAAGGAATAACGCCAACCTAGAAACCAAGCGGAAAAGTGTGTGTCGAATCGGGTTATTTCGGGCTAAGCAAGCACTTTATACACAAGGTCGTCTCTCGAGAAAGGAAGATCGAACTACATCAGACCCTCATACAACCTGTCTTGCTTTATGGCCAGAATCCTGGGTCATATCGCATGCTGATGAAACATCACTGGGAGTTTTTGAAAGAAAAATGCTCCGAAAACTATATGGTCCTATAATAGAAAACAGCGGGTATCGACATCGGATGAACCACGAGCTGTATAATCTGTATCTCGACTAGAGTTAAGTAGTTCATGAACTATGTAGTTCATTCAGGGTGACCAAACATCAGCCTCACGAACATAATGCACGTGTTTGATGTGGGGATTATGTTCGTAATTATAATGTGTGGCACCTTAAAAGAACGAGTTCGAGATGTAGTGAACGAGTTGGACACAAGTCTAATCTCGACATCAACGTAGTCATGTGAATAAAAATAGAGCGTTTTCGCTGTTTAGGCCATTTCAGTAGAACGGATCAGAGTGAATTAGTGCAAAAGGTATTCGTACTAGTACTCGAAGGACATGGTACAATAGGACGACCAAGACTTCGCTGGAAAGACTAGGTGGAATATTGCATGCGAGAGCTTGGTGTTGTGGGTGAACAGTTTTTTCTTGCATGAAATGTTCACTTCCGTTAAGAAAAGGTTGAATTATTTCCATTTCTTTTTTCTTTGAGAAATCCCCCACTGTGCGGCAATTTTGCATCTCGACTTAGTCTTAAATCAGAAGTGGGATTTAGTATAAACGAAACTTGATAGAATACACTGGGTCGTCTTCAATCATTTTAAGAGTTTTAACACTGAAACGGTGATGATTCCGACGATTCAGTCAAGAAATGTCAAATTATTCTGAATACAACTGACAAGATAATTGCAGCCTGTTTCTCTGTCTCGAACGAACGAACGATTTCGTTCGTGTTCTAGACGAAATAAAGTTTACTTGGGATCAACAATCTTGTTGTTTTAAGTCGAATGAAAACATAACATTTTCAAAAACTTTTCAGTACAAATGTTGGTCTCTCTACTTCGAATGCGCTGTCTGTTGGGAACAAACATGGAGTCAGTCGAACGAAAATTTCGACTTAGACGAACCCAATTTGAGTCGAATGTGAGTGACTGACAACAATTACAGCCCGTTTCTCTATCTCGAACGAAAGCTTTCGTTCGTGTTCTAAACGAAAGATGGTTGATTAGGGTTCCGTAATCATGTCGTTTTAAGTCGTATGAAAAATTTTTTTTTTCAAAACTTTTCAGTACAAATATTGGTTTCTCTATTGCGAATGTGCTGTCAATTGTGATCAAACATTGAGTCAGGCGAACGAAAATTTCGACTTGGAGGAACCCAATTTGAGCGTTTCGTTCGAGATAAAGAAACAGGCTGTTAATCAATTGTAATTTGAATTAATAATAAATAAATAATAATAATAATAATTTGTCATGAAATTCTTATAGGTAAAATTAACTCCAAAATAAATCATCTATTGTAATGTTAATTTCTCGGTACTTTAGTTTATTCTGAAACTGGTTTAAAGCGTACTCATAACTGTTATATTTGTGAGCTTTAAGATACAATTTATATATAAATTTTTATATTTTCCTTTACTAGTATGATGAGTTTTTTTTTTCTTTTTTTTGTATCTTTATTTTGTATCAATATTCTATAAAATTTTATTACTTTTCGAAAAATTATTCAAATTTGTTGCCCAGAAGTGTTGATAATAAAATCTTTCAAAACTCTTTAAAACTGTTATACTCACTTTTAATATATTTCCCTTGTTGTTATATAACTTAAAGTTTAAAGCTGTTTGCATTCATTTTTTTTACTTTACAACAATTTAAACAAATTGCCATGGGAGTCATCTCATCCCTTTCGCTGTCAGTTGTTACTAGCTCATACAACACCATCCCTAAATCTCCTACACCGACAATTTCTATGCCTAATGGGGGATTATGGATACTTAAGCGTAAAAAACGATTTGCGACCCCCAAGACAGTTTATGTTTAACCATAATTTCATAACAAAATGTTGCCACTTTGGCGATTCTTTAGGGATTTTTAATATCTATCCCCTTAACGAAACGGTCAAGTTTAGAAAACAAATTTCTATTTTTTTTGATGCTATTTTGGTTTTGTTGAATTCATAACTTTACCAATAACATTATAACTTTTGCATTGTAGCTTAAGCAAAATACGTTTGCAATATGACTATGGACTAATTTTTGTTTTTTGAATATTTTATTAAACTCTAGTACAACCGTCGTGCATAAGTTTTAATGAATTTGAATTCGCATAGAAGGAGTCTTTCATTGCAGACAGCTGTCAATAAGTACTAACATGCGGCTGTCGTCAAAACTTTTAACCTTACATCAACAGCAATTTTCCAAATCACATGTGTGCATGAGAAGTAGATTTTGGGTAGATTACCATTAAGTATTCCTTTGCCTTCGTTCTTGGCAAAACTCTCCAATTTTAGCAGAATCGGGGAAAAAAAACTTCCATCATCATCATCATCATTTGTCTAAGCCTATTCCGCCTGGTTATGTCGAAATCATGGCAATGCCAGTAATGCCTATCAAAACATCATTTGTGAAACGAAATCCCGAGTCCTTTACACCAAGAAGATAAAGTGAAATGTGAATTTACCAAGTACCTACTCGTACGGCTCAATATCGCTAGTTAATGCTTTTTCACGGTGCAGACAATATTCAGCAAAGGAAAAGCAAAATGGTGGGCTACGAATCTCGCTAAGTCATCAGTATCTGGATGAGATGAGTCTTAGCATGTCGATGCGTAACCAATAATAGGACCGAAGTAACAAAAGAAAAAACTGTGATAAGCAACGGATGGTACGCGTATCATTTAACAACATAATTTATTCACAATTCTATTGATGTTCAAACATGCGAAATAATTTGAGTAAAAAATAAATTGGGGTTTTCTTTCAAACTGCTAAAAAAATTTTGTATACCTCGTATTTCTCAAAAATTAAAATTTAAATCTCACATTTGTACACTCTGAAAAAAGGCTCCAGCAGTATATTTCAGGAAGCAGATATATGTTTGCAACCATTGTTTTTAGAAATTGATCTGCTTCCTTTTTCTTTCTTAGTTGGGTGTCACGTTTTTGTTTTCAGAACTTTTCAACAAATAAAGCCACAGTTGGGTCACAATAATTTATATTATAATCTGTTTATCATTGTATATTCAATATGTAATAGTGAATAGCAAGCACAATGTGTTTGGAGATAAGTATTCTATATTTGCAGCAAGCTACAAACACGTCATGTTTGCACCCAAACAACAAGGTTTTTCTGCGTGTATGAAATATGTTTAACATTTTTAAAATGCAGAAGTTTTACGAGGAACACGGGGGATTTAAGAGGGATCCCAGCCCCTACACCCAGAGAACAAATTGGTTAAAAAGAGCTGCAGTAACCGCAAATTCGACTGTGACCGCCGCATTGGAGTTGTCACAACCGAACTAAGGTTGCCACGAATGAATTTAGACCGCACAACTGAAATTCGATTTTATAATTTATTCGGTTGTGACAACTGAATGTTGAATTATATTCGTTCTGTCAACGAAATATTCCAAATTTTTGGTTGGAACAATCGAATTTGGAAATAATTCGGATACAAAAAACCGAAATTGGTACCAAATTGGGTTGGAGTAACCGAATGTGGCATCAATTCAAGTGAAACAACCGAATTTGGCATCACTTCAGTTGTCACAACTTAATTTGGCACCAATTCTGTTGTCACTAACGAATTTGATATCATTTCGGTTGAAACTACCGAACTACGTCGGTACCTATGACCGAATTCGGCATCAATTCGGTTGCTGTAACCGAATTTCGCATGAATTCTGTAGGTAGAACCGAATTTCAGATTCAATTCGGCCACTACTTACCCGGTGATCCAGCAATTTGTGCCACGAGACCATCTATTATTCCTAATTGTGTGGTTGTATGCATGAGCTTGCATCCAGGAAGCAGCATATTCCCATGCTACCTACCGCGTGGACCAGGTAACGTAGTTCCTTATCTTGCTACCTCATCTGTTATATGGTTCCGTGGAATATTCCTGTACTCTTACTTACTTACTTATCCGGTCTCGGACAACCCCGGGGGGTCAGGGACCTTACAAAACGAAGATAACATATTTCGCCAACCAGTTCGACCTTTTGCTTTGCCTCTCCAGTTGGCAATACCAAGTGTACGGCTTTATCAAGAGAGGGCTTTATCTCTAAAGTGCTTGCTTAGCCCAAAATAACATCTATTCGCAATCACAATTCTCCGCTTGATCTCAAGGCCGAATTCCTGTACTCCGGCTCTCATTTAAGGTGAATACCAAACTGCTTGTTCATCTCATTTAGAAATATGCGGTAGTTGTGGGCTGGTCTTGAAGTCAGGAATACAGATTGCAGAGATTTGATAACATCCAAACTGTCACAGTGGATATTGGTACAGCAGGCAGTTGTGACGTTTCGTCCGAAACAAAGAGCACCTTCTCCGATGGCCATGACTTTTGTCTGCAGGGCGCTACCATAGTCTGGTAGTCTTTGTGCAAGGTGTGGATGCACCTCGTTTGAACTGACTTCAAACCCTACTTTGCCATCTAGTTTGGAGGTATCCGTGTAATATCTTCTATAACCGGTCACCCTTCTCCTCCAACTTTGCCTGTCCAGCTTGTGAATGGAGAACTTGTTAACAAAGGTAGTGGTAAGCGTCATTTAATCAACTCATATTTGTGGATTGCCGCAGATACCTTAAAATTATTCTATGACCATATGTTCTGTATATCCATAGCGAAGAAGGTCTTTCTTGGATTGCCGACACTATTGATATTTCCCTTCCCACAGTATTTCATTATTATCGTCAATATCATGGTACAGACGTTAGGTCCGCTTGAATCCTTCATAATCAAATCCATCGGTGGGGTTCTTACCTACCTTCAACGAGTTCTTGTACCACTCAGCTTTAGCAAAACGATCAGAACAGGAATGTAGGCGACAAGAAATTCACAAACTTCTCCCGCTATGTACAACAAACATTTAACACATTTTTAAAACCTTCTCAGCATTAATTCACCTACCTCTCATTTACTTCCGCTTGTTAACAAATAAATACTATTACAGAGGGGGAAAAACGACAAAAGGAATTGTAAAAAGAAAATAAAAGTAACGCTAAAGTTTTCCAATTAGCGACAAACAAGCATTAAAAATTCACTAACTCAAACTTGGTACCCCATACTAGGGACAGAGAATAAAATACTCAAGCTTCATGTTTAGCCACCAACGACAACTCAGCCACCGCAAAATAGGCAATGAAAGCTAAAGTACAAAAAAAAAATTAGGTACAAAAAACTGAAGTACTGATTACTAAGTAAACCTGCAATTAAAAAGAAATACAAGGATAATTGGTGACATAAGGCGTCGGCGGGGAAAAAGAGGATAAAGGAACAGAAAGCAGGAAGAAGGAATAAGGGAAACAAAATTCAGGAAAACCTGAAAAATCAGGAGAAGGTGAATATTCCAAACAAATTTAGCGCCTGTAAAGTGGATGTTCAAAGGGATTTACAATACGCGCATGATAACCACCATTACCCTCATTATTGTGCCTGCCTAAAAATACTACTGGCAGCAGCCTTATTATGATACTGATTATAGAGAAAATAGCACGTGGTTCTCTCATATACACTGAACTAGTCTGAGATAAATTAGTTTATAAGAAAAGGTTTGTTAATAATTAAAAAAAAAGCAATAAAGATATAAAGACATCCATGAAGCTACTTGGGATTCCCCAGACCAACAGACGAAGAATCAGATTGAGTACCTGGTAGTTGATGAAAGGCATTCTTCTAGTATAATGGACATACATACGTGTCATTCAAGAAGTTAATATCGGTTCAGGTCACTACCTGGTTGCAGCAAAGATTTGCACAAGGTTAAACAGACCGAAAGTCGTAGGAAACCAGACATTTAAAGCTGAAAATACCAGAGATAGCCACGACCTATGCACAGGCCCGAGCAGAACGCATCAATGCCTCATGATTCTGAAACACTGTGGAAGTACGTTTCACACATTAGCGGCATTCATGCAAACGTTAAAGCCGAGAACTTTTGCTCAGCGCAAGTTTCCCTCGCACCGTTACATGGGGCACCAGATAAAGTTGCTCAGCGTAGTTGTGTTCAAAACCATATCAGCTGACCAAGATGGATACATAAGGTGGTAGCAGTAGCAATTGCATGTATTATGTATGTGTACTTTTTCTACTGTTCTAGTGCTATCACCTTGTTTATCCATCCTAGTCAGATGACAACGAAATGTCAAAAGTTTACACGTTTCTCCATCCCACGTTTGCGCAGCAAATTTGCCTCGAAACTTTCCACTTTTGAGCAAGTCGCTTTGTATGGGAAATCTGTTTGTTTTGACGTTTGCTGTGCAAGCTCACGATGTTTTCGAGTTTACGAGGTTCTTTCGAGCTTTCATGAAGACCACTATTATGAAAAGCTATGCAGAGACCGAAGATCCCACTATGAAAAACCGCTTAAGGACAAACCATGGTACGATGAAGAGTGTCACGTGGCAAGTGATGAAAAGAATGCTGCACGAGTGGCAATGCTTCAATCAGTTGCAACGTGAGCCGCAATTAAGCAGTGTAAAGATGAGAAGAGAGAGGAAACTTGGTTGCTTAAGAAGAGAAAAATAATTGTGGAGAAAGTGCGAGAGTGACCAAACTTTTTCCCACAGAAGGAAGAATGTGTCTCGCAAATTCTTCCAAAAAGTAAACAGTCAATCCAACGCCCATGGATTATGGCCCGATTTTGGTAGATATAGGGACACGAAATTTGTCACAGATGAGCGGAGTATTTTGGAAATATGGAGAGATTACTGCTCTGCTACAGTTGCACCAGGAAACTTCACTATACATGAGGGTATTTAGCACATACAGGCGACTGACGTCCACACGTCCCTCGTAGACGAAGCGAAATTAGAACTGCAATTTCCCGGCGTAAGACCAAGAAAATCGTTGGTGCTGATGGACAACTGGCTGAACTGTTTAACGCTGGCGGCTACGTGTTGGATAGGTGCATGCATCAGCTCATATGCAAAATCTAATTCACGTCCGATGTGTCCTCTTTCCAAAAATGCGATCCCAGTATATGTATAAACTATTGTGAAATTGGCGTTTTATCCATCGCATTCAAGGTACGTTCGAGCGTAATATGCGATAAACTAACGAGGTTTGTTGCAGACCTGATCGGAAATTATCAGTGTGCCGTAAAGCCTGGAGAGTCAATTACCGACCTAATACCCACATTATGACAAATCCTGGAGGAAACCCTCGAAGAACAAAATCGACAACTAAAACCTCTTTGTTGATTATAAGGATGCCATAGGTAGACCCATAAGGGGAAATCTGTACGCAAGTTGGTCTTCTTTTTAAGCTAACACGCGTCTATAGAATGACACTGACCGGCACAAAATTCTTAATAAAGATTGGTAAAGATCTTACCGAACCATTTAGTACAAGGCGAAGCCACATGCAGGGCGACACCCCATCATGCGGTCACGTCAATGTATCAATTGAGGTCATCGCGAGAGAACTGCAGTCAACACGAATAAAACAATCAACAGCAAAAGTCACATGCTGCTCGCGTATGCTGATGATTTAGGGATTATTGGGCGAAATCAACGAGAACATAGAAAACCGTTCTAATTTAGAGGTAGTGGACGAATTTATTGACCTCGGTTCTGCCGTGAACAGAAGCTATATCGTAAGTCTTGAAATCAAGCGGAGAATTGTGCTTGGAAACACATGCTAGTCAAGCACTTCCCTCTCTCGAGAAACGAAGATCCCACTACTTCAAACTCTCATACAACATGTCTTGCTTTATGACGCAGACAATCCTGGGCCATATCGCAAGCTGGGAGGCTTGGAGAGAAAATGGTAACAAAAATATATGGTCCTATAATAGGGAACGACGATTATTGATGGGGGATAAACCACGAGCTGTGTAATCTGAATACCGACATTGACGTAGTTATTCCAAACAATATGACGTGTCAATAGAATGGACCAGAATGAACCAGTGAATAATGTGGACGAAGACGTACTCGAAGGACATGGAACAATAGGAGGAGCAAGACTTTGCTGGACTTGCGAGAACTTGGTGTTACCAACTGAAGAAGTAAAGCTGAAGATCGAGCCGGTTGGAGAAACATGTTATCCTCAGTTTGTAAGGCCCTTGATCCCTCTGGGTTGTTTTATGTCACCTAAGTAAGTAAGTAGGTAATAGATATTCCTAAAAACTGTTTTTTTAATTCAAAGCGTACGTATACAGTGTAGAACATAAATGTCTATACATGAATGACATGCCATATGAGTAATATAATTTCATACTGACTGATTTTTCGGAACAGTAGAAATTGAAGGAATAGTACGGTCAAATTGTTGTAAGGAAAAAAAGTTTAAAAAAACTGCAAAAGAATAAAATAACATATTTTATTGTACCTATTGCAATGAAGTGAAATGCGTGACTAACGAAATATATTTTTTTGACGTGTGAATAATATTATTAATTATCCCCTACTAAGACAATATTGTACATGTGCCGACTGCTAAAATGTGAAATTTGAAAAAATTTTACACTACAGGAGTCACCAAAACCAACTCACTGTTCTGTTGCAATAACTAATGAGATTACGTGATATTCATCGTGCCACCTAAGCGGATGATTAACATTAATTCACTGGTACCTTGTCCCAGACGTTGGCTTAATTATTCTAATGTCTAAATTTTTGCGTATTTGCAGCTTCAGTTTGAGATAATGTTTAATTTGCAAGTTAATTTAAAGAAATTATAAATAAGTGGATCAAGTAACAGATGCTATGCAAGGTAAGAGTTTGAATGAAATCCCTTCAAACGCAACAATAGATTACTAATTTGTAGCATTTTCTCCATGCCCAACAAATAGTGTAAGACTCATGAAGTTAAAACCGCAATATTTTGCATGATGATTTTAAAGTCGCCTTTTTGCCAGTACTTTTACAATGACCTTAATTTTGTGACGGATATACAGGATGGATATATTTAGTCGGTTTTGATGTGATATTTGCGAAATAAACAGACACAGAATACACTTCGACAAACCATAACCATAGCCATTTGATTCTGCAGTTTGTACCTTCAGACCATCTATCAGTCGCAAGATTGAGAGCTTCGGATTTACATACCCGCATACCCATATAATACGTATTCAGTGGAGCAAATAAGGTGATCCTTAATATCGCAATCTTTCCAATCTATCGTCTGCTGGAATGTCCCGGACATTCCTTATTTATAATTTTACAGTCTGATATATGATGACTGTCAGAGTAAAGGTTGATAGTCTTGAAGGTGATAACGTATCGTCCCTTGCCATAGGCCAGTTTCTGCGTTTATTCTGACTTCTCTTTGAAACACTTTACAATTTGTAGCGATCTTAATGAGTCTGCTACATTAAAATTGTTATCTTAGACCTTTATCCTCACGGAAGTTTCTGATCTTAAATACTTCTTATAGGTATTTGCATAGAGGGACCAGTCAGTCCATTGACAAGCCTCTGAACCTTATACTCGTCACGAATGCGGAATACTCGTGACCATCGACAAACCACTAAATTCTATACTCCGCAGGAACGTGGAATTCTCGCGACAGTTTTGTATGGAATCATTTGACAGTGATTTTGGTGTCTTCCTCTGCAAATTGTTTGAAGCCTAAGGCGTTTATCCGCTTAGCTCGAAGAGACTGAGATTACAAGCAAAAGGCGCCAAAAGGCCTTGTAGTGTTCATTACGACGAGAATAGTGCCTCTGTGACTAAGAATGCCGCGGCTGAGCCGTTATCGTCGACCACAGGGCGTTCTTCGTAACCTTCCATTAGGCATTCGTCCCTGCAGCGTATTTTCTGAATGTTTTGAAGAAGTTGTGAAGTTTCCTAACAAAGTTCAGACAGTCCATCTATTATTAACTCCAGACCGGTAAACTGCGCTCATGTTTTGATTCTCAATGGCGCATTGGACGCTTTTCGATCAAACCTTGTCAGGAGGACTATTTTCATTTGAACGGATTCAAAATCAAAGCAAATTTACGTTTCTGGGGCACTGATAACCCATGTGTCATTCAAGGGGAGTCATTACACCCAGCCAATGTCAATATATCGAGGATAACGTGCATACTACTTTTTCTGCACATGGTGTGCGATACAGAATCGAGACCAAGGAGGTCTTATTGCCACAAATTGATGACTTGATACTGGAGGGCATGTGGTTCAAACAGGACGGTGCAACTGCTCACACAGCTCGCGCGACATATTGAAGGTAATCCAGTCACTCGTTTGTTTTGATGGTCTCATTGGTCTGGCGATTTCCAGTGACCGGCAAGATCGCCCTATTTGTGCTCTCCAGACTTTTTTTTTTGGGGTTTTCTGAATTCACAGGTATATGTTAACAAGCTACATACTCTGGTAGCTATTAAATATAATATCCTAGAAGAGTGCGAGATCTTATCGCCCGAAGTTCTTGCAACAACGATATAAACGCGTTAAAGATACGCCGGATGTTCATCAATTAAGGCGGTAATGGAAAATGCCTAAGAGGTTCAAAAAAATGCTTTAAAGATGTTATATAGTCATTTTATTCTAAAGATCTGCGAAAACAAACTCTGGTGAATGTGTATTCTAACCCGGTACAATCGGTTAATTAAGCATGATTTCTCAATTCACAACCGATGGGTAAATCTGTAGGTCTTCGTCTGTTCAAAATTCGAAAGTTCTTGGATTACTGATTCAGAGAAGTCGTCTCTCATCACAATGTGTTATGGGAATCTAAGTTTTAAGGTTTTTGATATCCAAATCGACGTATCGTATTTCATTCTACTTATAAATATTAATAAAAATATAATTTCTTGAGTTTCTGGCCTCCTCGTTGTATGATTCATATTAATTTGCAGATAATTTGGTGTCACATGCGTATGATGAATCCTAATTCAGTTCCCTAATTGATAAACAAGGCGTATGATTTATGATCAAATTTTAACAGCGGATTTCAAAATGCATATCGCATATTTTCAGATTTCCATCCGCTGTAAAAACCTGTCATGATTTTATCATAATTTTCTTCACAAAAAATACCGTATAAATATGTCTTTTTGAGAATTTTGATTCGTTTTTCAAACTAACAACATCAGTTTTAACGTAGAATACGTTATACGGTAAGGTAGGGGTGTTGATCTGGAGCACAAAATTTTGAGAAAATATTTGTCAACTTTCACCCAATTTTACTTAAATATTAAAACATATTTTAGCAATTTTTATATGTTACTCAGTTTTGGTAATATGTTTTGTTTCGAATTACATTAAAAAAATTATATGTCTATATATAAAAGTTTTATGTAGTTAAGGAAATAAGTATTTAAGAGCATGATATTTTAGACTTTTTTTGTACATGCCGCTGTTGTTGTTGGTTTGTAAATGCCGCTGTTGTTTTTGTTGTTGTTGTGCAATCAAATGATATCGAGCAGCGTGTAAATGTGTGTGTGTGTACATTTCGTTTTGTTGGATCAGTCGGTTATTAGTTCGTTTGGAGGGGAACATAAAATGAAGGGAGGGGAGCGTGGACACTTGTGTGTGCTTGAAAGTTTACAGATCTTTGCTGTCGTTTGTTTACTTCTGCGAGCAGCGTGTAAATGTGTGTGTATGTACATTAATACAAAGGATTGGCGATGTATACGCTCACTATATCAATGGCGTTTTTCCTAAACACATTTCTGTGAATACATTGGGAAGTAGTTGGAAAGCAGCTAATCTATTGTGCTGCCATATCATAAAATGTATTGCTGTAGCTGTACTTCAAATGAAGATGTCGCTATAATGTAATACGTTAAACTAGATATAACTAGTTTCATCCTTAAACATATGGCATACAGTCTTCGAGCACACAAACTAAAAAATAATTTAATAAATCTTGTTCAAAACTATTCCAATCGTTTAGATCAGTGGTTTCCAAACTTATTTGTACAGCAATATGAATTACTTTTGTGATATGGCTGCACAATAGATTAGCTGCTTTCCAACTACTTCCCAATGTATTCACAGAAATGTGTTTAAGAAAAACGTCATTGATATAGTGCGCAGAAAATAAAAGAGGAAATTTAGAGAAAACGAAAGCTGCCTATAAATCTGAGTTTACACATGCAATTTTGATGGCGTTAATTATTGTGTTGGTTGGAGAGAGATGCGACGGCATTTTGTAAATATGCACTTTCTTAGATTCACTAAAGCCAGCAATGTCTTTATATGCGCAAGTTGCTTTCTGGGAATACATTGGGAAGTAGTTGGAAAGTTCAAACAACAATAACCCACTATTTTCCAGTTTCGGTTTAAATACTGTGCCAATCATTTTAGCAGGAGACTTCAACCTGGACATTATGGAACATGAAAACAGACCATTTTTGGAATTTATGGATACTACATTCAATTTACAATTAAAATCGTCCATCGCACCCACAACTATTAGGAACACATGTATTGATATGGTTTTCAGCAGAAATATTGATATTAATTGTCACACATACATATCGTACTTTTCATACCATAAACCAATCATTGTAAATATAAAAGAATAAATTTTAATTTCATATAAAAAATACCCTATAAAATAATTGTCCTTCATTTTGGTAGTTTTGTTATTGTCTTATTTTACTAAAAATTATACTGTACATACATAAAATAACTTATCACACATAACTTATCCTATCTAAAATTAATTAACTTTAATACATGCAAACGCCTACTTATGTTACAAAAATTTAATAACTAGCTATCAGCTGTATGCTTATATATTAGATAGATTTAAATCATTTATCAAAAATTATATTTAATTCATATATTTTAATTGCAAAATGACTAACGTATTCTACGTCTGACCTATGCGCCCGTGTTATCTAACACAGGCTTGTTATTTTTTTTTGTTCCTACAGAAAATTTGGAAATTTTGAGTTGCGACAATTCTTTATTTAAAGTGCGATATCTTGATATTGGGAACTGTTACATTTTAGTTCAGTTTCAACTGCTTTTAGGCTTCCTCTTGCCTGAATTTAATATCATAGTGTTATAATTCTTCTATAGTTTTAGATGAACTTACAAAACGTATGCTGATTTGTATTTACACAGATCATGGTAATTATTAAAGTTCTCTCAATTCGTAATATATTGCTTTACCAATTATTATTTTTTGGTCACTCCCAAAACTTTTACTTCCACCCACATACAAGCTTAAAGGTCATCAGGAAAACATTACTTATTATCACTACCAACTTTCTTGTTGTTTTAACTTTTTCTTCATTTTACTTCCCCAACGCCAAAGGTCACAACTTTACACTTTTTTCCGGCATATCCCCAAGGGGATCAAAGATGGCCCTTGAGGCTAATCCCCTGCAGCAAAATCTCCAATTATTTATGTTTTTTCAATTTCTATGTTAATTTTTTCTTAAACCGTATTATTTTTCTAAAACAAAGTTACTTTATTTCAACCATAACTTTTAGGCATTTACTTTATATATATTTTTTTTTGCTTTCCAGGCTTAATGATGAACATGCGGCAGGGTGCAGAAAAGAACGACATTTTACGCTTTAATACCTCTTGCAAAAGTTACTGTGCGTTTGTCTTAAGTGTGGCAACATCTGGCGGAATCTCTAACAGGAAGTGAAAAGGAAGTCAGGAACAGACTTCTAAAATTGACATTTATACTTTTGCCTGGCAAAGCATTAACATACTGATGAAACCGAAAGACAAAGCCTTATAGGAAAATGTGTCGTGAAGGGGTTTTGCAGGGATGGGGGAAAGAAAACTTTACTCTGCATATGTTTTAGGCCTGTTTGCTGGCTGCTGTTGTTGCCGGAAAAATTATTAACATTTTAATAAGAAGAGCAACGCTCCTCTTGTCCCCTAAATTGCGAAAATTCTTCAAACAGGAAAAAGATTTCCTTTTCTTTGTTTTTTCCTTGCGAAAGGAAAATATGTGTTATTAAAAAAGTTTTCTTTTTTTTTGCTTTGATAGCTCTTTTTGTTGAGAGCCGAGAAGAAAAATCTTGTTAATTGTGTATAGTTTTTAAATTGAAAGATATTACTGAAGATTCATGCTAATAAGGCCTTAGAACCACTGATTTGTTTTCTTGCCAAGGCCAAGCAAGGAGGAAGAATTCCACTTACTCTTAAGGCCATATGCAGTTAATTGTTGGGCTTGTTATTATGTTCATCACGTTTAACAAAACTATAAATGGGGCTAGAATCCTTTAGTGTAATTAATTTTTTAGACATTGATAGCAAATGAGGCATACAAATTAATATTAATCATACGTAACATATTACAAAACCATAAATTAAGTATACGCACCTGTACAACTAGTGTCTGTTAAACGTTTTACTAGACTTTATTTAGCCGGATTGATTTATTAAATTTTGTGTCCAAAACGACATGTTCCAGGGACAGAAACCGCTACAAATGTAACCCATAATTCTGTTAGATCGAACAATGCTTTCTATAAGTAACAGTGGCACACCCAACGTCAGCTAGTTTTTTTTATCAATTCAATACAGTATCATAATTATTTCCTTGTACTCAACACCCAACGTCTGTAAAATGTTTCAGGAAAAACAAAGACAAACTGAGAAAAATTTAAAACAAATTTATATTCATTAAACATACGTTGAATTACAACGCGTTAATTAAAAATGTTTGCCACTTTTTTCTCTCCATACCAGATAAGAATCAAAAAGCCAAATAAATTTTCCATGAATAAGGAAGGGAAAACTCACGCTATAAAGGAGGCGAAAAAAATTCCAAAACTTCTCTCCAGAAAACATATGAATTATAATTTGGCGGTACAAAGGATGCTCGACGCAATGAACATGAAGATTGAAGTCATTACCCAGCACTGAGATCCACCAGACCAAACAAATGTTCAAACAGGGTTGCACAGATGTAGATGTAGAAATCTGTACAACATAAAAATTGGAGGAATTAGGAGATAATCAACAAGGATATGTTGCGAAATTTAAAGCGTAATATTCTGTTAAAGCCTTAAATTTAGTTAAAAGCAAAAGTTAAAATTGACTGCCCGAATTGTCGTACTTGGTCGTATGTTGTTTTAGATTATGCTTAAAGTTTTGAAATTGGCAGAAATTTACCCCTAAAAATACTTGATTTTTTTTCCAAAAAATTGCCTTGACCCTAACGTTAATGACTTTAACCCACTGACCCTGTCTTTGATTCTAAGTTAACTGACCGTGACGCTAAGGTCAATAACTTTAAAGGTCATTGAAGTTGAGTCACAGGTTTCTTTGAAGTCTGTGTTATATCCCAGGAATCAGAGACCTATAGCTTGAAATCTGCACTTAGTTTTCTATAAACTTCCTCCTAGGGATAATTACTAATACATCTAGGTCAATGAGCTAGACCAGGTGTGAACAACTTTGATCTTGATCTTGAATATTTGATAATAGCCCTGAAGTCATTAACATTACCCTTAAGACAGAATGATTTTAAAACTTGAGACAATAACTTCTTCCTTGAGGTTGAGATTCATGACCTGGACCTTGAAATCAATGTCTTTGAACCTGAGGTCAATGATCTTGACCTTGACATCATTGAATCTGAGATTAATAAGCTTTGGCCTGGATATAAATACTCTAACCATAAAGTGTGTGACAATTCGATCAATGACGTTAGGCCAGAAGTCAATGAATTATATACTAAGATAACTTTTCCTGGTACTGACGCTAATGTTAATGATCTGGACGCTCTGGAAAACTAGCCAGAAATTCTGCAAGCTCTTAAAGAGAATATCGGACATAAGTGCGAAAACTTACGTCAAAAATGGTCATGAGCAATGGAACTCCCTGACATCGAGATATCAAATCGACGTTTCTTGATTTATTGCCTCGCTCGTTGTATGATTAATATCAATTTATGCATAATTTGGCATCTAATGCGTATGATAAATTTTAATTCAAGCGTATTATGTAGTTATGTCGTTTAATTTTAAAAGTATTGCAAAACAACACCGGGTGAGTAAATTTGGGCCCCCAGATCTAGTGAGTAATTATCCTAAAAAACTCTTCTTAATATTCAACCCTTCAGATTCAGTCTAAATCTGTAGCTTCTGGTAAGTGTGTCTACAAACTAGAATGCGTTAAGCTGAATAATTGTGAGAAGCTCTCCTGTCATGGGCAGTAATGGAAATCGGCATTTCTTGATTTATCGTCTGCCTCGTTGTATGATTAATATTAATTTGCTCATAATTTGGCGTCTACAACGTATTCCAAATTCTAATTCAAGAGGGTTATGCAATTATACTATTATTGAGTAATTGAAAAAAGATTCTGGATATACAGTCGTACAAATTCAGTCTAAACTTGTAGCTTCAGATCTCGGCGTCTATAAATTAGAACGCGCTCAGTTCTCTAATAGTTGGAAGCTCTCTCCTCGCTGATCATGAGCTGTCACAGGAAGCAGATTTCTGTGGTCATAAGCTAACTGTGGTCATAAGCAATGGAAGTCGTTCAAATCGACATATTCATATCAACGCGGCATTTCTTGATTTCCGACCTCGTTGTATGATTAATATTAATTTGTACTTAATTTGACATCTAATGCGTATGATATATTATAATTCCATTGATGGTAAATTGATTAATAAAGGATTGCCCAATATCTCGACATTGGCTAAACAAAAGGGTTGATGCTAAGGTGAATGAAGCTGAAGCCAAGGACAATGTCCTTGTTGATACGGTAAAATTTATCCAAATATATATGATAGTGATTCTAAGGTGATAGTCTTGATTTTAAGAATAGGGACCCTCATTTTGAGAACAATGAAAATAATTCTAAGGCCTACGACTTGATTTTATGCACAATCAGCCTCAACTTGCTTGAATCTAATATCATAAAAGTGGATGGTCCTTGTAATTGTCAACAAAATGCACTTGAAAACGGATCAATGGTCAATGACATTCGTTCTACCTGGAGTTCTTCACAGAAGAAGCTATGCGTTACAATTTAGACGCAGTATTTAAAAAATATTAACACCCAATTCCTAGCATTAAAGTTTTAACACAACTAAACTAAAGTTCTTTTTATGGCTCCTAGTGCGTATGATTAACTTCAGATAAAGGAAATATTATTTTCCATACCAAAATACAAAATGGTTTTTACCTTCATTTTACTATCCATATAAATTGCAATCTGAAGTGAATTTACAAGTGTTTGTAAAACTCCAACCAACCTGTAAATCAACTAAATACGATATTCTCAAGTGGCAACAATTTCACAAAATTACTGTGTCCTTTTCGAGTGCCCACATTTGACTCCCTCCCTACTCTTGCTAAATGTATTCTAATTTTATTAAAACTCATTTAACTGTCTATTGATTTTGGTAACCAATTGGAATTATTCATCATACCCATTTAGACAACAACATCCATTCAACTTCATTAATTTCACCATATAAATCACTTTAATGTCGATTGTTGGCAAGTGCAATTTGTAAGAGCAGGAACACATTGTTGGGAAGGACCCAGCGATAATACATTCGGCACACAAATTCGGGGCATAACCAATGTCATTAGTAGAAAGGCAGAACCACAAGCAGACGCTGCACACTTTTAATTATAAGGTATCGTGTTTAGTGAAGGCTCTCAACTCGAATGTGTTAATATATGAGGGAATTTAAGCCGGCCCAACTAGACAAGGAGGTGGGTGCATCTAGGGAATCGCAACTGTCTATGTAGTGATTATGGGAAGGGCTCTTTGGAATATGTTGATGCCAATGTCATGCACCAACAACAATACAATCAAGTGATTTTCAATGAAGTCGATGGAGAGAAGGAAGGATTGCGATAAGGACATGGATAATTTTGCGGCTATTGATGAGGACCATGTGGACGTTGTTGCCATGATTGAAAATGCAGACGATGAGGCGAATGTAGCAATAGGATCGATGTTGATGATGCAACAGTAGTTGAAGAGCATACTACAATTGACGCCGATAGCGGCACAGATAATGATGGTGTTGCTATTGCTGCTTCTGGTATTCATGTTGCTTGCTCTATTGCAGAGCATTGTAGTATAGATATGGACGATGATGCTGCTAGACAGCATAATGTAATTACACCAGCAACAAAGTGTAGAATTTCAGGATAACGGTGGAATGCATGGCCACATTTACAATTCAGCACTTGCTTAAATACCATGCACATTTCGGTAGCTCTTAGCAGAAGTTTTGTATATGAGAGTGATTTGGCAGTCGGTGAAAGTTTTACATATCGAACCTTACTTAAAAACGGGTTATAGCTTAAGATTTGCAGCTTAAATACTTTGCCTTTATACAAAAACCATGGAAGATTTGTATCAGCTGTAGATAACTGTGTTCATTGTCTCTTTCCTTTCGTCAAATTGAAAATTTCACATATATATTTTAATTTTAAATTTGCAAGCTTGAGTTAATATTCTTTTGGAGTAAGGGACCGATATATTAAATACAAAAATGTACTTTGGCCAAAAAGATGTGTAGTTTTCACACTTCTGAGAAACAGATTTTGCTTTTACTTTCTCCCTTCCCATAGTGTTAACACATTTGTATGCTATTATTGTTAGTCATACGCAGCGATGCCACCAAACGCTGGTTTATAATTATAATTAATCATACGCAATACTGATTCACTATTTATTAAAAGCTTCAGAAATATGTTAGCATCTTTTAAAGAAAATATAGCTTTTTCGTTCATTCACCTTAGGAACATTTACATTTTAGTCACATCTCAAATTCATACCTTGCTTATGTGGAATTTTGAAATTTTTTAGTAAATTTTTTTCAATTAAATTTTACTATTTATAAGAAATGTTTTTAATACGGATACATTGATCATCCAGTATATAATTGGTAATTCTTTTTGCTATTTGGTTTTCGAAAATTGAAGAAAACACGAAGAATTTATACAAGTCAATGCAATATTTATTTGGATAGATAAATCATGGCCAAGCTTGAGCTAGCTGAGGCAGCGGCACAGAATCAGTTGTCATCGTCAGGGTAACGTAACAGTCACTTTTTAATGACTATTTCACGCATATGTTGCCCACAGCTAAGCTTCTAATTCTAACACTCTTTTTCCAACATTTCGACCGGAATCTCAGCAATGACACGTGTAATTTTGCCTTCCAAGTTAGTAATCGTTTTTGACTTGATCCTATATACGAGAGACTTCATGTATCCCCACATACAATAGTCTAGTGGAGTCAAATTGCGCACGAATGAGGCGGCCAATTGTCAGCACCACAACGCGAGATTAATTGCTCGGTAAACTCGCCTCTCACTTGGCTTATGGTATCGGGTGCTATAAGGCTTGTGGTACCACCCTGCTGAAACCACATGTCAACAATGTCCAATTCTTCAATGTAGGGCAAAAAAAATCAGTGATCGTCGAACGGTAACTTGCTCCATTTATCGTATCGATGCGGCCATCATGCCTTTGAGGAAATACGGTCCCTAAAACGCAACGAACATTGAATTTTTAAGGGTGCATTGGCAGCTCTTGAACAGTCTATGGGTGCTCTTCGGACCAAATTCGATGATTCTGTGTATTGATTTATCCATTGACTCGTTGTTCAAGACCTTAAATTGAAATAAACCTGCAAATCACATTTTGCACAGAGCATTCA
Source organism: Phaonia tiefii (assembly GCA_963931995.1). Taxonomy (NCBI): domain Eukaryota; kingdom Metazoa; phylum Arthropoda; class Insecta; order Diptera; family Muscidae; genus Phaonia; species Phaonia tiefii. The sequence continues at coordinate 286,667,670 of OZ008369.1, forward strand.
TTTTTATAATAAAACTTTGCGCAGGCTGAAAATCAGCATTTTTTTATTGCTTACAGGCAAACAGAATGTGTTTATAGCTAGTGGCAAATGTGGTATATTTGTATCCAAATACGTTGTGTTTGCTAATCAATATTACATGTCTGATACACAGTGATTAATATGTTACAATATCTGTTTTTGTGACCCAAATGGTTGTTGAAATCTGCTGACAACAAAAACGTAACAGACAACAATGGAGAAAAAATTCCACAGATTTTCAATTCATGAAAACAATGCTTGCAAACATATACATGGTTCCTACAATATGGTGATTTAGCCATTTTTCCGGCGTGCAAGCGTTGTCCGGTTTTATATCTATTCTTGATGATATGACAGGGCAAACTGAACACTGAAAACCCAAATAGAAAAAAAAATCGCCCGTTATGACAAGCTATCACCAACTTATATTGAGCACCTTCCGACGCTGTCCAACAGCTCCCAATGGTATCAGAGGAAACATAATGAACCCTCTGCCGTCTGCAGGAGTCATATATATCAGTGACGTAAGATCAAACTCTAGGAGCTAATTTGGCACAGGACATTCTAAATACTTGGCAAACGCTGAAGGAGATTATATGAAATATTACACCTTGGATTAGTACAGAATCCTAGATCGAAATTCAGAAGATTGAAAACCTTCACAATCAGTAAAAATGTCATAAAAAGCAGTCTATCGGCAAGTAGAGTGGGTTGCATAGTCCGATCCAATTACGACAACTATTTTTATAACTAATATATTGTATATGAAAATGAGTATATGAAAATGAGAATTGTTCTAATTGGTATCAATCATACGCTTGGATATTTTAATTTTAATATCACTTATATGGCAAGGTGTCCGCTATAATGAATTCATGCAATTTTGTGATCATAATAATCAAATATGTGAAAAAATGGATGCCCTTTACACCTCACGAAGTTTTGAAACTACTCGATAATATCGCCGCCACTAAGCCATGTAACTACCGCCGAAAGAAATATAAGGTGGTCAGAGCAGTGACCGAACCCGCGTTCTCATTTACAAGAGTCACGCACACTCCCCATATGTGTTCATAGTAAATAAACATGTGGCGATAGTAATGAAATATTAATCCTGACGAAAACAATTTATTTTATATTATCAACCCTCATTATAATTAAGTCTGGTTAACTTCAAGTTAGAGCTAAACAATTGTTAGGGCTGTCAGTTGGTATGGAATTGATCTCAATCTCAAGGTTGTGGTAGTAACCCTTAAATGGGACTTAATATTACGCTAAGCATGTTCTAGTTTCCTTTAAAAAGTATTATATTTAAAAAATTACTTGCGATTTGCGGCTACCTTGAAGTGGAGGTAGACACACCTGATAACTGCTTAGGGTATTAGCAACGAGATAACACAAACATTCCTACTGTAACTGTTTCAAAAAGGTTTAAAAATAGAGATGTTACAAAAACAACGACAGGGTATAAACGCTGTTTCGTTTTCAATCCCATACATGTCTGTAAATCAACCATACCAAAAAAAGGGTTGCATACTTTTGGGCTCATTGTCATCAGATGTGTCTAGACGCTGAAAACCATTAATTAAGGACGTCAAATATTAGGGATAAGCTTACCCTTTTTATGGCCACTTGTAATTGTACACGTACCTGACCATTATAAACCGTACACATTGTATGTATGTTATTTTTAGGGAATACAATTCCTCCGAAGGAACGAAAGAATTAATTTGTTGGACAGGTTTGGTGTAAGATCGTTGATTGGGTATGATGTTGTAAGAAGGATGACTGATATTTATTGTATCTGCCTGTTATTCTTTGAGATCAGTAAATTTATTTATTCGAGATGGGTAATTGGTACTGGGTTGGAAAAAAAAGTAATTTCGGTTATTTTGTTTAAAGTAATTTTCAATTATTTTATTCAAAAAATTTAAATGTAATCTATAACAAAGGTGCCATATTTTTCAATGACCTTCTGCCTTCGTTCAGGTGGCTTTTCGATCCCCGAGTTATAGACTGACTGGTCCGTCTCAGAAATATACTGGAACAGCTCGGTTTGAAGGCCTCTTCTGTACTGAAGGAATTCCAATTCAAAACGTTCTGCAGACTCCGGAATAAATAAAACTCCGAAAGTGTCAGATCAGAATTATAAGGTGAATGTGGCGTCACTTCCTATCCAAGGTACAATATTTTTTCCCGAGTCTGCAAATATGTGTCGGGTCTAGCGTTGTCCTGGTTGAAAACCACACCTTTGCGATTTTCCAATTTAGGTCGTGTTTCTTTCAGTTCCCCATCAAGGCTCGTCGATTACTGACAATAGACATCAGAATTTGTTATTTGGTTTTTAGGAAGCAGTTAAAAAAATTTCTCCCCTAAAAGCCAACCAAATGGACACCATAACCTTTGTTTGGTGCAGTTCAGCTTTTGATGAAGTTTGAGCACGTTCATCGTCCTCAGACCAGGAACTCTTGCAGTCGATATAGTTGTATATAATCCATTTTCATCTCTGATGGCAGTGCGTTTCAAAAATGTATTATTTTTGTTGGGTTTGAGCATAAATCTTACGTGATTATCCGCTTTTTCAAGTGGATTTCCTTAAGGTCGCGCGGCAAATAATCAATCGTTTTGACGCTTTTAAGCCGTTTTAAATGGATCGACTGTGACACCTTCAGCTTGTGTGCACCTTATCCAACCGAATGGCGTCGGTCAAATTCGATAACGGCTTTTATTTCATTCTCATCAACTTCGTTTGGCCTACCGCTCCTGTGGCCGCTTGTGATCGTGAAATTTCCACATTAAAATTATTACCCAGAACGAAAAGATTTAGCAAGTACGTTATCTTAAAGCATCCAACCATTTTTTGCCTTTTCGGAGACAAAAGAGCAAAATATGACGCAAATGCTTATTTTGATCATCCAAATGGTCATTCTGATCATTTGATCATGTAAACGAAAACTGGCCGCTGAAAATAATGTGACATATGACAAATTTACGCTTGAAATGTCAGCTGTGTAACTGTATAACAAAGAATTTAGTCAGCTAATCAAAACATTTCAAAAATAACAAAGGCGCCATCTATATGAGAAAACCAAAGCTACTTTCTGGCCAACCCCATACTAATACCCCATTAATCTAGCGCTGTTGGTTGACTAGTACTGGAGCAAAGTATGTTTTATTGGCTAATCTGTTATTGCCTCGTTATCCCTTAACTCAGAACGAACTTTCAACTTTTCCAGTCATCTTTCTTCAGTGAATAATTTCTGAATTAACAATTCAATCAGGTAATATCAGTATGGTGCAATAACACGTGCTGCATACTTTAAGGAGCATTTTTCTATTTTTGATTTCTTCATTCATACCACAGGGGTTCATTTTATTAACAAACCATACGGGTAATAACAGTTTGACGTACATAGAAGTGTTGCAATTTTTCCCACTTTGTTTTTTATTTCTTTTATACTCGACGTACTAATGTATATCAATTCCATGACAACCGCAATTATTAATACAGATACATTCTGCTTTTTAGCCGCCTTTGATGCCAATGTGTAACTTATAATAACTTCCATAAAAGTTCTCTTGATCTCTTGCGTTACCTTTTTTAAACATTATATCTGATTTTTTCCTTCACTGATGTTATATATAGCTTTTTGTATTAAACAAGTTTACTAATTAACAAACTCTACACACATGTTTTTCTCTGTCATACACTGGGGCTGTTTGTAGAGAAAACCTAACTTGAACGGCATTGGGGGAGAGTGTTACGTTAGGGACGTTTTGTATATCAGTGATTTCCTAGCAATTGCGTTTTTCTTGATACATTAAAGCCTTATAACGTTTACGTACTTGTAATCAGTTAAAAGAGAAAGAAACGTGTGCATCATGTGAAGCACACCCTTAGGCTGTAAAATGTCAAATAACCATTGCTTAACGTAAGGCTGATTGTTTATCGTTATTCGTATTCTATCCCTTTGATGTAGTTGATGCTTTGTGTTTATGAGTTCATCAAACGTTGCATACATTTAGGCTTCAATGAGTCAAATGTCACGTGCAAAATATGGATATTTGTTATATATTTGGGTTGGGTGATGTTATAACTTTCTAACTTACAAAAGCCTACTTTCCAGCAGCAACCTGGTACTGCCATTACCACTCCTGTACTCTGCTGAATTTATCTTTTCTTATAACTCCTAATCACCCAACTTCATGAATGTTATTAAACACTCACACCCTTCGCACCCGGAAGTAATATGAAATTACAAGAATCTATTGCCTACATTAAGGAGATGTACTAATGACATCTTTGCCTACTTTGACAGGCTATATAATATGGGTAGAAGCTGTAGCACACAATTTGGAATATATAATTTAATATAAGTTATTGTCTATTTGCAATTTCTTCATTTTAGTTCTTTCACTGGGGCGTTATATTACACATACCAAGAATTAAAATGTTATTTGCATACTTTTAGGAGGTAACTCTTAATGTTTTTATTGCATACTTTTAGGAGTTGTGAGAATAATGGGAAAGAATAATAAATACGAATGAAGTGTTATGTTTTTATTGCATTCTAGTTGAGTTTCTGGGCTCTGCTCTTCCTACTAAAATACACCCAAATTAAAACATACATTGTGGCGTTTATAGTTTAGCACTGTCATTTCCAGGTTTCACCTGTTTGTTGTATTTTACGATGCTATCAATTTACATATCTTCTTTCTACTTTTAGCACCTATTTTGTTAGTTTTATTTAGTACAAATTTATGACAGTTATAAATGTTTAATCATGCATTCATTGACTTTCGTTGCTGTTAATTTAATGAAATTCTTTGTTGTGCCCTATTCTACGATGTTTTATTATTGTATTTTGCAACAACTTTTCTTGATAAATTTTTGTTTTAACTATAATCCATATGGGAAGTATTGATGGCACATTTTGATATATGCTTAAACATTACAAGTGATTGAAACTGGGTCGAGTTATTTGTCACATTCCTTTATTACGACATTTTTTCGACTGAAGCAATATTTTGCAATTTATATTTCTTCCTTATTGGCTATTGCTATTGGCCCTTGTATTGCTTGGGATGAAATGATATATTTCATGTCATATTTCTTCTTGCAATTCTATTTCCTGTTTCCTATTTCTATTTTTCGCAATTTCAGCTGCCACCTTTTGTGTCATGTAACACTTGAGGCAAGGTAAAAAGTGAAGCTCTACATATCACGAAAACTCTAAACTATCGTAAGGAATCAAAAACGAAATGTCTTTGCACGGATAAAAAGAAATATTGTCTTATGGCATGGCATAAAAAATCTGTTGCAGTGAGGATGTATTAACAAGATACATATGATTTTGTGAAGTTGCAGAACTGTCAATAAAGTTTGAATATGAAAAATGTTGCATGCCTTTACGGTGGTTCCAAAAAAATTGCTTACATTCGAAAAACGTTTAATATATGGTTAAAGAGAAGTTCAACAATCACAATTTCTCCTAGCATCCTAAGAGTATGCAATGTTTACCCTTGCATTTCAACGCAAATCCTCTACAAATGCATATTTGCTACGCATGCAGCTCCTTAAGATATGCATCATAATTGAAAGACTTCACCCCCCGAAAGTATAAATTGTCCAGGTGTCGTAAACAACAGCAGTCTGCAAATAAATAAAATACATACCTGCAGTAATAAACAAAGTCAAATAAATTTGCTATATTTGAAATAGTACTAGCAAGGCTGTACATTAGGGTGTACTGAAAACTTATTTTTTTAAGGGTACTGTACAGGGGTACTGTGCTGAAAACCGTTTTTTTTTGGAGTTTCAATAGTTGGTGTCTCAAATGATACGTATTGAAGAACCGATGACGGGAACGTAAAATTTTTTTCCTGTTGGTCTTATTCGGGATACAAATTTCTTGTTGAATGATGAGGCATTTCATGAATCCTTAGATTAGAATTGTCGTCAATATAATTAATAAGCACTTTTAACTGTTTCTTCAAAACATTTATATTTTGTACAGCATTTGTAGGAAATGAATTCTCCATTAGGTGGATAGTAAATAGTTTAGCCCACATTGTACCATGCAATTAATTCCTTGGAATAATGGGCAGTTCAGTTCAGTAAAAAATGTCTGAAAGAAATGGTTATAACTTGCAAATTACAAATATTTGTTCCTTTTAGAAACAGAAAACAAAAGTTTTGTAGATTAATAAGATAGAGGATATATGGCAGTTCAACTAAAAACCTATGCAGGAGAGTTAATGATGAAGAGGATAATTTTGTGAAGGAACTAATTTTCATACACATTTTTTCAAAAGGATGAGCAGTAATTTCTAAGGTGATATTGTATTTGGATCGTAATGTTGATTATGATTTGGCTAGAATGTATGGAATTGTTAGAATGGTGCTAAGAATTTTACCACTATTTTAAAAGGAACAATTACTTCTCTCTTTATGTCATAAAGACAATTCTCTTCATTTTCTTTTGATTATGCTAAAAAACACGTTACGGAATTTTCCACAAGAGTTAGTCTCTTTGAGGCTCCTTCCCCAAACAAAGAGATTTCTTACAGTTAATGTTTTGTGTGCGTCTCCGTGTTTTATATCTTTTTTACGGGGGGTATTGTGACTGCTAACACAAAATGTCCGGGAAAAGTTTTCCTTAGCGTGACAGTGAGTTTTCATTTTACAGAGTTTTAAATGCAGTTTTTTATCTTTATACATATTTAACACACGTTTTAACAATCATTATAATCTTACACTTACACAATGTTGTGAGAGAACCTGAGAAATAAAAACCATGGCATAACACAAGGCGCTTAAGCATGGACACAGATACCAAAAGTAACCAAAGCAACGGTTCGTAAAACTCGCAAAAATTTCGGGGTTCAGTTGTTAAAACTATGGTAGTTGTCGTAAAACCCATGACGCTGTTGCTGGTGTACTATACATGTGGTGGTGACAACAGGAAATGTGACTACAAGGACATTCGCTGCAGTGAGACAAAAGTGTAACGACAGTAGCGGCGCATGTCTTAGTTGTTGTCGCTGTTGTGATACTAAAAATTCCCTTGTCAAGCATTTCAGCTGTGAAAGACGTAGGGCAGACATTTCAATAAAAACTTAAAAACACAAGGGAATAGAAAAAGAGCAGAGCATTCCCAGTAAAAACGCAGCTAGTATGCAAGGTGTTTAAGGGAGAAATGATGAATTACCGCTTACGTGAAAAAATGATTTTAGCATGGCAGGATCCCTTTTAAATAAGCTTGTATTTGACAAAAGAGGGCACATAACTCATAGCAGATTTTCAGTGTAGAATTTAGAGCATCTTCTTAAGAGATTACAAGTTATGAAGTCATGTCTTCCGGAAGTTAATTCAGTAACGATTTCCGTTACATATGAATTCATATCTGCACCGGAATTCAGTTTTTAACGATAAAAATCGGTAGTTAAATTGAAAATATTCAGAAACTTTACATTGAAAATTTATGAATTTTAACAATTTAACTACCGATTTAATTACCGATTCAGCTGCAGGTGGTCTTTAAGTTTTTCTGGGCTTCTAAACTCGCATCTTCCACCCTTTTTAGCCATTATGAAAAAGGAATAAAATTTGCATTATATTTGTTTATTGTTTAAAAATAAACCGCGGCTTGAAATACGTATTATTTCTCCAACAGGTATCGGGGGACTGGTTACACTATGCAACATTTTTTAAGTCATCGAATGAAACCACCTTCGCGTGCCAAAATTTCTTGAAGTACCTATCGAAACTAACGAACCCCTATTTGGGTTTTGCTAGTTTAGCTGCTGTTCGGATTTTATGGCCTCGTGTATATTTTGGCTAAAATATAATTTTTCCGAAGAACATCCAATTCTTCTACCGACAATATCTCGGAAACCCATTGGAAATTTTGTTTTGCTATCTTCAGCAAAATTGTAGCTATAGACTTGGAGAAATAAAGTGTAAAACAAACTGAGCCAAAAAAAACTGTATCTAGTGCCTCAAAATTGCAGAACATTTGAAAAAATTTAATTTTTTCTATCTTTTTTCACCAGAGCTTGGCCGTAAACACTACATGGTTACTTCTTAATATTAATTTTTTTTGCTGCGTGGATAACACGCTGTTAATTACATATTCGCTTTATAGCATTCTGTTGCCGTTCGCCTTGCAGCTGACTGAACCATTGCCACGCGTACAGCCTTCTGTTCAACGCCTGCCATGCGACACTCTTCATCGTACCGTAGCGTGACTTTCATCGATCTGTTATGGGCAAGCTTGTTATATGCAACAGTTGTCATAGAGTGGGAAATGTACTTCCACTGCGCTTCGGGTTCATGGGGCAGGTGAGCGTTCAGCGCCAGTAGATAAAAGAGCTTGACTGTATAGGCCGTATATAGCCTTTCCGATATCCAGCTATATAGATGTCTGATTTCGTACGACTTTTGCTCGGCTTGACTTTATGCGAACTTTCGTTGCAACTAGATAGTGCTACGAATCGATATTAGCGCCACGAATCATGTGGACGTCCATTAGACTGGTAGGGTGTTTTCCATCAATTATCAGGTGATCAATATGATTTTCCGTTTGACGATCGGGAGATACCCAAGTAGCCTTGATATTGGCATCTCTAACAACATATAATATGTTTTTTCCCGTGGCGAAACTGACAACCTCATTTCATTGTTGGAAGTGCTGGGGTGACTGAATTTACCCAATTCGTTGACATTTTACATGCCGAGTTTAGCATTAAGATCACCGAGAACAGTCTTAATGCCATGGTCAGGGACCGGTCATATGTTTTTCTGGGCTCTCATACGCTGAAAATCTAACCCATTGCTTGTTTCGATGCAAATATAATACGTTTTTGTAGCTTGTCGCAAATACAGTGTACTTGTGTCCAAACACATTATGTTTGCCATTCAATATTACATGTTTGAGACATAATGATTAATATGTTGTAACATATGGGTTTTTTGTAATCCAACAACAGCTTTGTTTGTGACACAAATACACCTAAATTGTGTGGACAATTTACTTAATTTCTTTTCTTGATAGGATAGGAGCAATATAAAAAATAGAGGGAAAATAGAGATTGATGTCAGCTTAAGTTAATGTTATTGCAAGTGTATAACTGCATTTTTGTATTATTCTTTCAGCCCGTGATTCATACACGCTGAAAACCCGTCTTTTGTTGTTGATTGGATGCAAATACATCGTGTTTGTAGCTTATAGCAAGCAGAGAATACTTGTGTCCAAACACATTGTATTTGCTATACAATATTACATGTTCGAGAAACAACGATTAATGGATTATAATATATGTTGTTGTGACACAAATGTGGGGTTGCTTGTTCTGCTGAAAATAGAAACGTGACAGACAGGAAAGAAAATATAAAGCAGCAATTCTTCAGTTCTTAAAACATATATATAGTTCCTGCAATATATTGCTTGACAGTTTTTTTCAGCGTGTAATTATTTCTGGATGTGTGTGTAACTGCATTCAGTGTTTCTCATGTTGACTGATCTGTTCCGTTTTAGTTGCATGCATTCAGTCGTCAATCTTGCGTTTGGAAAGAAACATTCGAATGCTTCGACGTAAGTAAAAAGCATGAATATTTGCAAGTAAACATGAGAAGTTTTACTTGTAAATATAATACGTGTTTGGAGCTTGTCGCAAATGTAGTATAATTGTTCCCAAACACATTGTGTTTGCTATTCAATATTACATGTTTGTGACCCAAAGATTAATATGTTATGATATATGTGTTTGTGATGCAAATACAGCTGTATTTGTCAAACAAATACAGCTGTGTTTGTGATAAAAATGCAGCTGGATTTTCGGAGAAACACACATATACTTTGACTTAAGTGTGAAGAATGCATATTTACAACTAAACATTCTAATGTTGCATTATAAGTGTGTTTAGGACTTGCAAATATATGAATATTTGGAGTGTGTTCCAAACATCTACATGTTTCCAACAAAATGTGTTTGACAGAGTATGTTACGCATACGGGATTTTTTATCGTCTTTATCTTCTGTAGGGGCATGTACACAAATATTTCGCCGTTATGCGAAATATCAGTTATGCCAGCTTTATAATTGTGGTGCACATCTCTAGGTATATAGTGAGATCGGACTTCTCCGCGCTGAAAACCCTGTCTATATTGTTGTTTAAATGCAAATACAGCTGTAGATATATATGTAGCTTGTCACAAATTTAAAATAGTTGTATTCAAACACATTGCGTTTAATATTAAATATTACATGTTGGTGACTCAATGATAAATAGGTAATAATATAAGCTTTTGAGATACAAATGTGGCTTTGTTAGTGGAAAACTTCTGAAAATATAAACGTGACAGAGAGCAAGGAAATAAACATCCAGCTGATCTGCATATTCATGAAAACAATACTTGCAAACACATACATACATGGTTAATGCAATATGTTGCTGAGGCGGTTATTTTTAGCGTGTAAACGTTCCAATTGTATACGCGTAAATCGTTGTCCTTATAACGTTTGCGGTGTTGTAAACATGTCGCTTTTATGTTTCTGATTTTGTGTCCGAATTTTCAAATGTTTAAGACTGATTGGTGATGCACGAAACAAGAGCTATTTACACTAGGTCGTTTACCAAGTTATATTTCACAGTAGCACTGTTTAATTTCTGTTGCATTAAGGGGGCTCAAGCTCTACTGTTGCCTTGATTATACAACAAAGAACTCTGTTAGCTTTTCCTGCCTATGGCAGTATAACGACTGGGGCACTGTTGCTCGAGCTTTAAAAACGTAGTTCAAAACAAACCTTATTACGAAGTCTCCGTCGAACTGCTGTCAAATATTCTAAAGGTATTTCGTTACGAGATGTTCTTACTGCTATCATTTCAAAGTACATCAAATCATCTACTAGTCGACTACAACTAGTCATGCCTGTGAGTGTGCTTAGCAGAATTATCTATTATTCCACCGAAACAAACCATTTTTCACTGAGATAAATATTACTGTGCTTCTAAGCTTGTAGTATGAACTTCTCATACATTAGCTAGAACTACCCTCTTGTTTGATCGTTTTTCTGCAGTACGCGCTGCTGTATTTCTAAACAACACTCGGATTCAGTGTGTATGCTATTTGCTTGCCCCTGGCTGCTAACAGTACTTCGAAAAATTACTTACTACCTTGTGTCCGAAAATGTTCTTCTGATGCTGATGAAGTTGCCAGTACTTTTCACTCTCCTGGCTTTAAATAGAAAAATTCTCCATTCATTCTCTGACATCACGATTTGCTACAGTGTAAGAGAGTGTCTAGTAGTATTTGTGAACATGCAGTTTTACAACTGTTAATGGCCATGTATAAGTGTATGATGAGAATGTGAACGTGCAATATTTTTTTCTTGTATGGGTTTGTTTGCATCCGTACGTATAACGGTTTAATTGTTATTACTCATTCGTGTTAGTATGTGTTAGACATTGGAAATGATATTTTACTTGATCCCTTTTTTTGCAGGAAATAAAAACACACACTTTGCACCTCGTTTTCAGAAAAAGGATCAAATGGAAATATGTTGAAGGACGTACATTTTGTGGACACCATCCTAACGCTATTTTCGATGTTTCGACCATCATTTCACATTATAGCGGGTAATGAAAAATGTTCGTGCAAACACGTTGAACATGTAATTACAGCCATGAGGAATCTTAGATAAAAAGGACATGTTTCAGATATTTTTTAAAAAGGGCACGTACTAGACAAATTGCAAATGTGTGACGAATAAGAGTATATTGGGAAAAAAGAAAATGCCATCAAACTCAGGAATTAAAATATTTGCAAATAAATATAATCTAATACGTATTTACGAAAGTAGTAGAAGAGGAACGCCAACTTTGTTTTACCTCTATGTGCTCGATAATGACGACAGCCAGGCTCTCCAGTATGTTCACATACATTAAGGAGTTAATAAAGTTTATGCCTAGAGAGGCTTGACGTTTGTCGATTGTGTCTTCAAGTCCTGGAGAATGCTTTGCTATGATATACGCATATTATTCTATCTGAAGCCTTTAAATTTAATATTTATTAAGTCATTTTGCTGCTTCCTTATTATTTTCTTTCCTGGTAGATGATGGTAGATGCTTTTAAGTTTCAACATTTATTATTTCAAAGATCATATTGGTTTAATTTTTGTTGTTTTCTTTTCAAGTTGATATTTTACTAAAGTTTGCCTATATAACGTTACCAGGATATTGTGTCAGCAGCTATCTTTCTTTGTGTTATTGCAAAGAACGACAACATCAACCCATGGATTGTTCGCACATACACGAGACAGTGCGGCCAAAAGGTATACGTACACTTTAGTGAAGACAAATGTCAGCGAAGTTGTTAAACATGAGCATGATTGTTATTTATTTATCGAATTGGTACTAGATGGTAGTTTCTTATGATCCCACTGACAATTTTCATTTGTACAGCAAAAAATTTGTATCACTTGCAAAAACACGCTGAAAAATCTGTATTTTTTTGTTGTTTGAATACAAATATAACGCGTTTGAAGCTTGTTGCAAATATAGTATACATACGTCCAAACACAGTGTGTTTGATATTCAATTTACAGGTTTGAATTACAATGATTAATAGGTTATAATATATGGTTTTGTGGCCTAAATGTGTTGGAAACTGCTGAAAACAAAAACGTGACATACAACAGAGACTAAAAAGCAGCAGATCTTCAATTCATGAAGTTATGCTTGCAAACATATACATGGTTTCTGCAATATGTTGCTGAGACATTTTCTTCCAACATGTAGGATTTGCATTCAAAATTTCGGACGATCGTTTAGGAGTCTTCAAGAGCATGCGTCCTTGTCTACTGCCCGTTTGTTCAAATGTCGCATTAGTTGATTTCCTGTTTTTATTTAGTTAATGGACATACTCTGTTGTGAATTTGTTATTACCCAAATCAACTGGTTTTAGTTCGAAACTAAACTTATGGCTCGAAGCTTTTATTAGATAATTTCAAAGACCATGTGTGGTTTGTAGCTTATCGCAAATATAGTATACTTGTGTCCAAACACAATGTGTTTGCTATTCAATATTACATGTTAGAGTCACAATGATTAATATGTTGTAACATATGGTTTTGTGGTCTAAATGTGTTGAAAACTGCTGAAAACAAAAACGTGACATACAACAGAGACTAAAAAGCAGCAGATCTTCAATTCATGAAGTTATGCTTGCAAACATATACATGGTTTCTGCAATATGTTGCTGAGACATTTTCTTCCAACATGTAGGATTTGCATTCAAAATGTCGGACGATCGTTTAGGAGTCTTCAAGAGCATGCGTCCTTGTCTACTGCCCGTTTGTTCAAATGTCGCATTAATTGATTTTCTGTTTTTATTTAGTTAATGGACATACTCTGTTGTGAATTTGTTATTACCCAAATCAACTGGTTTTAGTTCGAAACTAAACTTATGGCCCGGTTCGAAGCTTTTATTAGATAATTTCAAAGACCATGTGTGGTGCAGATATTTGAGTAGTTCCACCCACTCTGAGGGAGAAATCAAAACCCCGCCCGTTTGTTCAAATGTCGCATTAATTGATTTTCTGTTTTTATTTAGTTAATGGACATACTCTGTTGTGAATTTGTTATTACCCAAATCAACTGGTTTTAGTTCGAAACTAAACTTATGGCCCGGTTCGAAGCTTTTATTAGATAATTTCAAAGACCATGTGTGGTGCAGATATTTGAGTAGTTCCACCCACTCTGAGGGAGAAATCAAAACCCCGCCCACGGCGAGAATACAAAATCTGGGTAAAGTAATGATAAATCTGGTAACACTCTGGAGCCGATGCATACGATTCTAGGGAGTGCGAATTATCATTCATATATAGAGTACAATTGACTCTTCTTTTTAAGCCAGTACTAAAATATATTTTACTTTCCTCAAGAATGTACTCATGTAGTCCTTTATCCTGTTTCCACAATCTCTGAGAACGTCTGTATATAAGCCTAATAAAAGGAATCATCTTAAACCCTTTCCATATTGCTACTCAAGATAAAATTGCAGCTCTTACTTTCACATCCTTTTTAAGTTAGTGGTAACCGCGCAGTCCGTGTCGTTACTTTTTTGAATATTGCAATCAAAACTCATTCTAAGCGAATCCTTTTATTTTTGGATTCTTTACTTGTCAAAACACAAAAGTAAATATTGCCTGATAGTTTGTTATCCTAGACAACAGTGTTGATTAAGGCTGGGGAGACACTGCAATACGTGTTGTACGTTACAGGGTATTTGTTTGTTTAGCTCTTGTATATCTGCATATAGCAGTCGAGGGCAAAATTATAGCATACATCAGCGTAAATAAAAGAATATACAGTATCAATTAATCACATTAAAATCAAGTAAGGACTTATGACATTCTTTTAAAGACTGGTATTTGTATGTGCACGTTAACAGTCGAGGGTAACAAATTATAAAGCATCACATTGTGCTTTAAATTTTATTAAACATCCATGCGATTAATGTGATCCCTACTGTTACGTGACTGTCCCTAGTTGTGCTGGTATCATTTCTTAGTTTTTTTTTCGTAGTCAGTATCATTTTCCTCACCGGCTGTTTGCTGTTTGCTTTGGCAAAATATTAGTTTTAAATATTTCGCGTTTGTTTGTTTACTCCATTTTGTCGGCTGTGTCAGTGAAAACTTTTGACAATTGTCAAGGTAGCTAGATTTCTGAAAACGACATGCAATGACAGTCATGGGAAAAACTTGTGGTTTGACATTTGATGATAACAAACCGCCACAACTACAAACTGAACTATCGTTATGGAGAAAGGTAAACACACACGCACACGCACACACACAGTGATGTGGGAGTAAATGCTAGTTTGAATTAAAGGACTACACATTGTAGAAGGACAAAGTGGGTTGCAGGAAATTGAAGTTAAGTCTTTTAAAAGAAAATTATGTTTTATGTTTTATGTTGCAAAATTGCAAGATGTACCCAGCCGTGTTAACATTAATATTTCAACCAAGTTTTAAAACTGAAGTTTTAATTGAAAAGGCAGTTAAATCCTTAAAAAGCAGTCCATGGCGGTGCGGTAAATTAAGGTAATGTAAGGTAGAGTAAGGTTAGGTTAGGTTAGCTGGAAGCATCTGCAACTATTGACACACTTAACAATATGGAGACCATTTTATTTTTATACTTGACGTCATATTATGACGGGACATCACATTTCCTCCCCTTCGTTGACCCAATAATTTAACCTGGTACGGTCAAGGTATTTCAGGATATGACTGAAGACTATATGAACAGTTGTCTTGGGTAATCAATTAGAACTCTGTAAAACGGTCCCAAGAGCATTCAGCATAACTCCCTAATTGATCAAACATCAAACAAAGACAATCCCAGATATTGTCCCCAACTCATAAAAAAGGCTGGGTAGTAGCATATGTAATGTTTGATGCATATGACCAGGACCAGGATTTATCTATATGCACTTGGAATGTTAGAACACTATACAGACCCGGTGCCACTGTACAACTGGCAGATGTCCTCGACATTTAAAAAGGCTGGCATTACTGCTATCCAAGAGATGCGATAGAAAGGACATGGCTATACAAGGAAATAAACTGTGACATCTATTACGGCTGCCATGAGAAGAAGCATGAGTCTGGTTGCGGCTTTATAGTTGACCAGAGACTGTGACATCTGGTCTCTAGGTTCAGCCCCCTATAGCCACCATCCATAGCCATAATTTGTGTGCACGACCCGGTGGAAGAAAAAGACGATGACACTAAGGACATGTTCTATGAGCGCCTAAAGGAAACATACGAACCCACTGCACTGGCCATGTCCAACTGGCAGATGTCCTCCAGTATTAAAAAGGCTGTCGTTACTGCTATCCAGGAGATGCGATAGAGGGGACATGGCTGTACAAGTAAGAAGAACTGTAACATCTATTACAGCTGCCATGAGAACAAGCATGAAAAAACTGCGACATCTGGTCTCTAAGGTCAACCCCATGAGTGAACGTGTAGCCATCCATAGCACGGCCGGTGGAAGAAAAAGACAATGACATCAAGGACATGTTCTATGAGCGCCTAAAGGAAATATACGACCCCGCTGCCCTGGACATGATATTAAAATTATTGTAGGTGATTTTAGTGCTAAAATTGGCAGGGAAAATGCCTTTGAACCAACCTTCGCTAAATTCAGTCTACACGCCATCACTTTTGATAACAGATTCAGACCGTTAGATTTTTTCACGACGAGAAACATGGTTGCCAGTAGTACGAGATTCCAACATAAAGAGGTCCATAAGGCTACCTGGTAATTGATGGAAGCCACTTTACTACCTAATATCGATTCGGATACAACCTGGTTGTAGCAAAGGTTCGCACAAGGATAATCAGGGCGAAAGTCGTGCGAAGCCAGATACATATACATACAGTAGTGGACTAAAGTGGATACATAAATTTAAGATTTTTCGAAATTTGGTATTATTTTTTTTATATTATAGAAACTTAAATGATTTTTTATAAAACATAAAACTAAAACATTTTTCTTCAATAAAAACCTAAATACAGCACATTATATCATTAAGAAGTATATCAAAAAAAATATTGTAATTTGTGACAGCTTTTATCCAGTATTGTCCATATTAGATATTTTCGGCAAGTTTTTTCTTCAATATTTCGTCCAAAGTCCTTTGTTCTTTAAAACACATTTTATGCGAGTAGGCATGCTTTCCACGAGATTTTTGAAAGTTTGAGGAGGAATCTTAGCCCATTCCACTGAAACTCTTGACCAAAGATCATCTAAGCTGGTCGGGGCTCGTTCGTATTTGGAAAGTCTTCTTTTGACAATTGCCCACAAATTCTCGATTAGATTCAAATCGGGGCTTTGAGCTGGCAACTTCATTGTCTTGAATTCTTGTTCAGCAAGTCATTTTTGCCCAATTTTGGCAGTGTCCTTTGGATCCCCATCTTGCTGGAAAGTTATTTCTGTTGCTGGGTAGAGGCACTTTTCAATTAATCTGCTCAAATTGATCTGCAAAATACTTAGATAGTACTCCTTATTCATAATTCCTTCTATTTTTACCAGAGGACCAATGCCCCACCAAGTGAAACATCCCCACACCATAACACTTCCACCACCGTGTTTCACCGTTTGCTTGACATGGTGTCGCTGAATGGTTTCACCGGGCCTCTGCCAACAATATTGTATTCCATCAGATTGGAAATGATTAATTTTTGTTTCATCCGACCAAATTACTCGTTTCCAGTCATCAGTTGTCCAGTTTTTATGCGTTTTGCAAAAATTAATCCGAGCCTTCACGTTCTTGTCCGACAGTGCAGGTTTCTTTTTTTTTAACGGCAGACACAAGTCCAATTCGTTGGAAGGCCCTTCTTACTGTACGGTCACTCACCGATTTGTCCACAGCTTCGGCAGTCACTTTTGGTGTTCTGGCGTTTTTAGCAATCATATTTCGTTCCACTAAACGAGCATCTCCGTCAGAGAGCAATCTAGGTCTACCTCCCTTGTTAGCAGCCACAACCACATCTCGCCGTTTTCTTACTAGGCTCACAGTTCTATGGCACACATTTAGATGTTTTGCGATACTACGGCATGATTCACCTTTTTCGATTAGTCTTACAATTTTATTTTCAAGATTTTTTGATATTTTTCTCATTTTTTGGTTGTTCTAAAGATTGATTTTTTTTAATACGAAAATCAAATTAAATCAAATGTGTGTTCGCTTTATAGCTTTTTACTCTTTAATGAAACACTAATGCAGTTCTTTCAACAAAAACATTCAAATCTAACGCGACTCCGAATAGATAAACAAAAAAGGCAAAGACTTGACAAAAATGGATAAATGCGGTTATGAAATATATATATTTTTTTTTCATGTCTCTTGAACGAAATCATTCAGTTTTTTTAAGTATATATAGTAAAGAGAGTACAAGATATGCAATGAAAAAATTACACTTAGATATCACAAATTGAACAAAAGTTATTAATACAGTTTAAAAAATATTCAATTATGTATCCACTTTAGTCCACTACTGTATGTAGACATCGGAAAGCTGCAATTGCCGCTTCCCAAATTCTTTCATGTGATGTAATGGGAAACCATTTATTTGTTCTAACTGGCCCTGTAATGCATTGGAGCCATTGGTAAGATCGTATACCAACTTTGTCTGGAATTTACATCTGCGAATTGGCATCGATCGGACATCTTGCTGTAGCAACTCAACTGGAAGTGTTTGAATATTTGCTCCGGTTCGGAACCACTTTCAAAATATAGCTCACAATCGGGGAGTGTAAAACTACAAATCGCATAGCTCACTGGTCGTATGAAGCTCTCCCCAAAGCCTTCATGGGATGCAGTGGCAAACCTTGTTTTTTTATTAAAATGACAATTCCAACAAATCCGAGCTGTCACAGTCTGGCACAAATATATTCCTGTTTATTTCATAATTGAGAATCAGTACTTTAAATGCCGATACCATTCATTGCCTACAAAATATGAATACCCGTTTTTAAACCCCGAACTGATCATTCTAGACAATAGGTATTCATATTTACATGCAGAATCTGCACCTGCACATGCACCTAGATAGCTTAGCAAAAACCAATAAAATATTGCACTCACACAGATCCTAAACTTTCGGAAAACAAAAGGATTTATGTTAGAGGACTCGTGCACATGTATGTGAGACACAAAACGCCATGTAACTGTATGTGTCTCGTTGATATTATTATGGCGAAATAACCAAAGTACCACCAACTGAGTTGTTACCGAAATTACTCCTTCTAGCAAAGTTATCGTTTCTATGTAAACATTTGTTGTTGGTTGGGTTCCTGCAGTTATGTCCTTTTCAACTTCAGTTGCATGTAAATCTGTATGTGTGTGCGTGAGTGCACGTGAAAGAGAGATAGAGTTTGCTTTGTGTGTATTGTGTGGAACAGATGTTTAGGGTATGTTTGAAAATATACATTTAGCAAAAGCAAAATTGTTACCAACTAGTATGTGTTTGTATGTATGTGACTTACGGGTGACAGGAGAGTTATATGCAGCAATGACACATTTGCACGTCGGAATGTTTACAGTGATGCAGCATAATGTAGCAATGGTTTGTGGGGTTTTTGTTCTATCTGTTAGTGTTTACAAATAATATGAGACAAATATAATTTCGACAGCCAGTGAGAGTACAGGAGATCTAAGTAAGGCAGGTAAATTTAATAGCCTTAACTACTTTGCGATGGACGAAAAAATTTATTTTGAACTGAATAACAATTCAGGTGTTTCAGAGGTCTGCAACTTTCGGCGGTGTGGCATGATACCGCTCAAACAAAATGAGCCAGCTCGATTGAATTTCGACAAAGAACTTAAAAAAGGAGTTACAAACTGCCACGACTTTGACTGAATGAAGGATTTGATGTTATTGTTATATGAAAATCTTTATAAAACGTACGACATTGCTACAATTACAGGCATTACTCTCCAAGGGACATTACATGTCTTGCAACTGTTGTGACAGTTGTTTGCAGTAATATCTTTAGTTGAAGTAGCGCGTAACTGTGGTAGTAGCATACCTACACTTGTATGGATGTATGTCACTAGGACAGTATGCAATATTATAAGTGTACGTGTATGTATATGTGTACTTGCTGTTATTTCGGCTGTATATTAGATGTGATTTATGTGACTACATGAAGAGGAAATATTTGCTAATGTTGCAATCTATGACATATAAAATTTACTTTTCAAATGTATTGCAACACACACATTTATGCAAACGATTGTGACTTTGAACGTGTGTAGATTTGTGCATTCTCCACACATATGTGCATGTGTGGTCACACACATATTTAGACATTTGAGAATATATTACGAAGTGAAAAGGAATGGAGATAAATAAAGGACATGTAGCTGTTTTTGCAGAGGGATCTAAACCATTTCATAGTGTGTGCATTACTGGTGTGTGTATCATGTGTCCAGTCAATATAAATATTGGACAGTTGCATGACATTAAACGTGTTGCTATAATAAAGATAACCTTTACTTCTAGTTTTCTTAATATATGCTGTGGTCGGTTTTGTGCTAGTGGTTATTTGGATAGGTGGAAATAATTTGTTTGCTTTAATATTTATTATTTGATCAGCAGACACTGATTTAGTTGCTTTGTTTCAAAACACTGCAAATCTTTGGAAAATGTTATGGTTGCCGCTTATTTCAAGTGATTGCACACAAAATTGAGTAATACTCATAACGTCATAACGTGCGAGCATTATTTTTAGTTTTCCAGTGACTCAAAAAAATCATCGCAGCCGAAAAATGGAATCAACTCGTGAACATATTCCTGCGATTGTTTTTCACAACTTTCGCCGTGGAACATCCACAGAATTGTGCATTGATGACGTTACACTCTGGTATGAAGGAAGATGATGCTCCATACTACAGTACTGTGAAAAGTTGGTAAAAACAACTAGTTCCCCATTACATCCACCATTAAGGGGTAGAGGAGAGCTTGTCACAACAGGAGAGCTGTGCGTTTTCTAGACTTACACTCGCTGATAAGATCCTACAGTTTTACACCGGTTCCGAGCGGTATTTACAGAAGCATTTCATGGCTACTTATACTTTATTGTGGCCATCACTAAGCGAGGTGACCGTTGTCCAAAAAAAATTTACGGTGGTGAGAGCAAACATAGAAAACAAGTTATCATGCACCATCGATGGCACAACTGGTATAATGAATTTTATTGGTGCCGACAAACGCTTCAGGACCCATTTCGCTTCAAGATCAGCTGTTGTGCCAGGAATAATCGATGCAGTTAGTGAAGTGGTAGTGCAAGATCATCATGTGTCTTACTACCAGTTACAGGTAACCACTTCCATACCAACAATACTAAGTGAACATTTGGCCGAGGTCGCCCTGGATACCACATCATTTGTCAATCGCTTAAAAAAAGTCTGGGGTGGATTGATGTTGATTAAATTTTATCGCGGTGTTTCAATAGACTTCTACAAGGCCATAATACGAAGCGAACCGTGGATCTACGCCTCTGAACCTTAGACTAAACAGCAATCGACTATATGGACCTTGCAAGACGAGCCAAATAACATAAAAGTTGTTGGAAAGTTGGAAATGGTGACCTGATTCTTCGGTATAATTGATCATCTGGCAACAGACCCATTACAGCACCATAGGGCGATGTAATCTGAATGATACACAACCATTTCTTTGCCAGAAGATTTTAGTAAGCTAAGAAACTTACTTAGGTGACGTCAAACAACCCAGAGGGATCAAGAGCTTTACAAAATGAGGATAGAATTTTTCTCCAATCGGCTGGATCTTTAGATTTTCTCCTGCAGTTGGTGACACCAAGGTCTTTCAGCCAATATTGCACCTGATCTTTCAAGCGAAATCTTGGTTGCCCTAGTTTTCGATGTCCTTCGAGTACGTCTTTGTATACTTTTCGAATTGGGTCATTGTGTTTCATTACACTGGTATGGCCTACCCAGCGCAAACGCTATATTTTGATACCCATAACTACGTCGTTGTTGCGATGCAGATTGTACAGCTCGCGGTTCAACCGTCGTCGATTCCCGTCGTTCTCGGTACATTTTCCTCTCGAAGACTCCCAGTGATTTTTCATCAGCATGCGACATGACCCGGGATTCTGCGCCATAAATCAAGACATGTTGTATAAGAGTTTGATAAAGATGGAGCTTCGTTTCTCGTGAGAGGTTCTTATCTCTGCAGTGCTTGCATAGCCCGAAATAACTCCTGTTTGTAAACACAATACTCGGCTTGAGTTCTAAGCTGACGGTATTGCTTCAGTTCAAGGCAGATCCGAGGCAAATAAATTCATCCACTATCTCGAAATTAAAACGGCTACAGACGTTCACCCTTTCATCATAAAGGGGGGATGTTCTATTTGTCGAAGTCAATGAATTTTTCTCGTTCTCGTTTACAGTCAACCCTACTCTTGCTAGTTCCTTCTCAATTCTCCAAAAAATAGCAGCAAGTTCTCGCGGATTTCGCCCGACGATATCTAAATAATCAGCATAAGCGAGCACTTTTGCTGCTGCTTGTTTTATTCGTGTTGACATCAGCTTTTCTCACGATGATCTCAGTTAAAATATTGAAAAGATCGTATTATAGAGTTTCCCTCTACCTGAGGCCTCGTCTCGTACTAAATGATTCGGTGAAATCTTTTTCAATCTTTACGGATTATATCGTGTCAATCAGAGTCATTGTACAAAGGCGCATCATCTTAGCAAGAATACCAAACTCCAACATTGATTGGCAGTGCGTCTCCTATATCGGGCTTTCGAAGCCAGACTAATAGTCTACAAATAGGTGGTAGGTGTCGATTTATTTTTTGTGGTTTTTCTCCAGGAATTGTCGTAATGTGAAAATCTGGTCGCTAAATGACTTTCCACTCCTAAAGCCACACTGGTAAGATCCTATCAGCTCTGCAACAAATGGCTTTAGTCTTTCATACATTACGATCGAGAGGGCCTTGTATTCGATGTATAAAAGGCTTATTTCACGATAGTTGATACATATACTCGGGCCGCCTTTTTTAAAACAGGACAAATTATACTAAGGCTCCAATCGTCGGTAATGTACTCGTTTAGCCAGATTGTGCAAGCAGACACTGCAGACACCAAACGGAATTAATTATCTGTTTTATTGACACAAGTTACTGGAGCGATTAAAAACACGTCCGATCAATCCGAAATCAGTATGTACACCACATTGCAGTTCTAACTTCGCTTTCGCTAGGAGGGGACACTCCACACCATCGCCCTGTATGTGTATTGTTTAAATTGAAATCTCCTGGAATCCGTAATACAGAGAAGTGATCTCTCAATATTCCCAACATAGTCTGCATATCTGCGACAAGACTTCCGTACTCACCTTTAGGAGTGCCCCGATCCATTCATTACCATTGGCTTCGCCTTGTACTTTTCGGTAGAATTTCCGGGCCTAATTCTTCCTTCTGTACGATTCAATTTTCTCTCTCTCGCGTTTTCTCCACAACCGTTTTTTTTTCTTAAACAAATATCCCTCTATCGAGTTCCCCATTGCAACTGACTGAAGCACTGCCATATGTGCAGCGTTCTTTCATTATTTGGAATGCTACACTCATCATCGTACCATGGAGTGTCTTTAAGCGGTTTTTCATGACCAAGTAAGGTCTTTGGGAGATAGATTGGGAGATGTAGTTACACTGGGCTTTAAAATCATGAGGCGGGAGTGATCCATGCACCAGTAGATGGGTGAGTTTCCCCGCATAGGCCGTGGCTATCTCTGGTAATTGCAACCTGACGATGTCCAGCATTCCATATCGGGGTTTGTACGATATTCGCCCCTCTCAACCTTGTGTGAACCTTTGCTGTAACCAGGTAGTGATCCGAAAAGATATTAGCTCCTCGAATCACACGTACGTCCATTACACTAGTAGAGTTCCTTCCATCAATTACCAGGTGATTCGTCTATTAAGCAGCGGATATCCAGGTATCCTTATGGATGACTTTATGTTGGAATATCATACTACGGACACAACCATGTTCTTCGCCGCTGCAAAATCAAAGAGTCTTATTCCGCTATGGGGAGTGATGGCTTGTAGACAGAATTTACCGACGAGTGCTTCAAAGATATTTCTCTACCGACATTATAATTAAAATCACCTAGAAAAATCGTAATGTCCTGGTCAGGGCAGCGGTAGTATGTGTCCTCTGGGTGCTCATAGAACATGTCCAGGGCATTATCGTCTTTCTCTTCCATCGGGGCGTTAAATTATTTCGGTTTCACGTAGACGAAGGCAATGCGTTCATTCACGGGGTTAAAACTTGAGACTATATGTCGCAGACTTTTGCTAAATACAAATCGCCGACCAAATGCATGCTTTTTCTCATGGGAGCTGTAGTATGTGTCACAGTTTTTCTTTCTTGTACACCCATGACCTGTCCATTGCATTTGATGTATAGAAGTAATGTCAGTCTTATAATCCTCGAGGAGATCTGCTAGGTGAATCGTTGCCCAGTATATGTGTAGTGTTCTAACTTGTTTCAAGTGCATATTCGTAAACCGTGATCCTTACAACGTTTACGCGGTTCGCCACCTAATAGTGGGGGTTTTATATTTCCCATTCCCATTGTGTATTTTCGGTGCCAATGTAATGGTATCGGCAGGCAAACCCAGACCACCGTGGTTTTGCATTATGCCTAATACCAGGATGATTATGTTTCAGCCGCCCATCGTGGACTCATGACCAGAATGCAATGTGTTGAAACTGAATTTTTGTTTCTTTACTTTTTATCCGCAGTTGGTCAGTTGTGTTGGCTCATCTGCCTTCAAATTACACAAGAATATGTCCGCTATTTCAAAGAGCTTCAGTGACCAGTTAAGAAACACCAATCCCCAAAGGATTATCGGCTCAGACAAACGCGTTATCCGATGACTTATGTCAAAAATATACGCTAGTACTAATTTTGAGATAAACTTTGTGTGTATGACATATTGGCAAATCTTTTAGCCAAATTCAACAAAGAATTTTCCCAAGTTTAGTCCTTATTATTATCTCGATAAGTGCTAGGTGACAATGGATATGTAAAACGAAATTTTGTGAACTCATAACAAAAAACGTTTCCCCTGTCTCGGTAGTTTATATCTGTATGCCAAGGTTTAGGGTAGCTGAGCTCGGAACGCTCTACTTCTAATACTCATAATATTTTAAAATTTTATTGTAGTTGTCTTCGCAGCAACATCCCGCTTCTTTACTATAATTTAAGGTAATTTCATTCAATTCCATTGCACTAAACTAGATAATTTATAAGCGTTAACAATAAGAAAAACAAATAGCAAATAATATAGAGACAGTTCAACAGTAAGATAGCAAATAACAAAAATCCTTTCCTTTTGTTTTCCTATGCCATTGTAATATCTTGCAACATAATATCCTTTCTTCGCTCCCATCTTCCATTGAGTCGAACAATAGACAAAAATGCATAGTAAATATTTGTCCTTTGTTTGTAGCTAAATGCAGGTAAAATTTTGCCCTGATACTGGAAAGTAAAAAAATATTTTTTCATCTGGTGGCAAAATGATTTCAATAAATGCCAGCTAGATATTGTAGAATCTGAGAACAGGACAAGGATTGAAAGCAAAGGATATGACTGCTGAGGGCTGATAACAAAAGGTGTCGGAAAATTGTGGCATTTAGTAAAAGATAAGGAAATCCGATTTATTAAAAAAGTTGCACTCTTTTCTTCTCTGTCATTGCGTGTCATTGAAGCTGAAATAAAAAATTATAATATATCCTTGATAAGTTGATATCCGTAGGAAAGGTGCCATTATGACCATTTGGAAGTGTTTTAAAGTAGAAAGAAACTAACAAAGTGGTTGCTATAAAATGGTTAATAAATGAAATAATTAATTAATCACAGTACTGTGATTTTTAATATTTAATAAAACGTTCAGTTTATAATACACATTGTCCACCATATTCAATAAGGTACAAGTTTGGAAATATCAATAAAATTAAATCAATCAATCTATTATTAACCCTACAGGTATCTAGTAGGTTTTTGTTTAACACGAGTTGTTTTTACTAGTTATATGCAACGGTACCAATGATTAATATTAACTACAATAATGGTAGTACTCCGGTACCAATAAGTAATACTAACAATACTTATTGTAGTACAATGGTACCAATGAGTAATATTTATACAATACGTATTTAACAAAATGTGACTCTATTCGAAAACTAGAAAACCGAATTTTTTAACCAACAGATACCACTAAAGGGACACATAAAACCTTTGCCAGACCACAAAATTCAGTAAAATTAAGCAAT
This sequence comes from Phaonia tiefii, assembly GCA_963931995.1. Taxonomy (NCBI): domain Eukaryota; kingdom Metazoa; phylum Arthropoda; class Insecta; order Diptera; family Muscidae; genus Phaonia; species Phaonia tiefii. The sequence goes on from OZ008369.1 coordinate 286,693,573, forward strand.
GTTAATTACAAAGAGTGGCGTTTGTTATAACAACGCCCCGACAATCCCCAATCCAAATCTTTATTATACTTTTAATATGTTTGCATATCGTCTAATGGCTTCAATAGACATGGAGATTCCTGAAATAAATTAATCCCTTAGGTCTGAAATCGCATTACAAACTACGCAAAATAATTGATTAATTTTCTTCAAGTGTTAGGTCAACGAAACTAATCAAAATATTTTTCATTACATGTCCTTAAGAGAATCTCCACATATCAACATAAATAATGGCCAACAAAAAAATAAACAGCTTTCAGCTGTTCATAAGGAAACTTATTTGCCAATGTTAGCACAAGAGATGGAGTACAATTTATTTGGAAAACCACAGAGATTAAGAATCCTTGAGCAGAAAAGGATCCATAGTCATTTCACCAGACAATATCACAACATTTATGACTTATATAAAGTGATGATATTGCATATGAGGACTAAGGGACAGGGGGTAGTGGTATTTGTGTTAGAGAAATTACATCATTTTTCTACAAAAGTATCAATGAGGGAATAGATATGCACATGAATCGTAACCTTCCATGAAATTGTGGTCACTTGGTTAAAGCAAATTATGTTGTATACAAAAATAAAGCAAATAAAAATGACTGTAATATATAAAATAAGGAGGGAATAAAACTAATATTTCCAACAAAGTGAGAAGCTTACAGCTTTATGGTTAGCAGCACTGTAACTTGAATACAAACACCCGCAATAATGTCCTGATATGTTTGAGGATAAAATGAAAAATTGTAACACGCACAAACAATAGCATGTAAAGCGCTATTGTCCTTTCACTTCAGTGTTTTTCTAGCTTTTTCTCACTTCACTCACTGCATAAGGGATATTTGAGAATTCATAAAACATTTATTGTGTAAGCTTCTAACCGCAAGAAGAACGAGAATAGTTCTTCCCCAAACCACCAAAACCACATGGCACTTCAGGACTTTGCAGGAAGATAATCAACAATAACAGCGTCATGTTCATACAACTACCACTGACGCAAATCCTCTATTGTCAGGACAAAACGAAGACATGGACAAAGTGGAAAAACTGCGAGGCAACAAAAGAATACACACAACCCATATCCCGCAATGCAATTCACTATTTCCATTTTAACTCCATACGTACAATCGTAGACAATGAGTAATAAGTACAACACGATAAATAGAAGGAGGAAGAAATGGACTATCATAAAATTAGATTAGAGACCATTGACTTAAGTACAGCAACTGTGATGCTGGAAGTTAATAGAGTAAAGCTTTTTAAATTTCTTTGATTAAGTGTTGATATGTGGTTTCTTTTGGCTGGATACTTCTATCCTCAGGGGGTTAGAAACTTAAAATAGGAGGAGGAAATGAAATTAGTATTTTAATAGAAAAAACATGTATATGTAACATGTGCAACGTGACAACTGAAAAGTAAATAATGCATAAACATATACATTTTCATTAATCGAAGTATGATTGCGCAGCACATCTAAAGCAACATCATTACGTATGAGTAATATTGATCTTGAGTTGATATAATTCGAGGCGTATGAGCAACATAATGACGTATGAGTAATATTGATCTTGAGTTGATCTACTGCGAGGCGTATGAGGTATGCAAACTTAAGCTAAACCACAGTTTAAATGTAATATATTGCGCCAGCATTTCAAATTCTTGTATACACAATTATGTTCCAGGTTTGATGAAATTTTGAACTATTGCCCATTTCGGAAACTGAAACAGGGAAGAAGGAAATGCAACTAGTATTTCATTAGAAAAATACAAATATGTATTCATAAAATGTGAGAACTAAAAGGTAAATTATGCATAACCATATTTACTTGCAACAAAGGACGAGTTCTTATGCAGCACATTTGAAACAGTATAATTACGTATGATTAATATTAATGTAAGACTTATATGACACGTGACGTATGAGTTATGTAAACTCAAATATAATCACAAGGTATTATTAATATTCATTGGGCCGAAATAGAAATTGTGGCAAATTATTTTTTGGCTGTAAATTAGAGAAACTAATTCTAAAAAAACTTTCTGGCTGTAAAGAACTCCGAACGAATGGCAACGCTTTAGTCACCTGCAACGCGAGCCCCGACAGAGTGGTATAAGAAGAGAGGAAACCCGTTTGTTTAAGAAGAAAAAACGGTAGTAGAGAAAGCGTGAGTGTGAGTAAATTTAATCTTGGCCCGTAAATCCTACTGAAAAATACAAAGTGGCATTGAGGCCATAAAATCTATCGAAAAGTACAAAGTCAAACAAACGGAAATGGATCAGAAACCCCCATTGTAGAGATATGGGCAGGAATCTTGTCACAGTTACGCAGAGTATGATGGGAATATGGGAATACGCTCAACGAATGGCAATGCTTTAGTCACCTACAACGCGAGCCCTGACAGGGCGGTAAAAGGAGAAGAGGAGAGAGGAAACCCGTTTGTTTAAGAATGGACTACGGATGGACTACCGGCTTATCTGTGTGAGGCTGGCGGCTACAAGTTGGAAGTTTCATGCATCATGCATGCCCGACGATTGCAGTCTTAGCATACTATGTATAAGCTATCGGGGAATAAGCATTTTACCCATTATATAGAAGGTCCTTTCGAACGTAATGTGATGAAGACTAAATCCGTTTGGTGCATACCTGATCGGACTTTATCAGTGTGGGTTTAGGTCCTGAAAGTCAACTTTCGATCAGGTACTGACTTTACGACAAATCCTGGTGAAAACACTGGAAAACACTTCTACACCTACCACCTATCTGTAGATTACAAGACTGCCTTTGATAGCCCAATACGGGGAATTCTGTACCAAGCTACTCCAGAGCTTGATATTCCTGCTACCTTTGCAGAACGAAACTGACGAACACGAAATCCTCAGCAAAGATTGGTAAAGATCCCACCAACCCATTTTGATACCCTACCATGCGATCTCTTGAATATATTAATTGAGATCATCTTCAGGAAAGCTACATTCAAAACTAATAAATCTATGAGCAGCAAAAGTCACATGCTGCTCGCGTATGCTGATCAATTAAGAGACCTCATTGAGCGTAACCTGCGGGAAATTATTGCAGTATTTTCGAGAATTGAGAGGGAATCAGGAAGGCATACGAAGGAGTCCTCGAAGAACATCGAACAAAAGGACGGCGAAGATTTCGCTGAAAATACTAGATTGAATATTGCCACCGATAGATTGGCGTTACCAACTGCTGAAGGAAAGCCGAAGATCAAGCCGTTAAGAGAAACATGTTAAGAGACCATTGACCCATCTGACTTGTTTGAGGTCACCTAAGTAAGTAAGTTTAATAGAAAAACACATATGTGAAGAAGTAAATGTGGCAACTAACAAAATATAATACATAACAAATGTCATTTCATTAGATGTATGATTAATATTACGTATGATTAATATTAATCTAGAGCTAATCTAATGGGAGGGGTATGAGTTGTTTTAACTTTACTTACCCAATCACACTCTAGGTTTGTTTAAATTGCTAAGTCTTTCCCATTTTCGTTAGGTTAGAAACTGAAAAGATAATGCAGAAATACAAAAAGAATTTTAGTAGAAAACACATCTGTGAATATGTAAACGTGTTAGCTGACGATAGTGCAGAAATCCAAAGAGAAATTTAGTAAAAAACACATCTGCGAATATGTAAACGTGTCAACTGAATAGCAAATAATGCCTAACATATGCGTTTCCAGTATTATTATGCTGTATATTTAAATCAGCATCAAGGCGTATGCTTAATATTAATCTAAAGTTGATGTAATCTGCGGCGTATTAGTTCCGTAGTATTAAACATAATCAGAACGTACGATTAATTTAGCTAAAATCCAAATATATTCCAGCACCATTTCAACTTCTTGTATAGCCAGGTATGCTCCAGGTTTGTTTAAATTTGTAACTCTTGCCAATTTTCGGTGGTTTAGAAACTGAAAAGGGGAGAGGAATTTCAACGGGAATTTCAATAGAAAAATTTACATTCATAAATGTGACAAATTATGCATAAGTATATGCATTTATTATTAAGAAAGAGTTATTTTGCAGTACATTTAGAGCAGCATAATTACATATGATTAATATTAATCTAGGGTTGCTATACCACGTGGCGTATGAGATATGTAAACTTAAATAAAATCATAACGTATGATTAATATTAATTTTGGTAAAAGCGAAATTTCGCATACTACAGCACCAATTACGCTCCAAGATTATTTAAATTTCTAACTTTTGCTCATTTTCCATCAATAGTTCGCCAGTAGTTCACCTAAGGCTATCATATATTTTGTAAAGTACTTGGGGCTTTTAAAGGTTTTCAACAAAGTCCTCCAATTTACTTTAAGCATCGTCCAATCCCAGGGAATTACTCGTGTGAATCATAGTTATCAATAAAACTTATTCATTCAAGTTATTTGATTTAATCTTCAGTTGTGTTCCCGTTAAAATGCCTCGCATTTCTTTGGAAATTATTTCAGTAGGTTTTAAATTTATTACCATTTGCTAAGCTTTTTTAAACTCCAGGCCACAGAAGAGGAGACTAGAAGGAAACGGAAGCAAACAAACACATCAAAGTGTTTTTGATAAATTGAAAAGGCGTTTGGTAATTGTGAAGGACCCGTCGTTTCGTTGGTCCAGTTCCACCCCATTTTTTGGTAAAGTTGGAGGGAAGTTCTACATACCCTGGTGTAAAATGACAATAATTTGCATAAGCGAGGGTCCTTCGAAGAAGAAGTCGCAGTAGAATTTGAATTTATATTTGTTTACAGATGTCATAAATTTAAATTCAAACTAAGTGCTAAAGTTTACTTGAATTGGGGTAATTGAAATGGAACAGCTGCTGTTTCATGTACGAGCGATTGTGATGGCAATAGATAATATGACAACTCAGTCATTGAAACACACACCCGGACTGATGCAAATATGTTATTTGTTGTCAAATCTGCAGTCGAAATTCCACATTGCTGTGGTAAAAATATACTTAGGAATAAGAATATTGTTTACTTGTAGCGACAGGCACTTTCGTTTGTGCGTGGACAGCCAGAGAAATATTTTTGCACAAGCCTTGTATTTCTTTGCTTGTAAAGATTTTATCTGGACTAATTGAGCAGATACACTTACTGAAAATACATTTTCAAAATCGTTATTATTATTGTATAATTGTTAAATATATTTTAATGTGAAATAGATTAACCTTTTTAAAAGATTTTTACAATTCGTTGCACAATTTTTTCCGCTAGAGGTAAATATCTGTCTGAGCTCGTACGATTTCAATCAGTTATACTCCAACAGCAAGAGCCCATACGTCGTCTAGAAAATACTCGGAATGTTTGTGATAAAAACGTTAAGCATCCTCATAATTCCTCTCATGATTTATGGCCGGGTTAGTATGAAACGAAATTTTTATTTTAGATCATCCTTCATGGCATGTTCACTAATACAGAGTTCTCACATTTAGAGTCCCTTTACGGTTAAACTTGAGTCGTTTAATAATGAATTTAGTTCGGAGTATTTTAAACTCATGACTCTGCAGTTGATCAATAATACAGAGCGTATGACTCTAAATGGCAGTATGATTTATCGGAAAGCTCTGACTAACATCGATCTCAAGCTTAAGTTGATTGCTACAGAGAATCTGCGTCCAAAGCCTTGGACGATGGTCGACATTAAAGTAGATATCTGCAAATTATTAGGTACAGGTCGCCAAAGAAAATTTAATCTCATATACGTAATGATAAGTAGCATGCAATCCTTTGGGAATTTAATACCACAACAATGTCCTGTTCAACATGTAAGTCCTAACAAGACAACAACTAAAAGAAAAGAAAACTATGTTTATATTAATTACAGGACAAGGAATATAGCATTTTGAATTATTTCGTGGATGAAAATAAATTTCCAATGCGTTTTCCGGATACTATATTGAATGTGATTATGGAACTTAAAGATGATGGAATTCGATTTTTTCGCAGTAATTTGAAGATTGTGATAGAAACGAGTAACACGGTGAAAAATAATGTCAAAACTGAATCAACTTGAATGTACAAATTGCAATTAATAAAAACAACAAGTTTCCATTGAATTTGTTTAATGTGTGTTTCATTGAGTCTAAAATTATAAAAAGTAAAATTTCCTAAACTGCGACTACTAAACTCCAACTGCGACAATATAAAATTGCTTAAGTTCATATTTCCCAATGGGTTTCAACAAAATTATGGTAAAAATTTTACTAACTGAGAAAGACAATACATTACTTATAATCGTTCTAATAAAAAGGTATTCTTTAAAATCACCAGCCTATAATGAAAATATTAAACGAAATTTTATAGAAGTATACACATGTTCCGATTTCTGAGGTCCCTGCAAGACTTTAATGGTGAAAACTCCTTTTGCCAATTAAGGTTATAGTGAATGAAAACCCTTTAATGTATTAAAATATCGTACTACACCCGCAAAACTTGGTCTAAAAACCGAATAAGGCTTTACCGAATTTAGATGTTGCCACAACTGGATGTGGTGGTTGCCGCAACTGTACTAGAGGTCATCACAAACGCATTCCATGTTGTCACAACCAAATTAGAGGTTGTCATTTGAAAATTGTGACAGCCGAAATTGAAGACATCATAACCGCACTACGGGCTGCCACACCCGAATGAGAGGTTATTACAATCGCATTCGCTGTTAGTATCACAACCGAATTTTGAGGTTGTCATGGCAAACGAATTTAGAAGGTGTTACAAAAGAAGGTGTTTTCGCACGCATTCGTGAGCAGGTGCGAAAAACGGGCAATAACTCTCATAACTATGTACGTTTGAATAAAAGTTATACACTCCTGGCCGCGAAAATAGGGGTTGAACAATAACGCACTGCTCGATCTCTCCATAAAATCTCGTATACTGAAAATGGTAATATGTTAAATATAGTAGGCAAAATGTAGAAAAATATTGGAAAATTTTTAAAAAACGTAGACACAATGTACAACATACGTACATACATAACATAAGGTACACAAAACTTTATTTAAGGGTTTTCAAGAAGAACATAATGTGTATCAAAAAAGTACATAAAATATCACCAAAGTAATAATAAGTACCAAAAATGTATTATTTGCACCAAAAATTTACATAATGTGTACCAAATCAACAACACGTATTGTACCAAAACGTATGCCAAATAGTGCACCAAAAAGTATACCAAAAAGTGTAATAAAAGGTATGGAATGTATCAAACAAGTACACAATCTGGACAAAAAGAATACACCTACTGTACCAAAAAGTATATTGTGAAACAAAAACAGTACATAATTTATACAAGACCATGTACTTGATTTGTTAGGTGCCCCCAAACAATTCAGACCGGCTCGATCTGCAGCTTTTCTCCTCCAGTTGGCAATATTCCACCAGGTCCTTCTAGCAAAGACTTGGTCGTCCTACATTCAAAGAAAAGAAATACCATTCGCACTGGTCCATTCTGATCCACTCGACTGGACAAGCCCAGCAGCATTTAGACACGCATTACTTTGTTGATGTCGGCATACAGCTTATACAGCTCGTGGTAGGCGTCGTCGATGCTCGCAGTTTTCTATTATAGGGCCATATATTTTTTAAAGCATTTTTCTGTCGAATACTCCCATACTCATCAGTATGCGACATGACCCACAATTCGTCCCCATAAAGCACCACAGGTAATATGAAAGTCCGATATAATTGAACCTTCGTTTCTCGAAATTGGGTCTTATATCTGAAATGCTTGCTTAGCCAGAAATAAAACCTGTTTGCAAGCATTACTATCCATTTGATTTCCATTTTGACGTTATTGTTTCTGTTTATAGCAGATCTCAGTTAAATGAATTCGTTCACTACCTCGAAATTGTAACAGATATCAACGTTGACGCTTTCATCCAATCGGTTGGATATTCTGCTTGTCAAAAGCATTAATTTTGCCTTGTCCTCGTTTACTGTCAAACCCAATTTTGCTGATTCCTACTCAATTCTCGAAATAAGTCCAGTAACTTTTCGCATATTTCACCCAGTGATGTCTAAATCATCAGCATACGCGAGCACCATTTGACTTTTGCTGCTGATAGTTTTATTCGTGTTGACTGCAGCTTTTCTCATGACGATCTCAATTAATATGTTGAAGAGATCGCATGATAGGTTGTCACCCTGCTTGAGGCCTCGCCTCGTACTAAATGGTTCGGTGAGATCTTTTTTTTTTTTTGTTTAAAAAAGAACACTAGGAATCGAAAATTCATAGGCAGGAAGGGGACTACAAGCGGAGCTGTAATCGAATCATTCTTTTTTGAATTAATTTGTGAATCATTCATGCACTGAATTAGCAAAATTTTGAATTAATTCTTTTCACAAAAAAAAGAATCGAATGGAATTTGAATCAATTGAATTTGAATTGCAACTCAATTCCAATTCAAATGAATTTCAATCCATATCCGATCCAAATTTGAATTGGCAAAATGAATCACAGTTCATTTGAAGTGAATTGGTTTTGAATTAATTGAAATAAATTGCAATTCTTTTCCAATTTAATTGAACTGAATTAATTTTGAGTTAAATCAAATACAATGCAATTCATTTACAAATCATTCGAATTGATTTTGAAAAAAGATTAGTGTAAGTTCTCGTAAATCTAATTCATTTGAATTAAATCAAAATCAATTCAATTCGAATGAATTGAAAATGAATTGAAATTCATTTGGCAAATTCATTTGAATTGGAATTGGGTTGCAATTCACAATTGATTTAAATTCCATTCAATTCTTTTTTCGTGAAGAGAATTAATTCAAAATTTTGCTAATTCGTAATGAATTGAAATCAAAAAAGAATGATTCATTTACAGCTCTGACTAAAAACAAGTGTAACGTTCCCATAATCAGGTCTGCTGTAAGCATCTTTTGGTATCCTCCTCACTCCGAAATTTTTTTCATTGCACCCTATTGCTCAATCCAATTTTACACAAAATTTCATGAATTATTTTAAATTTTATTTTTCAGTTTACACATGCAACAAGCTGTCAGTGAGATTATTCCTTTAACGATTTTCCGTATGATACTAAACACCTCGGTGTAACTCCAATCAATGGGAAGACGATAATATTACAGTGATACGAATGTTGTCCGGAGTTTATCAAAATGTCATTACGTATGTGGGTTCAACGAGGGTCACCAGCAAGAGCAGCAAGTGTTCTTATCGTTCAAATGAGGTAGAGTAGAGGTAGGATATCTATCGACGAAGGAAACCAATACGGTAGAAAAATGTGAGCTGTTGTCGCCAGTATTCGTACAGTACATTCCGTGTGTTGTGTGACTGGGACCTGCCATGCGATTGTCTTAAAACTTATAATATCCTGCAAACGGAAACACTTATAAACTATTTTTTCCAGAGTTAAATTTTATAAAATATCCTTGCAGATACTATTCAAACGTATTTATTACATTGAACTTGTATCGAAACGCGAGCGTAGAACAAACCATGATTTGTTTGCTTTTACACCCTAGATTGTTGCATCATTCATGTGGCAACATAGAAGAGACATTGGCAATGTAATACTCTAGAATTTATGGCATCCTATCGTACTCCTGCTGACGTTGTCAATAAAATGTCACCGTGTCTGAAGTCAGCAGTATTACGCTTTGAAATGTTTGCTGCATTGCAGCAAATTGGATATTCCTGGGAGGAGGATGTTTTCCGTGGAAACTCATGAAAACTCTATACCAATTTTGCTCTTCCACAAAATCCATCGTGTATATGTTTATATTTGTCTCACATTGTGTAGCATTAATGCCACAATATGTATGTACGACAGATAGATATGTTTGTGAAAATCATTATAAATTTGTTGTTGCCGTTGTTTATCTGCTCTGTTCAGTTCAGTTCAGTTCTACTTCAATGGCAAAATATCGTGTATCTTTGGAGCGAGCGAACGTGTTCGGTAATACGTATCTGTAAAATGTACGTGCCTTTGGGTGAAATATGCGCTGATGTGCTTTATGGTATCATTAGAGGTTTCCTTGTGTGACAAGCTTATGCGATATGTTGCATGATTATGAAGGATCTTTATTATCAAATCATTGCAAAAGTTTAATGAATTATAAATTTAAATTTCATAATGTTGGCATTAAGTATTTAATGAATAAGGCTACAAACATCAAGGATATTGTAGATGTATAATATTTTCGTAAGCTAAATTGTAAGGCGAAAGGTAGCTATCGTTTTTATTTTCGGTTCTTTTAAACGTTAAAAAAATAAATATTATTGAAATACCTTTAAATAATTTACAACATTCAAATATTTTATATCTAGGATTATAAATCTCATACGCTGTAATATCTAGCGATAAAATCTCGTAAATGAAAATTAGTATTTAAATAAAAACTGAATAAAACTTAATTATAAACGGTAAAAGAGTAAAGTAAAGAATGGTGGTATGTTCCAGAACAGAGCAGGCTCTCAAAAAGCGAAGGCATGCTACGCAATTGTATGGCAGTAGTCCCAACGAAATAGTCAATGTAATTACAAAATTCAAATTCTAAGAATAAACCGACAAAAATCCTATGGGGTTTTGAATTCTTCGAAAACCAAAATAGAAGTATATAAAATAAAATATATAAAATATAGAATTTTCTGATGCCATTCCACAGCAAACCTATGTTCTAGGATATTTCTGAAACTTCTAAAAAGCTTTCTTTATTCAAAACCATTTTCTTGCCGTGTCATCCCACAGCGAACACCAAATTATCCCTAGTTACGAATTTTCTGCAAACATTCTTCTCTTAAATCCATTTAAAACCTGAGTCCTTGGGAAATTATCCGACCAATGATGTATACAAAATAAAAATCACGAGACCAAGGACCTGCTATTCCCACAATGGAGCGGGGTCGGAGTCGGTCATGGGCCAGTGCTGGAACCAGTGCATTTGTGCATTTGTCGACTACTTGAAGGCGGGGCTAATTTCCGATAGGAAGTACCACATTATCATACACACTGAAAAATCCGTCGTTTTTTTTTTGTTTGGATGCAAATATGACGTGTTTGTAGCTTGTCGTAAATATAGTATACTTGTCTCCAAACACATTGTGTTTGCTACTCAATATTATATATTGGATACACAATGATTAATATGTTATAATATATGTTTTTGTGATCCAATTATTGTTTTGTTTATTGAAAACTGCTGAAAACAAACAAAGGAACAAAAAAAGCAGCAGATATTCAATTCACGATAACAGTGCATGTATGTAAGTATATAGATGTTCTAAACATATACATGGTTGCTGCATAAAGTTACAGGGGCCGTTTTTCAGCATGTACTGGTTAGGGATTCCTGGAATAAAGGAATTCGTGGTATAGAGATATGTGAATTTGTAGACGTGTCGGTCGAAAGCGAATGAGAAGGCAGGGTATGGTGGCCACTCTAAGGGACTAAGGTTGGCTTTTCTCATACACTGTCTGATCATTGTAGCATGTATCATGCGGAAATTTTAGAATTTATGGAAGTGACCAACTGATCGAGTGTTCCTAGTCCAGCAGACATTGGGGAGAATGTCTTCTCTAGCATCCTGAATGATCAACCATCCTGAATGGTCGACAAGTCTCTGGAATCAATATTCCTGATCTCAGCATCTGCCCAAGACTGCTTCAGTCCTCTTAATGAGATGACGCAGCAGTGCGACAGTCACCTTATGTCGGACCAAGACCGCAAACACATTCTTGGCAACTGCAGATCTTATGAACTTGCCTGACTAGGATCAATCCTACAGGTTCCTCAGAAATTGGAACGTGTTGTCATGTCCCCAAGAACCTGTAAACATATCCTGCAAGAAAGCTCCTATATGATGATGCTGGAGAGGTGCACGAGGGCCACAGATTGCAAACTGGCAAGACAAAGCCGGTAGATTGTGAATGGCAGAGAGCAATGACCCTTCCATCTCTAGCCAGTTGGAATGTACCAATGCTTGTCTCAGTTTTCATAGTGCACTGAATGATTGATAAAAAAGCGGTGAGAGTAAATGATATGGAAGATAAATATTATAGACGCTGTAGCGTTGAGGAAGACTAAGACTCGACTAAAAATCGTATCTGCAAGTGTCCAGCACTAGTCGGCAGAAAGGGGTCTACTGAAGTATCCTACTTAGTTAGAGACCTGGTTGAAGTATCTCCGATAGGCGTAGCCGTCGGTGGTGCAATGGTTAGTGTGCGGGCCTCTAGTACATAAGATCATGGTTTCGATCCCACCTTAAATTTCATTTGGCGGCGGTCACCTTGCATAGTGACGGTGATACTATCGAGTATTTAGCCAAGAAAAAGCCTCTCAGAATATCGTTCGGAACCGGCGTAAAACTATAAGTCCCAATTTGTGAGTACACAACTAGAATGCGCACAGCTAACTGATTGTGAAAAGCTCTCCCCAATTCCTTTATGGGATGCAATGGGAAACCGTTTATTTTTTAGGCAAGGTCAAGATCTTGAGTTTCTGCGAGCAACCTAAATGGTTCCCTGGAAGGGTTTAATCTTACTAGCCCGTGGTATCTCAATGGATTAATAAGCCTAAGTGAGTCAGTTATCGGCTACCACTAGCACCTAACCTAAACTAAGGAGATGTTATTGGGGAGCCTATAATAATCTTATGGCCGCTGTCCATCTTCCCGAGAGGTCTTAATCTCGTTAGCCGCTGGTATCTCAATAAAACATTAAGTCTTCTGGGAGAGCCCAGAAGAATTCTATGGTCCCTGTCCAGGCCATGACTGTAAGAGTGTTCTAAGGGATTTTAATATTATAAATAGGGGGTGGGGGGGAATGTCTTTCAACCAAACTTCGATAAATTAAATCTACACGCCAGCTCTTCCAAAACGGAATGATACTGTCCTATGTCGCCATGTCAAAATTTTGTTTAACAGAGGTATGAGATTCCAATAAGGAGGCCTCCATAAGGCTTTCACCCTCTTGATAGGAAAACAAAATGAGCTTCATTGGTCACTTGGTCATTGATGGAAGGCGCTCTTCCCACGTAATGCTTTCGGATTCGGATCATTGCCTGGTCGAAGAAAAAGTCCGCGCAAGAATAGGCAGGAGGAAAATAACACCAAACCAGATACTTAGAAAGCTGACAATCGAAAGTAACAGTTAGAAGAACAAGTCACTGCCTACTCAAAGAGAATCGCTGAAGCCCTAGCGCTGGAGACACCCTCAGTGGACAAAGGCGCTTTTCTGAAATTCTAGAAAATTTTAGATCAAGGTTTCATGTGGTTTCTTAGCTTTAATACGATGACTATCTCTTGACTGTGCCAAACTTAGTTTGGTTGTAGAAAGTAAAATTTTTTTTAAAAAAAATACTGATTTTGAACCAATATAACTTTTTAGCTTCGAAAGCTTGAATGAGTACAATATATGTACATTCGGATATACGGGAGTGTTCCACACTTTATCAGAGTAATTATTGACTGCACAAAATTGCACCTTTAGCAGTTAGCGGTAAAATAGTGATAAACGTCAGTTCGTAAATCCCCAAAGGCCCGTGGTTTGTTTGGGGTGAATTTAGCAAGAAAGTAAAGAAACAAATTATCAAATTATCGCATAATTTCACCATATTCTCTATTTGAAATTCAGTATCGAATTTGTGTATAAAATCAGTTCAACCTAAATTGTTGAATTCAAAATTCAAGGGTGAAATATAACCAAAATTCAGTATTTGATAAAATACAACATTAAAGTTTAAAGTTGTAGATTTTACAGACTTCGCTCCCAATTTCCCGTAATCTCTTCCCAACCCCAGAAAATCGAAATATTTTCTCTCACAGATTCATATCTCCAATTACAAATATGTACTACAGAAATGCCAATTCATTGGAAATAATGCCTTATCTGACCGAAGCAATAACTGTAGCGATAAAAGCAAATGATAACTAAGACCGAATCGAATGGAATGCAATGCAAAATATTTTGCAAACATACATGGCAACAAATGAAATGAAAACAATTTTCAAGATAATCATACAAAAATCGTGTTATTGGCAATTGGGATATTTTTCGACACAAGATAATAGAAAGCCGTTGCATAGTTTTAGGGGAAGAAATAATGTGTATTAGCTTTGCATACTTTAAGGAAGATATTGGAAAAATAAGCTATTGCATATTTTGCACAATAAAAAATTAAAACTAGAACACACAAATTCGTAGGAGATACCAAATATAATATTATTTGTTGGGTGTTAAGTGACCTACGAGGAATATTATAACAATTTATGTTTTTTTGGGACGAGGGTTGTTTCTAGTACTTTATTGATAATCTCTATTTATACCCATATTCATGAATCTTAAGAATTCAAAAATCCTTACGACACCAGGAAAGCAGAGGTTTGAGCGATAAAAAAAAATGATTTCTTAAAAAGAACCTAAAGTTTTTATGTGGCCATCAACGAGGCTGCATTGAGATATTGTTGACTAAACACCACTTTAGGAAGACCTCAAACCAAACCACAATATAAAAACACTCATCCCCAATATATTCTCATTCGCCCACGTATCCTGTTGTACATTCCAACCCACACATACTGTTACATTCATGGCAGTCGCATATGATTGCTACATAAAACTCATACATAAACATTACAAAAATTACGAAATGTTTTACAAAACAACATAACGAGATTGCTATTCATGTGTATGTATATGAAATCATGCATATATATATAGATTAACAATCACACACACACACACAGCACAAATCCTTAAATGGACTCGTATGCGTATTGGTGTGATTCTTTGGTTTGACTTGATGTAACCAACATTTGGTGTCGGTTTGTCATTTGTTTGTTGTACGAAAAACAAGGATACATGCATATGAATGAGAAATGGTTGGGAGCAAGTTGTGTACAATAAGTGTGTGATTTGAAGTGTGACTGTGAATTGCTTAAATCCACCACTATTATTTGCATTGGTGTGCGTTATGTCGGACATGTGACCAATTTGAGTTGTGTACCAGGTTTTGGGGTTCAAAATATACATATACATACATATGTTTGGTTATACTTCTTCAATTGTTAGTTACATATCTTTGTAGCTTTTATGATAATTTCTTAGAGTAAAGGATAATGTTTGTAATAATCATAGAATTATTTTAATTTGGAAAAGGATTTTATTACGGCAAAAAGGATTTTATTTTTATTTTCAAAATTAGCTTTTATAATGAAGGGTTTTAATGCCAATATACAAAAAGAGTTCATTATATTGTCAAATGTCCTTAATAGGAAGAAAGGCATATGTCTATTTTAATATACGTCTCACATGACCGTTTACAGCCAAATTGTAGTTTGAAATTGCTACCAAACGTATGTATTCATTTAAAATTATACTTTACATTTGTGGATACTTTAATGGATAGCATACTTTTAGGGGGAATGTAGTAACAGTATTGTCGCTGCATATAGTTAGGAAATTTTTGGAAAATTATGACTATAGCATACTATTAGATTGAGAACTTACAGAATGGTACAAGTATCTAATGGTTGATATAGCTGCAAGCCTAGCATGGTGCCGACTGAAGAGACTACATATAACATAATTTTCTTGATTGCCCAATTTTTAGGGAGAACCAGTTTCTTAACAGCGCACAGAGGTTCAGAATTTATTCCCATTGACCAAAATTCAATAACTTTTGATCTAATAAATATTTTTGAGTTCTTCAAAAATTCAATGTTGAAGTCAGTCTTTGAAGAGAAAAAAATTACATGGTGGAACAAAGTTTCTTTCGCTATAGAAACTAAAGTAAACCCGGTTTGTCGGTTTCGAGTACTTCTTCTAATACACTACCAACTTAACTCATTATTTCACCGCACGTGTATTGTAAAGGGTGATGCAATTAAACTTTTTTTTAATTTTAAATAAAATACCTATATAATAATTGGATGTCGGAATCTGTATTATGACCCGAAAGAAAATCGTCTGACAGTTATTTTTTAAACTTAACCTGAATTCGTATATCCAATTTTTGATCACTGTTTCCAGCATTACTACAGGTATCCCGTGAGTATTGTTGTCTTGAATTGTAGCTAACTTATCGACAAAATGTTTTGGCTTAACATAACATCAAAGAAAGCAATACAGAGCTGTAGTATCAGTGGCCAGTTGACAGGACCGGAACGAGAAATTAGCTGCTCACCAAAATGATTTCTAAATAAAGTTATAGTTTCTCGTTTAGTGTGTGCCTTTGAACTGTCTTAATGAAACCAGCAGTCGCCGACATCACGGGCTACGATTTCCGGGGAAAAAACTTCCGTCATCATGGTGCGGAAGCGTGTAACGTACGTGCCGTCATAATCCGTTCGTACATAATACCACCGTGGTCTACCAGTCACCTACGCGTTCACAACATCCATCACTTGCTCCAAACACCGCGAACAATCACACTCACTGACAAAACACACAAGCTCTGTCGACGTAGTAGCAGCTAACTAGTTTCAATGGCCACAAAGGAATGATTGCATTGTTGCACTTCTCATTTGCGTCACTACAGCTATGGTACTTAATGTTGCGGTCGACTAGACTCAGGTCGTTTTCGAGCGCACAACCCGTTGAGATTATAGCATTTTACCTGGGGTTGTAGGACAGGATAAATTTGGGGATCCGTTCTTTAAAGACGGTGTAAATATATTTCTAAACAGGGGCTTCGGCTCATTGTTCCTAGACAGGGACTTCGGCGCACTGTTTCTACACAGAAGCTTCGGCTCACTGTTTTTACACAGGGGCTTCGGCTCACTGTTCTTACACAGGCGCTTTAGCTCACTATTCCTACACAGGGGCTTCGGCTCACTGTTTCTACACAGAGTCTTCGGCTAACTGTTCCTACACAGGGGATTCAGCTCACTATTCCTACACTAGGGCTTACTGTTCCCATGCAACCCACCCCATGATAAGCGATCCCGAACCGTTGTCACTGGACAGATAAAGCACATACCGGGCCAGTCATCCGCATATTCGCTATCCGAATCCGAAAAGTCGCGTGTGTAAGACACTGAGTTCCCGATCATCTTTAAATCGAGCAGTCCAAAACGTGCCCCCAGAAGAGTGTCGGCAAGCCAATACAAGCGCCTCCCGGAATAGTATTGTCAAGCCCACACAAGTGCCCCCGGAAGAGTGTTGTCAAATCAAGACGAGTTGTCTCAAACTAAGAGGAACGTTCGCAATGAGAGAATCAGTTGATTTTATTCCTGCAAATCAAATTACTTTTTAAATTAAAGATCAATAAAGAAACAGAATTCGAACACCTGTAATGGGAAAACTAGTCTGTTCTCCTAACAAAAGACTCTGGACAACTCATTCTATCAGGCCTCATTTTTAATGAAATATGGAGCGATGATTCACCAATCCATAAACCACACAGTGAATTTTTGTAGATGCAACTGTAGTTCGAGAATCTCGGCACAAATGCGGCAATTTTGTTTATTTACGTATCCATTTTGCCAGATATGTAACATCTGTATGTTGTTTGAAGTGCACGAAAAACATTTTGCACAGAACGCTGATTTTCGTTGCGATGTGAGGCTTTCCATTATAAATTTTCAAACTGTAATGAATAAAAATAAAATGATGTAAAAACTCAAATGGTAACAAACCCCGAAATGAATCACACATTATTCATCGCTTAAAATTTAGAGCTGCTTTGACTGGAAAATCAATCGCGCCTGACTTTGCACCCGGCCGATTATTCTTAAATGATATTCTATCATGTTTTTTAATCGATTTCAATCAAGTAAAAATTAATTAATGCTGCGTAAAAGGCAACTGCTATTTAATTCGTTGCACTCCAGGTAACATCAGCCACAGTGTTATTACTCCTAAATCAGTCAGGATCTCAGAATGTTATTGATCGGATGCTTGGCGCTGCTGTTACCATTTCACGTGGTTCTTGGTGTGGTCAGTATTAAGAAATTGATACATTTATTAAAAACGAATTATTCAAAACCTTTTTCTCTTTTATTCTAGCGATCATTTACTGTCAGCTTTCTGTCATATAATCAAACATATAGTAAGGAAATCTATAGAAAAGCAACTGTCCAGCTAGTGACTTATAATGGCACGAAAGCTTTAAATGGTTCATTCGTATTGCGCAAAAATATGAACGATTATGATATCGCAATACGGGTTGCATTTGTGGAAAAAAAGAAAAACGTAAAACCTTGGAATTTACTCGATGTTCGTATAAACGCTTGTCAACTGTTGATAGGTGGAAGCAAAAATAGCGCTAAAATAGTACAGTTGGTGATGGATCGTCTAAACCTAAATAGTGGTTTCATGCCCCAGAAGTGTCCTATAAAGAAGGTAAGAAGAGGAGAAGCAAAAGTTCAGGCATAGCACAGCCTATGTGGAAAAAATATGGTTAATATTCTCCGGCCCTGCATGTTATAAATTCACAGCACAGCAATTAATTTTCAAAACTTTAAATCGATTTTTCAGTGCGTTGCCTTTTGCTATCACAGAGAAACTTGAAGCTTATAACGCTACTGTTCTCTGCAATAGAAAAATATATAGACATTACGCTACGATTCTCTGCAATAGCAAAATTCATAGACATTATCCAAATTACAAACTGCAATTTATATCCTATAGAAATAATGAATTTATCTCAGTGCAAAGAAAACTGTTGAGTGTGTTAGCAATGAGTTTACCATTTAATGCGCCTTTTCATTAATTCCTGTTTCCATTTTCTTCTAGGATATAGAATACTATATCAAGAATTTTTACGTTGATCCTGAAGTGTTGCCTACGAATACTCCTCCAATGAAAATAAATGTTTTCCTTAAATTTTTTCTTCAGAATATTGTTGTATTCAATGGAAACATTACGGTTGCAGTGGAAGCCACCAAGCCTGTTATTCGTAAAAGGATAAAAAATTAATACGCATAAACAATTTTAAATAGATGTTGTGTTTTTTGTCAAACTTTATTGCTTCAAATATAATTATTAAACATTTAACTAGAAATATATTACTAATGAATATTAAACATATAAAAAGGGTATGATAAGTTTATTAACGGCTTAAGAAGGCAATGACCAAAAACTGTATTCGAAATCGAAAAAATCCTCTCTTAAAGGTTCTCTAAAATAAAGGTTCTTTAAAATTCGTACCGAATTCTGAAAGATTTCGTAACGGTTTCTGACAGAATTCGCAACAATTTCTGAAAGAATTCGGAATTGCATCAAAATTTCGAAGAAGAGATTTATAAAAGTTTCTTCGAAATTTCGAACCATATTCGATATGAAAACGTTCGTTAGAGCTTCAAAATTGTTCAGAACTCTCTGACATCAGAATTTTTCGGAACACTATGTTTACAATTTTCCAAAAATGGATTGCCATTTTTAAATTCAGATTATCGGTTATTGGTTATCTCATGTTTTACCTGTCAGTATTCATAAGACAGGGTTGCCAGTCAATTATCTGTTCACTAGTTAAAACAGTTGTTATACTATCACCTTTAGGGATGGGGTATATATCATATAATACGGGAGAAAATTTAACGCATAGAAGGAGCCATATTAGACCCTTAGTATCTTTGGACGAAATTGGGTTTAGGACTTTCTAAGACGTTTGAGCAATGCCCGTCTGTCTGTGTTTTTCGATAGTTATATGGGTAGCTGCCTGCCTGGCTGGCTGGATGGCTTGCTGGCTTGCCTGGCTGGCTGTCTATTTTGCTGGCTAGATGTATGCATGACTGGCTGGCTGTCTGGCTGCTTGGGCGGATGGTTGGCTGATTGGGCTAGGTGCCTACCTGCATGACTGGATACTTGGGTGGCTGGCTGGTTATCTAGCTGGCTGCCTGACTGGATGTCCATCTGGCTGGTTGGGTACCTTGCTGGTTATATGGCTGGCTGGCTAGCTGGTTGGCTGTCGACCTTGCTGACGGGCTGGATGGCTGCTTGGCTAGATGGCTGCTTGGCTGGCTCGCTGCTTTCCCGGCTGGCAGTCTTGCTGACTATCTGTATTTCTGGTCGGCTGGCTGGCTGTCTGCCTTGCTGGTTGGCTGGCGGGCTGTCTGTATTACTGGTCTGGGCTGGATTGCTTTATTGCTGGCTGACTGGCTATATGCGTGACTGGCTACCTCCTTGGGCGGCTGGCTGCTTGGGCAGCTGGCTGGCTGGGCAGCTGGCTGGCTGGGTGGCTGACTGGGCAGCTGGCTGCTTGTGTGGCTGGCTGGCTGTCTGTTTTGCAGGTTGGCTGGCTGTCTGTCTTGCTGGTTGGCTTGCTGGTTGGCTGTCTGTCTTCCTGGCTGGCTGGATGTATGACTGGCTGACTGTCTGGCTGGATGCTTTTTCTTGCTGGCTGTCTGTCTTACTGGTTGGCCAGCTGGCTGTATGCCTAACTGGCTGGCCGCATAGCTGGCTGGCTGCATGGCTGGCTGCTTGGTTGGCTGGATTGCTTAATTGCTGGTTGACTGGCTAAATGTCTGACTGACTGCCTCCTTGGGCGGCTGGCTGCTTGGGCAGCTGGCTGGTTGATTGGGCAGCTGGCTGCTTGTGTGTCTGACTGACTGGCTGGCTGTCTGTCTTGCAGGTTGGCTGGATGCCTGACTGATGGTGAGGTAGTTATCGCCATTTGAAGGTTATATTCTATGCGGCTTCAGTTCTAAAGAAACACGGAGCGATGATTCCACCAAAACATAAATCAAACCAAACAGTGAATTTTTGTGGATGTAACACTAGTTCGAGAATTTTAGCCCAAATGTTGCAATTTTGTTTATTTGCGTATCCATTTTGCCTGAAATGTGCCGCCAATATATTTCTCGAACTTCACGAAAGACATTTTTGACAGATCGCTGGTATCCGTAATACAGCTGAATAATTTGGAGACGTTACTGCGGTGCCTGTCGGTAGTGCAATGGTTAGTGTGCGCGGTCATGTATATGATAACATAGGTTCGCTCCCTATCCCGGACCACCTTGCATTTATAGCGACGACGGTCACCTCACTGAGTTATTGCCACGCTATCGAATATTAAGCCATGAAAATGTCTTTCAACGCTAGAAAGACTAGGTGGAATAATGCATGCGAGAGCTTGGGGTTATCAACTGGAAGAGAAAATTTGAAGATCGAACTGGTTGGAGAAACATGTTATCCTCATTTCGTAAGGCCCTTAAGCCCTTGGGGTTCTTTGAGGCCACTGAAGTAAGTAAGAAAGTAAGTTCCAAAAATATAAGAGATACAGTTTAAGAAAGTCAATAAAGGAAATCGAGTATTTTCAAATTTTAAAATTTAACAAATTTTTTTCCCATTTTCTTAAATGGGGCATTTTCTGACATCACATCAATCATTGAATCTTTTTCCTAGCCTACCTGAGTAACCGCGAGATGTTTCTCGAGACTTGCTTAGAATATATTTTTAATTTGGCTTAACCAAAATTTCTGTTGAGCCTTTCTAGGGAAATAAACCGGCAACGATTTAGAAATTTTTGAAAAATATTTTCGTTTTAACTATTAAAACTAAGAACATCTAGTTAGTAATTTAATGAGACTAATTCAAATAATGGTATTTATTGTACCACCACTGTAACTTGAAAGTGCGCGCTTTGTATATTATTACAGCTGATTTGAAAATCATGTTTTTGTGGTGTAGTTGGTGTGTACACATATTATTAAAACAACAACTAACTAAAATAACACACTAAATTCAACATACGATATCACCGGAAGTCTCTCTAAACGTTTAATACTATTTTCAAAAAATACTCATAATATTAACATAATGAAAATAACAATTATAAACTATAACATTAACCAAAAAGGTGAAATACAAATTTTAAATACAAATTAAAGTCCCAGGTAGAGCTAATTAAAATATGTACAAAACCCAAGTATATCTGAGGGGATAACAAATAAAGCATACTTCTGGGGGAAGGTAAATAGTACTATAAATAACACAAAACAGAATTAAATAAATTATATGAAAGAAAACAGACAATTTGGCAATAAAGTAACAATAAAATAAAGGGAAAAAATATTTAAACGGACCTAAAGGATATTAAAGAGATATGCAACACAAAAGCAGAACAGTTGAACTAGTTTTAAATGCCAGTATGTACTTCTTTGTAAAGGACCTTAATCACAAAACAAATATCAAGCAGAAAAAAAGCTTTATTTGCACAAGACTAATGCTAAGGTTAGCTTTATTCCTAATCCTAAAAGTATACAATTTATTTGATTTTTGTTTTTTTTTTAATTTTGAAAATTTAACTTGTTCGTTAACTAGTATTACTTTGTTTACTTTACTGTGAAGTATCTAGATTCCCTGAATGTCAAATGACAATTTATTTTGCATCACCCACATGTTGTTTCCAAAACCATACCTTGGCTTGAGTGTCCACATTTAATAAATTACATTTTATTTACATAGTACTTATAGAATGTTCGCAAGTGTTTTGGGGAACGGAATTATATTTAGAAAAATGCTTTCATTAAATATATGAGTTAAATTCCAATAAACGAAATTATAATGCATTTATATACAAAACGAGAGGGTTAGTTGAAGGTGTAAAAAATTTCCTTTCATGGGATGTAATAGGGAACATGAGAAATATCAAATAAAGAATATAAGGTGGAGTTTATATCCCGATTTATGTTTACACCCTCATCTACGAAATAATAATTGTATGTGACTCCTAATGTTACACAGACTTCAGTTAAAATCTCGCTGTAGTTTTTTAGAGAGTTGTAACATTGAGATTGATGTAAAATTTCATTTGGTTAAATAGTTCGTATACTATGATTGCGATATGCCAATATATTTCCTTAGCCTCTCATCATGCACGGTTCAAAGCCGATCCCAATTGGCTGTGGAAAATTACGCAAAAAAAATAACATAACCACCATGAAATCTATACGTTCCTGTAGGAAAACGCAGTGGATTGAAAAATAGCTATATCAGTTGTATAGTTTTAGGCTCCCACGAATATTGCTAAAAGGTTGGAAACTTTGCTAAAAACCTTCATGGTCCTAGAATTTGCTAGAAAATGCAAGTATATTGTAGAAGGTTGATAATTCACAAGTAATATTAGTAGTGTACTTTTAGGCTGTCTAGAATGTCACGCAAATATTTTAGAATTTAGCTTAGGTTAGCGTACGGACCCATATCAGCTTAGGTAATCAATGGCCCGTTCCCTGTGCGATATATAGATAGCGAAACAAAGAAAAGTCCGGAAGTCATAGAGATATGTGAAATATATGGACGTAAATGGTGGGTTATTTATAATAGACATTTGTATAGGTATGGGGGTATATATCATTGAATACGGGAAAAAATTAACACAAAGAACGACCCATACTAGACCATATTAGATCATTGGACGAAATTCGTTTTAGGACTTTTTAAGACGATTGAGCCATGTCCGTCCGTCCATCTGTGTGACTGGATGGCTGGTCACACCGATAACTGCCGTAAATTTATACCGATCATAATGAAATTTTGTTAGTGATTATGAAAACAGGAATTGTGACCTAGCCCCTTCTGGTACCTTCCATTCAAATCGAGACATTTTTTAGAAAATCTTTCTTCTTCTAAAACTTTTTTTTCTGGTATTTCTAAATACTAGAATCGCAAGAAGTGGGAAAGGTTCAAGGATCGGCGAAATCAATAGGAGTTCGGCAATCAAATAGGACTAAAAGGTATTCACTTAAACAGGGACATATAATTGTAATAAAGAATTATAATCGTCTTAGTTGATACTTCTCAAGACATCCTTGTAAATACCTTTTCTTACACTCTACCTACAATGAACCCTTGAAATCCCCAAACTGGCTAGGATTCATATATAAATCAAATGTTGGAAATCATTATTACTTGAAATATTCATGATACTTGAATATAAATGTTTCTGTCCCCATGCCAGCCTCCTTCTTCATATATACATTTAATAATTGAAGATATATTGCAGATCAAAATGAAATGGACACTTATGGGATCTACAACTTAAGTGTAAATGCCTCCTGCATCCTGCAACCTGCATCCTGCGTCCTGCATCTTGAAGCTCACACCACACATATACACAAGTTCGCATTGGGACGTGCCACAGACCATAACTTTGCTATATTAAACTGGTAATATAATGTAATTATACTTCAACAAGAACGACATCTAAATATGTAAATGAAACTCTAGTTAAAATGTGTATTACCTATATAAGAATAAAACTATTTGCATAATTGTAGGCGCACAAACCATTAAACGAATGTAGGGTGTTTGTTATTTTATCGATTTGTTAGCAAATGAAAGAAAATGCGTTTGATGGCATTCATCCTTAGTTCAAGCTTAGGGATATTTCCCGCACTTAACTAAATTTGGCTGCCTCGTAACTAAATGCTGCAGCTATAATTCGGATAATTTTAGTCGCAGAAAAAACCACACGACGGCAATGTTCCAGATAGAGTTGGAAACATATAAAATGTACTCCTTATTTTGATCAATTTGGTTCTGAGATTATGTTATGTTTAGGACCCCTAACCCGAAGAGCCAGTCAATTTTTCAAGTTTATCATTATACTCAGTGCTATTCTCAGCACAATGCCTCACCTTCCAGATACTGTCGAGTATATTTTGGCTGAAATACTCTTCGACAAGACGTACCATACTCTTATATCTGATAGATCACAATGGAGTGGTCGCATCCCAGGACATAGGAGACTCTTGGACTTCTTTACAGATGGTTCAGAACTTGACTATGATGTAGGCGTTGGTGTCTTTTCTAAGGACCTAGGGTTAGGCAAATTGCCTAATCACTGTAGTGTCTACCGGGCAGAAATTTTAGCTTTATAGAGAACCAGGGGAACGACTGAGAACTAATGGTCTGACTAGTCGGAACCAATATTTCAACTCCTTCGGAACTGAATTCGAGAAAAGCCCTCGACTGCCGGATATCATTTAATGAGATGCCTCAACAGGTTAATATTCACCGTATTTGGGTGCCGGGCCACAGGGACATACCAGAGAACTGCTAAGCCAATGAACCTACCTTACATGCTCCTGGGTAACTGGAACATATGGTCCTGCCACTAGCAACTTGCAGGCTCTTCTTGAGGAATTGTGCCCGTATGACAACTATCGTGGTCACTAGTATGGAATGTGCACATTCCAAGCTGAAGTGGCCCTGCATAGACGTAAAACGCACTAACTCCCTGCTGTTGCTATCAATACCTGATGTCTCACTTATCGTGTCTCTTATGAAGGGTCACTGTATCATTAACCGATGTTCAGAGAGACTGAAAGGCTTACTTTCCCAGAAGCTGCGGTGATCAAAAGGAGGCGAAGCCAATAGCATATCTTCTGTGTCTGAGCGCCGCTCTTTCCGGAAGGCGGTAGTCTACACTAGACTCATATTTGTTTGTGAGGTTAGCAAGTCTGGTTGATGTTAGCATCCGCTAACTCTAGCGCTCTTTGAAGCAATCAAAATAGTTCCACCGCAAAGCTAGGGGAAAGCCATTATTTCCGTTTGTCCCTGTGGCATCACAATGGACCACAAGCTCTAACCTATCACTACACGTGGATGTCAATTGTCCTGATGAAGTGGAAGAGGTAAGGAGTGCCAACGAACAGAAAGAAAGATTACCAATAGATATCGTGCTTGTAGGGAAACCAAACCCCTGATAAAATACTTGTCAAACAACATCAGGCAAATGGAATGCCAATCAAGGTAAGGAATGCCAATGAACAGAAAGATAGATTACCAATAGATATCGTGCTTGTAGGGAAACCAAACCCCTGATAAAATACTTGTCAAACAACATCAGGCAAATGGCACGTTTCCCAAATGTAGCATGTGAAAATATGCATACATATACCAACCAACTGGAAAGAATACACATTATCCGCAATGTGCCACCTAAAGCAGAACTTCCTCCTATACAGCAACACTGGGTACAGACAGACAAGGTGTTAAGTAATCACAATTTCTTCCCCGATTACACAAAATCCCGATAGTGTCCCGCTTGAGGACGAAGTTTCGAAAGAAGTTCATAATCAACGAGAAGTCGCATGCCGGCTCTGTACCCGTGTAGTTGCGGTAAATTCCTAGCCGAATCCAGAGATTTCGAGAAAAAGAATTCGTTGTTACGTTCTCTGAACATCACAATGGTCTGAAACACAGCAGTGTCTCAGGTTGTTCGGTATTAATGATCGATTGTGATCCCTTCCCCTAAGAAGTTGTACAACATCGTCTACATAGCAGAGTGGTCTAAGTCTTTCGTCTGTAAGAATCCTTAGGAAACGGTGAATAGTCACGACCCACAAGAGTGGTGATATAATCCGCCTTTGTGATGTTCCACGTTTCACCTTGTCTCTTATATTTACGTCACGAAAACCTCAGTTTATCCATCCATCTAGATGTGAAGTTCCATGTGACTCAATCGTACCATCTATAGGTGAAAACTGAAGCTATAGTCAGGCCAACCCAATAATTCCATAGTCTCGAGCAAATTTGACTGTAGGTGCAGAGCGAATGCAAATTGTTCTTCATCATTTCCTCAGCATTCCGGATCGAGTTTAGTAACTGGTGGAGGACAATATTTAGAATGTAAAGATTGCTGTAGAGTCTAGTCGCTCTCAAAAATTGTCCAGTCTGACATGTGGCATGATTCTCTATTTGTTGTTGTTTGGATGCAAATATAACCCGTTTGTAGCTTGTCTCAAATATACTATACTTGCGTCCAAACATACTGTGTTTGCTATTTAATATAACATGTTTGGGAACCGCCATTATTTTTCAGAGGGTTACAGGCGCCTTGTGATGTTTACGGCGTTGATCAAATACATTTTTATCCAGGACCCTTTGAACCTTTAGCGTTTGCTTCGTTCACTTTACCCTTAGATTTGGTATTTTCAACACTGGTAATCATAAGTCGAAGACCTCTGAATTCATAAGTCCAACACTTTGCGTGGCATTGCAATGACAAGTGTGCGTGACTGTTTTATATTAGAACGTGGATTCGAACCCTACTTTGACCACCCTACAGTTCTTTCGTCAACGCTCACCTAGCTTAGTGATGGCGGCAATATCAAGTAAAATGTTTTGCGAAAAAACCTTGGGAACTGGCGTAAGGTTGTAATTCCCAATATATTTGTTTACAAAAACAAAGCGCGATCCTTATATAATTATATTCTATGTTTTTATGCATTAAAATTCTGCAACTCTTTAAAAATCATTCAGCAATTTTACCCCACTTACTATCTACATTAAGACTCTCAAAATCATAGACACTCTAACAACTATGGATTTATTATGCACATGTCTGTATATATATTTATGCAATTCCATTGAGAAAGCCTAAATTCTTAATGTAAACCAAAAATATTTTATTCACAACGAAAGAAAATGAACATAATGCCTATCATAAGGAGTTGCTATGATGGCTTTATATGTAGTCTACTTTGGGGAGGGGGATTTCCTTCAACATAATTATGACCTACATTGAGGTGCACTTAAATGCATTCTACATTTTAAAGGTATTTACATTTCCTGTAGCATTGTTGCTACATGCTGGCATTTTAATAATAATACCACACTAAGTCGACAAGTAGGTGGTATCTTCAGCCATTAATATATTGTAACATGCGAGAATATAATTTTCAAGGCTTCAATTCTGTTGCCTACTTTAGGGAGTATTAATGTGTTTGAATATATAGACTATTTGGCATTCTATTGTTCTTAGTTACAAAAATCCACTTCACTTGTACGTAGTACATAATCGCTTTGTAATTATAACCATTAATTGGATGTAATTTCTAAATTTTCACAATGATTCTATACAATTCTGATGGTCAGTATAAATATATGTAACAAAGCCTGTTATATTCGAATTTTCATCAGATAATACAACCACATAGATGAATATAAAGGCATATGGGGTTTCAGTTTAAGTTCTAAATTAATTAGATTTTGGTTACTTAGAAAATGTTGTGGTTTATTCGTAAACATATAATATTTTGAAGATTTCCAGTGCAAATATTTGTCAAAATATTGGATTATTATGAAATGTATAACTCTACGTTATATTAAATTCAATTAGAGTTTAAATATTTAGAAGGACTCAAGGAAAATCAACCTCGTAAATCATTTTGGTAAACTATTTAAGGATTTAAATAACCGTATCATCGTTGGCCGTCGGTGGTGCAATGGTTAGTGTGCGCGGCTCTTGTACATGAGATTCTGGGTTCGAACCCGGCTCTGACCACCTTCAAATTTTCTTTCGGCGGCGGTCACCTCGCATAGTGACGGCGACACTATCGAGTATCTAGCCATGAAGAAGCTTCTCAAAATACCGTTCGGAATCGGTGTAAAACTGTAGGTCCCAATCAGTGAGTGAAAACTGGAAAGCGCACAGCTCAGTGATTGTGAGAAGTTCTCCCCAGTCCCTTTATGGGATGTAATGGGAAACTATTTATTTATTTATTTATTTTCATCGTTGAGAGGATGTGGAGTCTCACAAATAAAGGGTGAGCCATGACAGATTTGGAATTTAATTTCGATTTTAAATAAATATGATTTTATTGGTAAAGAGCTCATCATTGAAATTTATGAATGAAACACATCATCGCCCAAATGGCTTCCACGACTTGATACACAGTACCTCACTCTCCCTGAGGAGTGTTTGCGCAACATTAATCTTTCATGGAGCCTCATATATGTATAACAGTCAAACCGCAGCTGCGAGTAGTCCGTTTGACATCCGAATTTTGTCTGATTATGAGGTTATATGTGCGAAAAACTTTGAATGTAAAGTTGGGTGTGTTACACATAGCCCCGCTCTGTTGAAACCATACGTCGTTCATATCATGCTCTCCAACTTTAGGGAAAACAAATCGCTGAGCATGGCACAGTAACGCTCGCCATTGACATCGTTTCTCATTTTTGAAGAAAAATGGGCTATACCAAAAAGCACACCAAACAGTCACTTATTGTGGAGGCATCGGCTTCTTCTCGATGAAGTGTTGATTTTTTGGGTCCTAAATGCAACAATTTTGCTTGGTACCGTAGCCTCTGAGGGGAAAATGAGTTTCATCGGTAAAGATGATTTTCGTTAAAAATTCGTATCTTCATTCAAGCCATCTTCAGCCCATTCAACGAAACGAAATCGCAGCGAATTGTCACGAGGCTTCAGTTCTTTGGCTAATTAGACTTTATAAGCCTTCATACTGAGGTCATTAGGCAACATTCTGCGCGATGAATGCCAAAAATATTCAATTGCTGCGAACAGTGGCGAGTTAATGCTGATGGCTGTTCGAGCACACTCTCACCTACAGCAGAAATATTTTGCACCTCACCGTACTGGACGAGCACGTACACGAGTTCTTTTGTCCAATTCGAACCCCTTTGGCGAACTTGCTTCCCAATTTGAACTGCGTTGATGGCACTGTATTTCTATCGAATTTATTTTCTAGATTTCTCACAGTTTGAATTCAACACTCAGAATTTTGGAAGAAGGATTTTAATATTTCCCAATTTTTTGCATGCGTCAAGCGACCTGTTTCGTAAATTTTAGGCGGCGTGACCTTCATGCGTAAAGCGACCTGTTTCGTAAATTTTAGGCGGCGTGACCTTCATGCGTAAAGCGACCTGTTTCGTAAATTTTAGGCGGCGTGACCTTCATGCGTAAAGCGACCTGGCAAATGGCAAATTTCCCATCAGCTTCGATATGACGGGGGTTCAAATTCGAAATTGTGCATAACCCACCCTTTATCGATACTATATTTAGATTCCCGTTCAATACACAATATAAAAGAACAATATTGTAATTTTATAATAATTATAGATTTAATAACTGCCGTTTATACCGTAGTTTCTCGCACTGCGTACTTTATTCACTTGGTATCCCATAATTTATAAAAAGCATACGCCACTACGTGCACATAAGAAATATCTATTATACGTAACCAAGCCTACTGGCTGTGAGCAAAAGAGGAGGACACAATTGTTAAAACCACGGAAATAAAAAATTCATTAAAAATGCATGTGGGTACATAAAATAGGACTAAATATATAAAATTAAGAATTCTATTTTGTATGCAATATTTTGCTATATAAGATTCAATTCGGGATGGGACACAAAAAAGTGGTTTCGGTGAAGGCTTTCGACAAAATCAAACAGAGGCACTTGAGTTTTTAAATAAATTTTTTATTAAATGCAAGATATTACTGTACGGTGTCCCAAGACACTAATTGATGCTAAATAGTATCTGTAGCAACCACGTGAACTGTTCAATTGCACACTACCCTACCAAATCAACTAATTCAATTTCTGCAAGGAATTTTTATTACACAGTTTCTTTCACCCATTGTTTCATCTGTCTAAAGCTGCGTCTCTGTAATTGCCTCTCGTTTTGGTAATAGTTTGGTAAGGTTGATGAACGTTTTTATGAATTTAATAGCATTAAAATAAAATACTTTCAAATCCTTCTATTTTCACACAAATCCTGTTATGCACACCTGTTTCCACTACGATGTTTTCTACAATATTTATGTGTGAAAGTACGTATTAAATTTCCTGCAATTATATACTTGCAGCCATCAAGATTAGATGGCTTAGAGTTGGGTTTCCACTTCTACAACCTCGCAACCTCGAAAACTCTCCTCCCAATTACAAATCACCGTCGAAAACTTATCAATTTTCACACTTTTTCTAGCGTCATTCACTGCTTTCTCACTTTGTTCCACTTCATTACACTTAAGTACTTTTCATTTCCTGCTCGCACTGATGTTGTTGTTTTCTATGCATTTTCAATGCGGCGGAAGGATTTTGCTTGGCTGAAGGGAGACAGAAAAGGAAACGGAAATACTGCTGCTGTACGCGTGATTTGCAATCCTTGCTGTCTTAAATTTTCTAGTCACGCATTAAATCCGATTGCAACCTATTTTTTGCGTTATTTGTGCTTTACCTCCTCGTATTCCCTTCGTGGGGAATTCCCAAAAAGGAGGCAGTGCATTACGGAGTGCGTGACTGGCATATTCGTTAGTATTGTGTGCGTGTTTGTTTGTGAAAGTGAGTGAGTAAACGGAAGTTTGGGTATTTGCTAGAGTGGCATCCGTTGATTGCATTTTTGTAGTGCTATGTGTTTTCTAGGTGATTGTGTTGCACAAACTATGTGAGATTTTCTTGCTGCACATCTCGCACGAAAGAATATGTCACAAAATTTTCGGTGAAATTTGCACAATTTTTCACCACCTGTTAGTAACAATTTGTCCTTAACGCTACATTTGTTATTTGTATTGCAAATTGCAGTTCGAATCGGGGAGAAAAATCTTGTACATCTTTGATTCAATTTTTCGTAAATTCATTCACACGGGATCCTAGGGAATTTCATAGAACTCCCTCATAGCAATGACTCACTGCAATGTTTGTGGTCTATTATATCAAGTTCTTTTCTGCATCTGTGGGATACTGAGTGAGTAGATATTTTGGTCTTTTGTGTGGCGGAAATGTAAGTTAGGAC
This sequence comes from Phaonia tiefii, assembly GCA_963931995.1. Lineage (NCBI taxonomy): Eukaryota > Metazoa > Arthropoda > Insecta > Diptera > Muscidae > Phaonia > Phaonia tiefii. The sequence goes on from OZ008369.1 coordinate 286,725,087, forward strand.
AAATATTGTGAACAATCACAAAGATTTTGTTTTGAGTCTAAAATATCGAGGGATTGGTGACCTTCGGTGGTGCAATGGTTGCAAATGGTTGAGAACATGTGTTGGATCCCTTCTATGAACACCTTACTTTCCTTTCGAAGATGGTCGTCTCGCTTAGTAACTAAGACACTATCGGGTGCTTTGCCATGGAAAGCTTTCCAAAATACCGCTGGCAAACCATAGCTCCAAATAAGTATAGGTTCAAATCAGTGACCGCAAGTTTAGAAAGCGCACAGCTCACTGCTTGCACCAAGACTCTCCTAGTCCTTTATGAAGCATATATGCATCTATAAATATAGACACGGGTTAGAGTCGGATGTTGGGAAAATAGTGACTTAAAATTGATAAAAATTCAAACCTGTTGCACATGAACATATCCTAAGTAGGCCTTCAAGGCTATGCTTAAAGTAAGGAGTTTTATTGATTTCTTTCTGATTCTGATTTGGTTGATTTCATTTCTTGATATGTGATTCTAAAAAAAGTGTTGCCTTAGCTTCCTGTAACTGTTTTCTAATGCGCTCCATCCTTTGTATGTGAAAACTAAATCAATAGATCTTAAGCTTTACGTTTTTTTAAATTAAAACTCTAATCTAATCCTACAAAATTTACTATTTACCATTTATCTTAGTATATATAATTTAAGTAAATCATACGCCATTAGTGCCACAGAATTAAAAGCAATCATACGGCAGCTAGGTCGCCTAAAGAAAGGATGGTTTTTAAGCCCCATAGGAATTGAAATTGTGAAATACAATACATCAATACATGGCATTAACACGTGATGCAAACTGGGTATCCAATTTTGGGACACTTTTCAATCATTGTTCGCCGTATGTTACGAACAAACATGTAACATGAACAATTGTGGCCTTTTACGCTATTTCCCTAGAGGAAATAATCGAGAGATGTCAAACGACTATGTTGGCCAATTGACCGGTCCGAATGGATTATCAGAAAAACTTTCGTACATGAACCTTGAGGTAGGGAAATTACAACATTCAACATTTGCTAACTCTATTTCGAAACAAAACATTAGTCACCTTCAAGAGAAGAAATTATTCAGTTTCCTACCAGGGATGTAATTGTACTCTTAAACGGCCTTAGACGATGCGCTAGATTTAGTTTGAAGTTCCAAATGGTAATCATACGTCACCGGTGAAAAATAATTAATATCACTAATACGACAGCTAGATCGTATACACACAATTGAATGGTTGGGAAAGTAAGTTAGGTAAGTAATTTCGAATATTGTCACACGTCTAAAGGGTGGCCCATATAAAATTTGAAATTTGAACTCCCCGCTATTTCGGAGCCGATCAATAAAACATTTTTGAAGTGACGGATTATTAGATACAGTTTCGAAATTTACGAAATAGGTTGCTTTACGCCGGAAGAAAATTGGGAAATATTAAACAGAGTCTTCAATGCAAACTGTAAGAAATCTGTGAAATAATTGCGATAGAAATAGAGTTCTATCAACGAAGTTTGTGGATCAAGTTGTTGAGCGTGTCCATAAATCCATATTCTTATTGGACAAAATAACTGGAGTACGTGCTCGTCCATTCCGGTTTGTGGAAAATATTAGCGCTGCAACTGCACCGTTGACAGCAATTGGACATTTCATGCACTTCTTTGCGCAGAATTTTGCATAAAGATCTCAGGATCAAATTCCAATTAGGCCAAGACCTGAAGCTTCGTGACCATGCGATGCGTTTTCGCTTTACTGAATGGGCTCGTCGTTTGGTTGCAGATGAGGATAATTTTACGTTCAGAAACAATTATGTGACATTCGGGGCTCGGAAAATCCACAAATGTCGATGTCTTCAAAACGTGTGACTGTTTGGTGCGGTTTTTGGAATGGCGGGGTCATTGGCCTAATTTTCGTCGTAAATGAGCATGGAGACGCCGTTACCGTTAATGACGAGCGTTGCCGTGAATTACTCAGCAATATTTTGTTCCCTAAAGTTAAAGATTATGACGTGGACGTATGGTTTCAACAGGACGGCGCTGTGTGCCACACAGCCAACGCAACAATCGATCATTTGCGCACTGAGTTCGAAAACCGCATAATCACTGGAAACTCAGACGTCCATTGGCCGCCCGCACTTGCGGTTTTACTCCTTAAAGATAAGTCTTACGCAAACTATCCCCAATCCATTGAAGCATTAAAACACGAAATCGATGATGGGTTTCATAAGATAGAGACCCAATCGATCGAACATGTTCTGAAAAATCGGGAAGATGGAATGAGGTACTGTAAAGCAAGGCGTGGAAGTCATTATAGCGATGCTGTGCTTCATTTTTAAATGTCAGTGTTGGGCCCTATTAAAACCCTAGCACACTAAGGCTAAAGAAGCCCATTGTGATACCTGCAGTTTCCTCTATAGCAACTATTGACTAGTCGTCTAGCCAATTTGCCCTTTCAATTAATTTGTAACTAAATGTGTTCCGAATATCCTACTTCTTAGTTCTGCCAGAGCAGGGCAATCCAAGAGAAGGTGTTTCGTCCTTATTATTTTGAAAAAATATTTATTAGGATGTGTTTTAAAGAGAAATTAAATTCCAAAGTAACTCGTAAGTAATTGTAAATACGAAAATTTTTGACGTATAAAGTTTCAAAATTTTAACCCCCGTAAACTTTATTTTTAAACAAACCATTGCAGTCCCCTCGCACTCGTAAAAGTGCTTCGAAATATCCAATTAATTTTAGTTAGACACTGTGCATTACATTACACATACATATATAAATTCCCTTTCCAGTTTCTCTTCTAAAAATAAAATTTCTGATTTTCAATTCCCTTTGTCCGGAATTTCAATTTCGATTTCCCTTTGTCCGGATTTTCAAATATCTCCCGTCAGTTTGTGAAAATCCTTCGCTGTGATTATTCAATTTTCAATTATCTTTTCTCTTCTCCTCTGAAAAGATTCCCTTACTCGTCCTTGGGTGGTGAAGTAATAAAACTCTTATTAATTAATTTTACAAAAAATAACAAGACATTCATTTTATATTGATATAATTTAATTATAAGTTCCATTTGTAAAAAAAAAACTATAATTGAAATTAAATGCGAAGTATGTTTTATTGAGAATATTGTCGTTCAAAGGAACGAAGCAAGGGCAAGGACGCTATATGATAATTACTGCATTTGCAGCTAGTCACTGAGTATGGATTCAGTAAAGATGAAAATATCGAATAGTACACACGTCATTTTAACGTTGACTATACTTCTGGCAAACTTAGACTATGTCCATGATCATTTAAATGTTTTTACTTGACAGGATAAATCTCACAACTTAAACAAAATGATAACGTTTTTTATAAAACAAAGTTCAAATGATCTTAAGCATACAGCTAGTGGGTTTCTAAATAAAAAATCCTATAAGTTGTTAGTTCCATAGCACATTCTTACTTTCTTTAGTTATGATATTAGTACTTTATTATTAATGTAAATCATACGCCACAAATCCCACAGAATTAATATCAATCATACAATAGAATTAGTTCGCTATAGTAATTGGTTTAATTTGCTCCAAATTATGGAAGTAAATACCAGTAGTCGAAAAGTCGAATTCAGATTATTCGAGTCGGAGTCTAGGACATTTGCTAGGGGTCGGAGTCGCACAAATTTGGACGATTCCCACCCCAAATTTAAGATATTCTCTAACAGTCAAAATTTTAAATAATTTTTAGAATAGACAGAGAAAACATTAGTTTGAAAGGTATTTTGTTATCAATTACATTGTTACCTTCGGTAGCCCCATACGGGGAAACCTGTACGAAGCTACATGTGTCTGAAATTGGGATACCGGCAAAATTCCACTGTTCTGTACCAGACGAGGACTTAGGAAAAGCGATATATTTTTGTGCAATCTCTTCAATATATTAATGGTGATAATAATAAGTAAAGCTGCAGTAAATGTAAACAAGACCACACTTGTAAACAAATGCACATGTTGGTTGCGTATGCTGACAGCATTGAAATAATTGGAAGAATCCTGCGAGAGGTTACTGCAGTTTTTTCAAGAATCGTCAAAGAATCCACGTATGTGGGTCTTGCGCTTAATGAGGGAAAGACAAAAGTGATATTGTTGATGAATAGATGAACCTCTTGACTGCGTCGTCATTTGAACGTCACTTTTGATCCGCCGTGAAGAAGAACAACAACGGCAGCCTGGAGGTAAATAGAATAACTGACCTTTTCAACAGACTCTTGTTTTGGGCTCAGCGAGCAATTTAAATATCATTGCATCTTTTGACAAACAGAAGTCCTGCTATGCCAGACTCTCAATGGCTTGCAAGCAGCTTAACTACAAATACCTCTTTTGACAAACAGAAGTCCAGTTATACTGGACTCTTATTTTACCTGTTTACCTTATTTGTCATGTATACTAGAATAATATTTCTCCGTTAAAGATATGGTCCCGTTAAGGAAAACGGTGAGTACCGACGTCGTTGGAAACACGAGCAGTATAATTTGTATTTCGACGTAAACATACCAAGCTAGGCTTATTAATCTAAGGCAATTGCGTTGGCTAGGCCACGTTATCAGAATGTATCAAGATGAACTTGCGCAAAAGTTTCCATCGATAACGTACTCAATGGAAGCAGTAAAAGACGACGAGGAACTTGTAAATTTATACTTTTTTGTACTCAACTTCAAAAACTGTAGCTCCATTAATCGAGGCCCCAATTGAACCGAACGATATCTGTTTGATTTTCTGTCGTTTATATACAATGAAAAGCTAAACAGACTTTCAGCTGGCACATTTTAACTAATATAGCTGTATTCTGATTAATTTATTTTTGATTTCGGTTATTTAGATTGAGTTTTGTTACATCCCATATAAATCTGTAATTCATATTGATCATTCGCTACCTGTCCCACATATATTTTTAACAATCATACATCACGTAGGGCAGCTGGAGTACGGTTAATATTAAAGATTGGATATTAGATTATTTTCAAAGCATTTTTTTGTAATTTGTCTTGCAAAAATAGTAATAATAGTACACGTTTTGAATCAGTTAAGTATACGGTTAATTTCTTTGTGCGTAGGGCTTACCCCAGTCGACCATTTTATACTTTATTTTTCAACGTTTTCAAAAATTGTTGCTGCCGTGACTGGGTATTACAATAATAAAATGAAATGTTCGATAATTGTGATGATAAGTAATTAACGATTTGGGGGTTTCTTGTTTTGGTTTCGATATGACCGACGACGAGGGCGTTGAAAAGAGCTTAATAAAACGTCATGGAATCCCATTGAATGCTAATGAACCGCATATTTTACACACGAAATGCCACCTTTCAATTCACCTTACCCCGTGTCACAGCAGGAGAATAATAATTATGTGTAAAATGTACACAATTATTTAATGCAGTACATTTAAATGTGAAAATTATCCCTGGCAGGAATATAACAATTGTGCAGTGAAATTGTGGATATCGGAAGCAATACGAGGATATTAAGGTTACATCATTTAAGTTGGAAAGAAAACACAGATTGTGAAGAAACTAAATTTTGGACAACGCAGAAATAGAGTTTTATAAACAAGGAAAATGTACATGATTGGACCATAAGCTAATCGACTACTATTATCACTACGTAAACCACATTCTGGTCGAATACAACAATATGTGCCTTTCGTTGAAAAATACATTTAAGAACCATTTGGCAGTCGCTCATACGTTAGGCTCATACGTTTCGCTTCCTCAATAAGTATCTCCCCCTTTCTTATTTCCACTTTATTGTTTTCTGAGCAGCTATTAATTGCTATCGATTTTGATTTTGTTTTCTGTTTTGTTTCCAATTAAAAAAATTGTATTTCTGTTCTTCCCTTTCACCCAATCATTCGTTGTTCTCTAATATACTTCCGTTTCCGTACAACTTTTAACAAGTGTCAATATTCAATTAAACTTTTATACAATTCTTAACGTTGATTCTTGGTTGCGCTTTGGTGAAAGGACACAATTTTTATTTGAACGAGAATTATTTACAATTGATTGTGTTGTGTTTTTTATTGCAATTTTTCAGGAGAGGAATTGCGGGAAGTTTAATTGACGTGAATAAGTTACATTTTATGTAACATTAAACAAAATAAATGTAACCATAATACACAGTTTTAAAATTGTAATATTTTAACAATTCCATGTAAATAAATAGATATACAGTTTAATTAATCATACGCTACTTGCCTAATGAAATTAATATCAATCATGCGTTGCCATTATAGAATGACTGATCAACCAATTCTGTATATTTATCTATAAAGATAGGTTTATATTTACATTAATCATACGTTACTTGCATTTATTTTTAGCGGTTTAAAACAAAAAAGCCACATGTGGGTCTCAAAAACATATATCATAGCCTATTAATCGTTGTGTCTCAAACATTTTATATATAGCAAACACAACGTATTTGGGCAGAAGTATAGTATATATATATATAGTATATATAGTTGGCACAAGCTACAAACACGTTATATTTGCGTCCAAACAACAACAAAAATACAGATTTTTCAACGTGTACTATATAGTTGTTTGTTAAAGGACAAATGTAAGTCATGTGTCACTTCTAACCAAAATGTATATCTGGGAATATTTGTAAGCTTTAACTAAAGATTATATGCTAGTAGTTGCGGTCACTGGATGATTGTTATTAGGCAGACACGTGCCTAGACTTGTAATCTCAGCTCATGATTACAGCAGAAGCTATGTGGAAGAAGAGAATGAAGGGAGCGTCAATTATCTCATATACTACTGCCTGGCCATTTGTAGGAGTATGAAGAAATATCGAGGCTCATACTTAATTTTGGATCAGACAGACATTTAGGTAGTTCAGCTGAATGATCTTTGGAAATTTCTGCAGAGTCCTAACTGGTTTTCCAGTGGACAATGGTATGAATCATCATGTGGCTTGAATGCCCCTTGACCATGGCGTGTCATTTTACAGATTCAACGATGTGAACGGAATATGACTTCCCGAGGAATCACAACGGTCCTCATTGAACTAAGTGTGTCAATTGTGACATCCACTTCTACTAAACTTTGCCTAAGTAAATATTAAGACGCCCCCAACATCATTTCATTAGAGACACGATACAATTTAATAGGTAGGCCAGAAATTTAATTACTCATACGCCATTATATATATTAAATATTAATCATACGCTGCTTTCGAAAAAATTACGTACGTTGATTATCACATTGTGTTGCATGTTTTTATTATACCGAATTGCATGTTCCATTAAAAACTCATTGTTAGCCAAAGACACATCACCTCCCGGTATATGTGTTTATAAATCTCGAAGGGCTTCTTCTTTATCTCTTTCTCTGAAAATATATTATTAAGTCATAAATTTCATGGTGATATTTGAAAATTCATTTGGGGCGAAAATGTGGTGAATGAATCTTCTTAAATATAAATATTTTGCATCCGCGGGGAAAACATAAAGACATGAACACTCTTCTGTGGAATCCTAATAAAACAAAGATAATGCGGCTTCCCTACATCTGCATGGTGTGGTTTTCAGCGCCTTTGTTTCTTTTTTAGGGAATCCTGTGAAATTTAATTAAAAATATATATAACATTATTTCATGCCATATGACATGTTTCATTGTATTCCTTGAATTGTATGAATTCAGTTCTCGGCGCACGTTATCTAAATGAGCATTTGTAATAAGTTGTATGTGAAACAAAATTATAATTTAAACACATTTTTCCTTGGGGTTTTACAAGAATACAAGCTGTTGCATTGGACCTAAATAATTTGGGATTATTTAAACTTAAAGTCTTCGTTGCTAGCGAGTAAATTTTTCAGTGTAATACTACTGAGCACTACAGTAGTGGGTTGCAAAGGTATGGCAAGTGGAAGTAAACGAATTATAATGGCATAATGATGCAGCCTTTTAAGCGGTCAGTAATGTGTATGAAAAGATATATTATTCATTTGTTACGTCAACCTTTTCACTTCGTCTATGTGGAATGAAGTGTGTATTAAATATTTAGTGTTATGTTTAATGTCGTTAATCAATTGTCCTTTAAATCACAAAACTGTCAAAGGAAAAACACTTTGAAAATGTGAAAACCTTTCAACGTGATTAATTTTAATTGTGTTAATGGAATTACTAAATGATGATGACAGATGACAGATGACCTTTCACAACACAGGGAAAGTACATACAATAGGGGAAATACGAGTATATATGAATATTGGACGTAATAAATGTGTATCCAAAGATGGAATACATTTGATTTCACATTTGCGGTCACCGTATGAGATATGTATTTATATAAGAGTACAATGTAAAAGGAAGACGTAGCAAATACAGTAATTAATTTACCTGAGATTGTATAACCTCTAGTTAGTTCAATTAAATTATTACTAAAAACTTATATGGTTAATTAAAACTGGTTTAAGAGAAGTATATTTGTTAATCAGGGACAATTAAAATTTCCCTCGCCAGTATGGTGAAGACAATGAGCCTTGACATATCTCAAATTCTGTAAATATATACATTATGTGTCGGTTGAGATTTTAATCACTGTTATGTATGATTAATATTTATATTGTGGTGATATAAAGGTGTCCGAAAATTCATGCACGATTGAATTGTAATTGCATGTTTTTCGGGATGTGTGGCATGCGGCGGAGTCTTGTTGAAACCACATATCATCACATCCATATCATGCAATTTAGGAACAGCGATGCAAGCTAAATGTCAATGACATCAAAAAAAGTTTTAAGCCTAAAAGCAACACAAATCCTGTCAACGAGCGCGTGTTTGAAGACTTCTGTAAAGTCGTAAATTTGTATCTTACAGTCATTGAAAGCAGACAACCTCGTGAGTTTCCAAGAAAGTCGGAGAAACTGAATATCGTGTGCACATCTAGCATTAGTTTTGCCAAAAACCCCCTTCACCGGAACTAAGGAAATGCTGGAGTAAATGAAGTGTTGCCTATGTAAAATTTTTGATCTGAGTCCCCGTTCTTTCAAGGCAGATGACCAATTGGGTATTTATGAAGTGACAGGTTATTAGTTAAAGGATAGAAAATTACGAAATGGGTCGCTTTTGGCTTCAAGAATATTGGGAACTATTTAGAATTGTTTCCTAAAGTTTTGACACTTCAACACAAACTACAGGGTGGCCGCTACCGCCTATGGCGAGCGTTACCATGTCATGCTCAGGGATTGTCTGTACTCGTATCATAAACTAAAGGAGTTTACATGGACGTCTTATGGTTGTAAGAGGCCAGCGCTACCTGTGACGACGTCAACGTTACAATCGATCTTTTGCGCCCTGTGTTCGTAAACCGCATAATCAGCCGAATCTCGGAAATCCATTGGGCGCCTCGCAGCGGCGATTTAACCCCGCTAGACTATTATTGCTGAGGTGCCGTAACAGATATGTGTTACGCAAATAGAACTGACTCCTGTGAAGCCTTAAAATCCGAAATCGACGCTGCCGTTCCCGAGATAGAGGTTCAAATAATCAAAAATGTACTGAGCAATTGGGTTGATGGAATGAGGTACTGTAATACAAATCTTGGAAGTCATTTAAACTATGTTGTTTTTCATTAAAAAAATTTCAATGATGTCCCTTTCCAATCGAATCATAATTTTTAAAAATGTCTATTAGAATTTTATTAAAGCGAAGTTAAAACTTTACATGGCACTGAACCATGTAAAGGGACTCTGACTGGGGACTCTGAACCATAAATTAAAATGTTACTCCAAGACCACTAATATACATCACTAGGGACTCAAAATCTAGGTGAGAGTTTTAGCGAGTTAATTTCTTCAGAAGACAACTTCTTTTCTTGATACCATCTCGGTGCAAGCGATATCAACAAAAAACTCTGTCAAATAAGATCTGTACCAATATCCTTGTTCAACAGGCTTTTAAATTTTCAAGTTATGTACTATCATATTACCTAGACTCCTTTTAACAAATCAACATTAAGTTTGTGTTTCCCCAAACTTGAGATTTTTTTCCAGGATTCTTTTATCTGGCTCTATGTCATTTGTTCATTTTAAATTGTTGCAATTTGAAACAAAAACTTTTGCACTGACTTTGCTTGTTATTCCTTTGGCGTCGCTCCCTTCTTATCGGTATTAATTTTTCGTCCTTTTGACTGTTGGTTTTATGCATATAATAGCTGCGAAGATAGTTGTTTCGTTGCAGTTGTCATCTAATGCCTCAAGTTTCAGCGTCAAACTTCAATATAATGTCAAGGTAAGTAAAGAGACGAAGACGAAGAAGCTTGTGACAATGCAGGAAAAAAGTAGGAAAAGACCAGAACGTGAAAAGAAAGGGAAAAGTTTAAAGATGTAAAACAAATACTAAAGAGAGCGATGCACCAGCAGACAAACAGACAAGCGGAATGGAAAACACGGACAAAAAATCTAGCTAAAAAACGAAAGTTTGTAAGAAAAAAAAAACTTTTACAACAGTTAACTGCAACTTAGGACCCAGTTACGGCAGCAGCTACAACATCAGATCTTTGTATGCACCACAGCAGAGTACAGACGGGCAAGCAAGTGCTGTCAGTTAAATTGTTGAAGAAGTAGTTTTTCCACTTTTCCTTATCATCCTTTATGCCGCAATAGAGACAAGACATGACAAGTTGAATATTATATAAAATGCTAAAAGGAAAAGACATCTGGAAAGGGATAAGCATAGGACGGTGAACAGATTTCAGGCTTGTAACATGGACTAGATGCCAAAGTGTACGCCGAGCATGGAGTAAACAACTGATGTTGTATCCAATTTATTCAAAATAATAGTAATAGAGGAGCTCGTTTTTTATTTTTGTTTCATGTCGTGGCCATTCTTAAGGCATAAGGCGTTGGCAGGTGGGGTTAATAAAACAATTGGATACATTATTTCCTATGTATGTGCAACCGGAAAATTTATTTTCGAGGCCTTTGAACGTCAACCAACGGGGCGATGTTTGTTTTAATCATTAAAAACTGCCACCCTACGAGACAAAATCACAAGTATTCTCCTTGTGAAGAATGAGAAGGGATTTTACTTCCTAAACACGAAAATAACTACTCAATTTTCTGAAGCACCAACATCAGCCGGTAAAGGGATGGAGAGAAGACATTATTACCCTTTGTTTTGCATAATTTAATTTACAATGTTGCCTCTGCCTTTCCACAAACATATGTTGATATGGACAACATTGATATGGTTACAATGTAACAAAATTGAGGGTTGTGGAAAAACAAACGCAATTCACATTAAAGTGTTTTGGCTCAAGTGTTAAACTATCAATGTGTTGGTACCTATTATAAGTGTTCAAGTAAAGTGAAGTGATAAGGGGCGAAAAATGAAGTGATGAGCTTTGGCTGATGAGTTTTTGAACTTGTAACGGAAGCTGTTGCAATGTTAAGCATTAATCTCTATACAATTTTTATCAAACAAAAATTTACAAGTTTCTACACAAACCCCCCATTCATGTTATTCATCATATCACGTGGCGTAGGGTTGTTGCTAATGCCCAATAAGACGTATAATTAATATTAGTTCCATAGTAACAAAAATCTAATTAAAATTAAGATATCAATCTTCAATAGATCCAATATAAAGCAGTTGCCACTTGTTTCCTAATTCTTGGTAGTAATATGGATTTTTTTATCGTAGTTACCGTATAGTGTATGATTGATATTAATATCGAATATCCCGTATGATTAATATAAATTTCATAAATATATGGTGTCTGACTAAAATTATGCAATTGCAAACTAATGGGAAATAATCAGAATCAGAATAGCTAACTAAATTAAAGGTTGAATAATATAACTACGATAATTGTGCCATGTTTTAAATGAACGAGGTATGTACGTTAACAGCTGAAGCTTTAAAATATGAGCGCACACTGCACTGATAGTAGTCCTATTATATGGCGTATAATTGATACTAATAACCCATATGGCGTATGGTTGATATTAATGCCACAGTAAAATAGATTTAATATACAATATATCCAATGTCTTCCAAGCGGAGTCTTGGTCGTCCATTTTTCCAGCTACCATCGGGTACGTGCCGCTGGAAAGACCAGGCTGAAGAATTCCTCCATATTCTTGGTGATACCTACTGGCGTGGAAAGGCGAAGGATAGAACCAGTTGGAGGAATATGACATTTGTTTAATTTGTTTCTTTAATTAATATGTGTACAACAGAGATTGTAAAATAGTCAATAAAAGTAAAGATCCAATGTAAAATAATTTACCAATTCCTGGCTAAATGTTGGGAGTTTAATGGATTTTACTATCGACTTACAAAAAACGAAATACCTTAACACATCGCTAATTTGTGTACGTTCAAATACTGACACCAAGGACATGTTCTATGAGCGCCTAGAGGAAACACATGACCGCTGCCCCGGCCATGACATTAAGATTGTTCTAGGTAATTTTCATGCCAATGCCGGCAGAGAAAATGTCTTTGAACCCACCAACAGTAAATTTAGTCTACACGCCATCACTGCCGATAACTGAATGAGATGCGAAAAACGTGGTTGTCAGTAGAACGAGATTCCAAAATAAAGGACCCCTTAAGACTACTAGGATATCCCCTGCTCAACAAACGAATAACCAGATTGATCACCATATTAATCATGTAATTGATGGAAGGCACTCTACCAGTGTAATGGACATACGTGCGAGTCAAGGAGCTAATACCGATTCCGATAAAATTCGGATCCAAAATCTGAAGAAAGAATGAGGCCCGTAAATTCTACCAAAAATAATAAGGCCAAACCAACGGAAATGTACCAGAGAGTGGTGTCTGAAAAAGGAATACAAACAACCTCGACTATCGTGAAACCAAATTAAATCATCTGCCAGAGACACAAAATCAATATAGGGAATTCGTTGACGCTCTATGTTCTGCGTGAACTTTTAGTTAAACTTTATATTGAAGTATTGTAATATTTTATTTGAATAAATAAACGATATAAATATCTAAAGGGTGTCTCAGTAAAAGTACACTTCTTCATTTTAAAACAAAAACAAATATTTTTTGAAAGAGTTGTGACGTTTTTATTGAATTGTAAAGAAGACATGTTTCGATTAAGAATGTAAAAAAACAAATGGCCGCCACGGCTCTAATGACAGGCCATTACTCATTTTATCAAATTTTTCGTGACTTTTTCACAGAGATGTGACTGTATCTCACCGATGACGCATTGGATCTCGGATTTGAGCTCAAGAATTGTTTCTGATTTATTCGCATAAACCCGAGATTTCACAATACCTGAAAGAAGGTCATCACACGGCGTTAAATCGCATGATCTTGGTGGCCAGTTGAGATAGAAATTTCTTGAGATAGTTTGTTCTGGAAGTCGTTGCTGCAATAAATCGATTGTTTCATGGGCGCTGTGGCAGGTGATGCCATCTTGCTGAAACTACATGTCGTCCAGATCCATTCCGTCTAGTTGAGGCCACAAGAACTTCTTTATCATGTCGATATAATGTAACGAATGCCGTTCACAGTCACTGCAATTTCGGCCTAATCTTCAAAAAAGTAAGGCCCAATCACGCCGCCTGACCAAAATCCCCACCAGGCAGTTGCTCGTTGTGGGTGCATTTGTTCCTCATGGATTGCATAAGGATTTTCCGAGCCCCAAATTCGACAATTGTGTGTATTCACGAAGACCTGCATTTGAATTGCCTGACAAAATGGAAACCCAAAATTGTACAATTGTCATTGCGAACATTGGTAATTCTTTTGCATTTTAATTAGGTGAAATAATGACAATTAAACTCCATTGCCAATTAAAAAACCCCAACACTGTCGTAATGTCTACACTCGCCCTGAGTTCCTAAAATTCAAGCTATGTTAATTGTATTCGTTTACCATGTAATTTACTTACTGATTGTCAATAGAGACACATGGAACAAAATGTATGTTCTTTACTTTGTCTTAGCTAATTCACCAACTTGTATTTGTCGTACATTGTCTTTGTACTACAAATTTCCTCAGCTTCATTAAAATTTCCTAGATCTTTGAATAAACTTTACCTATCCTGTTCCTTCATTCACTTTTGCCTCCTACACAATGTATAATCAAAGATTAACTTGATTTCTAAACTTTCGCCGAACAACGCCAACTTGCAGCTCTTCACCTTGCCACCAACCTTACAAAGGAGCAAACACATTTCATCATATGCGCCACAAACTTGTGTTGCCACACACACATAACCCATCCCGCTGGGAGATTCACCTGGTGACGGCTTTTGTGGTGAGAATTAAAGCCGCAAATGCCAATTTGTTGCTCCTATTGTTAATACGAGAGAGAAAAAAATTTCCTATCCAAACACAACTTTTTGACATATCTGAGCATATGTATTTTGTAGCAGAAACGACAGTGGTAACGAGAAGAGGAGTAACCGGATGTGTATGCATGTCATTAGAATGTGTGATAATGGTTAAATGTGTCGGTGGCATCGTCAAAGTCCTGTCATAGAAGGGCACACAGTTGTGGCTAAAGGAGTAAGTATTTACCTAAGCAGTATTAAACATCGTCCGAATTGCGCCTTCATTGGCTTGATAGCGATATGTGATTAAGGAATTAAGTCAAACAAGTTCCATTGACCTTATTTAGTATTGATTGTTGTCAAAAAAAAAAACAAATATGAAAAATTGATATGCATCCACTGTTGTAAAGAATTATATAATCTCAAGCGGCTACTGTTATCAGGACGAATAAAACGAATCTGTGTGGTCAGTACGGATGTGGGAACCTCTCCCTAATCTCTTCATGGGTTGTAACAAGAAATCATTTATTTATTTAATACAGATTTCAAAATTTGTATAGCAGTCTGACTGTCAGAGTAGATATTGATACCAAAAGCAGTGGTGACGTTTTGTCTTAGCCAAAGAGAAATTTCTCTGATTGCCATGACTTGTGACTAAAAGACAATACAATGTTATGGTAGCCTTTGCACACGGTTTAGACCCAGCTTATTAGAATAGACTCCAAACCCTGTTTTGCCATACAGTTTGGAGCCATCAGTGTATAAGTCTTAATTCCTTCTAAAGGGTGTTTAATTTAGTGCGATAGAAATTGAAATTGTAATAAATAACACAACAAAATATTTCCTATTAAAAATGTTTTCTTCAAAAATCCATACATGGCATTAACAATTGATAATCTTCTTGGGCTTTTGGCCACCACAGCTGTTCATGACGAAGCCCATTCTGGATGTCCAATTTTGAATCACTCTTTCGAGCATTGCTTGCCGTATGTCACGAATAACACGAACAATTGCGGCCTCCAAGGTGTCAGTTGTTTGCTGGTTTATCAGCACTAACCAGTGACTTCATGTACTTCTACAGGAAATAATCGAGTTGTCAAATCGCACGACCTTCGAGGACAATTGACAAGTCCATTTCTCGAAATCAACGTATCGGCAAATTTTAATTTTAATAAATCGGTACCGACTGTTGAAACCACATCTCGGCCGGATTTTCAAACCAAGGCTCATTGATCATGGCACGGTAAAGATCTCCATTGACCATAACGCGAGCTCAAAATGGAATGGAGTCTATAGGAACTAGAGTCAAAAATTAGCCTCATCGCTGAACACAATTTAGCGATAAAACATCGGGTCACTTTCCATCTGCTCTAGAGCCCAATCGGCGAAAAACGACGCGTATAATGATCTCGCGACCTTAATTCGAGAATGACACTAAGAAATCTAGCACTATCACTTAGTCAAATTTCTCCACCACACAGAGGCAGAGACACAGAGAGGCTGAATATACTGTACCCTCTGCTTCCTGGTTAAGTGTACACTGAACGGTAAAGCATCGTCACAGGGATGACAACGTTCATCACCAGAACAACTTTTGTCATCGAAAGTGAGCTAACGTACAGTCTCATTCCCGCTACGAAAATGTGTCCATCAACTGTAAATTGATCGTCACTGCGACGAAAGTATGGTTGTTACTGCAATGAATTTGATTCATAATTCCAACGAATTTGTTTCGTTACTGCAATGAATTGGTTTAATTGTTGCAATGAATTTGTTTCATTGTTGCAACGAATAAGTATCGTTATTGCAATGAATTTATATTTATATTTATATTTATGCAAGAATATTGGATAGTAAACACAATGTGTTTGGACACAAGTATACTATATTTGCCACAAGCCACAAACACGTTATATTTGTATCCAAACAACGACGAAAGCTAGACTTTTCAGCGTTAATATTTTTAAAGTGCAGCTACTAAATAGATTAGAAAACCGTAGAAATATTTTTACGCCAAGACTTTTCATCATTATAAGTTCTACACGGTGAAACATCTGTCTTTGTTTGTTAGTTGGATGCAAATATAATGTGTCTGTAACTTGTCGCAAATATAGTATGCTTGTGTCCAAACATATTGTGTTTGCTCTTCAATACTACATAAAAAAAATAAATGGTTTCCCGTCACATCCCATGAAGGGATTAGGGAGAGCTTCTCACAACCAGTGAGCTGTGCGCGTTCTAGTTTTAAACTCACTGACGGGGACCTACAGTTTTACACCGGTTCCGAACGGTATTTTGAGAAGCCTTTTTCATGGATAAATACTAGATAGTGTCGCCGTCACTAAGCGAGGTGACCGCCGTCGAAATAAATTAAAGGTGGTCAGAGTAGGGATCGAACCCACGACCTCATGCACAAGAGCCGCGCACACTACCATTGTACCACCGGTAATAGTACATATTACACGTAAATGTAGCTCCGTTTGTTGAAAACTGCTGAAAACTAAGTCGTAACACACAACAAAGTTATCCAAAAGCAGCAGGTCTTTAATTCATGAAATCAATGGCAGCAAACATGTACATGCTTCCTGCAGTATGATGCTGGGACCTATTTCAGCGTTTATGAATTATGAAACATTGCCTTGCTATAGGGGACAATTAAAGTAAATAAATACTGTTTCAAAAAATTCAACTAGGCCTTTCTAAAACTTTGAACCAACACAACAACTATCCTCACACTTTGGCACACACTGTTCTAATATATGTGACAAGTTAACTAGTGTCTCTAAACATTCATATACAACCATAACATCCAATGCGTTGCTAAAAATCTTATAGTTATTGTTATTATTATATTCATCGTATGCCATTGTTATGTTATGCTAATAAAGGATTTTATCAAAGCATATCCTTTGCATATCTCCCGTCAAAACCACAACATGCGACCACGCACCCAGCACCCACACACTCCCACAGATCATTGCCGCAAAAAGGTATATGATGTTGTTCATAAATGCCAACAACACAATGAAACAATTTCATGCGATACAAACAGGATAAAACGATGAAAATATCACAACTCAAATCTGACATAACCCCGTCTCTCACCCAACCCATGAAATAGGCAACAAATGATGATGACTTATTGTCCTGTATATGAAAATGTTAATATTATTGTCAACGAGCAATTGTGGTTGTCATTGATGTCATTGTTATTATGGTTCTGCCGTTGCGTCGCATTGATCAAAGGAATCTAAAAGCGGCAGTGGGATAAAAATGTCAAACACACATTTATGTTAACTGAAACAAAGGCAACACGTGTTATTTAATCTATTTTAAGGATAGAAAATATAGACATTAAAAGGATAGCAGAAGCTCCTGGGCAATTCGTAATGTTTGCTTAGAATTAATATTTTTAAACCACAACAATAAGATTTCGATGTAGAAGTTTAAGCTTAAATTTGAAATTTATTAAGAATGTGGTAACATCATACAGTCATTTAGTTGGAGGCTTTCGACAAAAATATGTTTGAACTTCCTACAATAGAAATCCTTCTCCAGCACATCATCTCCAAAAATAATACCGTATAAACACGCATTCCCTTTGTCATTACTCTGGCTACAATACAGCGTCTTTTTTGTTGTAAATAATATTCCGTCATCATTCTCCGCAATGGCTTCTCTTGAAAAAATAACAACAGAATACAAACATTTTGCTTTCATGGAAGGAGAAGGAATTGGTTTACTGGCTTAGTTTTATTTAGTGTATATATATCCGGATACAATTCCTTGCACATACAAATGTTTTATGTGTACATAGATATATATGATACATTGAGTCCTGCGATATGAAAAGCAGCAACATGGGTTGCATGAAAATATAACGAATGCACTTCACTGGCACTTTCAAGTTTTTTTTTGTATCTTGGCATATTTTCTATCCATTGTAATTGCGAAAGCATGTTTCATATTCATTAGGGTTACTCATTTTAAACATGATCAATTCACAATATATATATAATTCAAATTGCTACGTAACTAAAAACGATCGTCAAAGGGTAACAGTTCGGAAACCCTGTCTACATTTTAGAGTACACAATTCATTGGTATAAAGAAACTGTATACGATCTCCTCTTGGGATATGAAGAGAAGGTAGTTCTGTTACCCACCTTTCAATAATGTGGCTGTCTACACGCATACACAATTTCTCACTGTACAAGACGAACGGCAATAATTTCATTATGATATCATTATGATATATCATATATTCATTATGAACAAAACGCGAAACAGTCGCAGCCAGAACAAATGTCCGAAGACGTCAAAATCACATCAATACTTTCTTACTTACTCAGGTGCTATCAAACAACCCATACTGGTCAAGGGCCTTACAAATCGAAGATAACATGTTTCCTTAACCGGCTCGATCTTCCGATTTTCCCATACAGGCAATCTTTCAACTGGTTTTCCAGCGAAGTCTTATTCGCCCCATTTTTCGACGTCTTTCGGGTTCGTCGTCGAATTATTTTGCGCAATGGTTCATTCTGAATCTTTCTACTGGCATGTCCTAGCCAGCGTAAACGCTCGTAGATCATCTGTCATCCATATTCGACGTTCTGTTTTACAGAACCAGATATATTTCTGGCCATTTTTCTCTCGAAGACTCTGTGTTAAATGTTTATGAATACAAGTGTTGTAATTTAATTCCAGAAAAGCTTCAACAAAGAGCTCCTGAATATTTTAGAAAACACCCAACGATACGTCGGAGGAAAATAATGGAGTATTATCATTTGCATTGAAGGGAAAATGGATCAAAATAGATTAAAAGAGAAATCTAAACAAATTAAACAAATCTCAGAATTACATCGGCATGCGTTATAACCCAGGATTCGGCGCCATAAAACAAGACAGGTTGTACAAGGTGGTGCAAAAGTAATCACCCTATTGGAAAACCGTATAATATTTTCAAATGGTGCCAAATTTCAAATTTGGTGTTGACATTTGTGAAGTAAACAAACGCACAATACAAATCGACAAGCCATGAATGGGTCTTCTCCGGAAGAACGCGGAATAATGGTTCCCATTTTTTTTGCTCAACAATTCGTCGGTAGTGTTGGTGCAGCGTGAATTTGGTCCCAGATTTCCCGGCTGTCCGACACCAACTGGACTAACACTGCGGTGTTTGGTCATTCGCCTTGAAGAGACTGGGATAACGCAAGAGTTTCCCAAAGCTGGCCGGCCCCGGAGCAGCCGTTCTGCTTATAATATCGCTGTTGATGCCCAAGATGTCGAAGAGGAGCCCGGGACATCGACCAGACGACGTGCCACGCCAATGGGCATTAGCCGGCGGTCCCAACCCAGAATTTCGACGAAAGATTTGAAGATGTTCCCTTACAAAGTGCAGACAGTGCATCAGCTGTTGGCTGTTGGCCGCAAAACGCGGGTAACCTACACTTAAGCCATCCTGAATCTCAATGAAGAGGTGGACAATTTTTCATCCAAAATTATCAAGAGCGGTGAGGCTCATTACCATCCTACCGGTTACATGAATAAACAAAATAATCGTTCCAGGGTCACCGAAAGTCCGTGTATCGCCCACGAAGCACCAGTACACCCGCTGAAAGTTACTGCGTGTTGTGCTGTTTATGCTGGATGAATATTCGGGTCTTATTTTTTGGAACGCCGCGGGTCAAACGTCCACTGTGGACAGCGCGCGCTACAGAGCCCTGATTACCGAATTTTTTTTCTTCCTCAATTGGATGAATTGGGACTGAATAACATGTGGTTTCATGTGGACGATGCAACGGCGCACACTGTCCGAGCCAAAAGGAAAGCAGGAAACATTTCCGGGCCGCTTAATCTTTGGTTTTGCTGATTTCCACTGGCCGGCCAGATCACCCTATTTAACCGTTTCAGACTACATTTTATGGATTATTTAGGGCAAGCTTCAGACAACTAAAGCCCTAAAGGAGGATTATTCGCCCCGAATGCGAGAACCTGTCGCACGAAGTTCGGGCAAGAGTGATGAAAAGCGCCATAAAACGAGCGCGCATGGTAATCAACTCTGACGGCCACCACTTGGTCGATATCACTTTCTCAACCTGATGGAATAAATTCTAATTTATTGAATATACAAATTTCACAAGCAGAACCAAAGTTTTTAAATAAAAGAAAAATTGCAGCAGAAAAACATTGGGGTGATTACTTTTGCCCCACCTTGTATGAGAGTCTGATATAGTTGAATCTTCGTTTCTCGAGAGAGGGTCTTAACTCTGAACTGCTTGCTTTGCCCGAAATAGCAGAATTCTTCATTTGATTTCTAGGGTGACGTTATTGTTTGTTTACGGCAGATCCGAGGTAAAAATTCGCTCACTACCTCTAAATTACAGCGGTTATCAACGTTTTCCCTTTCATCCCATCGGGTGGAAGTTCTGCTTGTCGAAGCCATTAATTTTGTCTGGTCCGCGTTTACTGCCAACCCCACTTTTGCTGATTCCTACTCAATTCCCGAAATCACTGCAGTAACTTCCAGAAGATTTCGAGTAATTATGTCTAAATCACCAGCCTACGCGATCACCATGCGAATTTTGCTGCTGATAGTTTTCTCCGTGTGGACTGGAGCTTTTGTCACGATGATCTCAATTAATAGTACGTTGAAGAGATCGCATGATAGTGTGTCGCTCTGGCTGAGGACTTGCCTCGTACTAAATGCGTGACGATCAGTGTTATTCTACAAAGGTGTGTCATCTATCATTCCCCTAATCGTGCCATTTGAAGGCAGCCTTATAATCTACAAAGTGGTGGTAGATGTCAAATTAGATTTTGTGGGTATTCCACAGGATTTTTCGTTATACGTACATTGATTGTCGATGTTTGATTTTTCAGGCCTAAAATCTCAGTGATAAGTTAAGATCAGGGCTGTTTATACCACGATAGTTTGTACATATACTCGGGTCGGTTTTTTTGAAAACAATGCAAGCGTCAATCGCCGTGCATTCATTCTTCTAGCCAGATTTTGCATTTGCCACATATATATTATCATATCACTGAAATTTAGTATAATAGTGGAGTGATATTAGAGAAATGACGACATCTTCCTTTGGCCGGGTTATCCGTCTCTGTCTGAAATCGATTGCAATTGGTCATTCCTTTTATTTGGGTCTTCCATTTTGCAAAACTCTGAAATGTCTCTGTTTCAACTATTCTTTGGTCTGTGGTGTGTTGTGATCGTTGCATATTATAAAACGAAGCAACAATCTTCCCCAAATTTCGGCTGAAGAACGCGAAAAACTACTTCGAAATTGTCACTTAAAATTATATGCGGCACGCATCATGCAGACAGTTTTTTCATACCAAACTTATCTAGCAAAAGTAGAAACATTGTCTTTCTAGATACGCCTTTAGCCTCTACAATCTCGGGCACATACCTTATCGTCGACTCTATATTTGCATACTGGGTTATTACTATATTTGCTCATAACGAGTCATCTGTCAAATGGAACTACATCAAACCGTGGTTTCATTCCACCTCTTTTCCCTTCACCTATTTGGTACAATCTCTTCGAATATTCCAGAAGATGCCACTCTAAATACTAACACATGTTTGAACGTATGCTGCAACTTGTCGATTGCATTTTATTTATTCGACGTTTGTAAATTTCCAGTTGTACTTGCAAGAGTCATTGCTACAGTTCTGCTTATTTTATGATCTTATAAACCTTTCACGCGTATCCACATGAGAGGGATTTCAACTGGATTCGGGGTAGCCCAAGTTGTCTTTAGTTGTGGCCATGTATTATGGATGAAGTAGTGTTGTGTTTTTATTTTATATTTCCACTATTTTTATTGACGTTGTTGTTGAGGTTTTATGTTTTTTTTTATTGATGGGAAGTTGAAGAAATTTAAACGAATTCAGTTTAGTCTTGTTCAGGATTTTGTTGGATGCTATGCGCGAAGTTGGATAAACGTGAACGTTAATAGGAACAAAGTGATGGAAGTTTAAGACTTGATATATACAAGGTGGCGCAAAAGTAATCCTCCTATCAGAAAATGCTATAAATTTTGCGATTGGCCCCTAATGTCAGTTCTGTTTTGACATTTGTGTAGTAAACACATGCGAAATACACGTTAATAAACAATGTTACGCTACACTGCTCCAGAACGCGGAATATTGCTGACTATTTATTTGACCAATAATCGGTCGGTGACTTTGGCACAACGTGAATTTCGTCGCAGATTTTCTGGCCGTCCAACGCCTACTGGTGAAACACTGCGACGTTTAGCCGCTCGCCTCGAAGAGACTGGCACAACACGAGATGCTGCCAGGCGTGGCAGACCCCGGAGTAGCCGTTCTGCAGAGAATATTGCTGCTGTAGCCGAGGGTGTCATGAAAGCGCCATCGACATCGACCAGACGACGTGCCACGCTACAGAGCAATGACCAACGAGTTCTTTTTGCCGCAAGTTGATGAATTGGGATTGGAAAACATGTGGTTCCAACAGGACGGTGCAACGGCACACACTGCACGTGCCACAACCGATATGCTGAAGGATGCATTTCCCGGACGCCTAATCTCCCGTTTTGGCGATTTGCATTGGCCAGCAAGATCGCGGGTTTATGTCAACAAGCATCACAATATCCGTCAAGAATGTGAGGACGTATCGCCGGAAGTTTTGGCCAAAGTGATGGAAAATGCCATAAAAAGGGCTCAAATGACAATCAACTGTGGCGGCGGCCATTTACATGACATCATATTCTCGACTTGATGTAAAAAAAATTAAAAGACCATATAAAAATAATCCACCAGAAGAATCAAAGTTTTTCATTTTTTTTTAAATTACAGCCAAAAAACATCGGAATTTTACTTTTGCGCCACCTTGTATTTAATACCCGAGAAATCAAAGTCTGGTTATTGTAACTTTTGTAAATCGGAGAATTGGCTTAAGGAACAGTTTTTTTTTAAATTTTAGAGAGACCTGGTACCCACTTTCTAGCACTAAATATAGGGAAAGGGAAACTGTAATACGAGATGCGCCCGATTAAAACACCTATAGTCTGTATAATTAAAGCAAAGATTAGATCCTTTGTAGGTCCCTTAAATATATTTATGAAATCCTTACTTAATCACTAGCTATTTCCATCGACTGACTGGACTGACTCTCCAATAAGTCCAAAAAATCGAAAAGGGAATCGGACTGGACTGTGTACAAAAACAATTGTAATCAGTTCAAGAAGGATATTACAAAGCCAAAACGGGCCGCCTGGATCAGCTTCTGTGAGTCCATAATCGAGGTAAATGAAGCTGCACGATTTCGTCGCGTGTTGTCCAAGGACTCGAGAGTCCTCGGCGACATTAAGAAAACCGCTGGGTGTTGAATCAACTCTGGAGCTGAGACACTTGAGCTGCTCACTTTCCAAACTGTATTCCTCTGCAGAGAGGAATCACCCGGTGACTTCCACTCCAGATATCTCGCAGCTGGGAGTGATTGAGTACATAATTGACGAGTCGAGGTTGCTTTGGGCTATTTATAACTTCAAGCCCTTTAAATCTCCTGGTCTGGATGGGATCTAGCTGGTCATGCTGCAGAAATGTGAGGCTTTTGTCAACCCTCATCTACTGAGTATCTATAGGGCTTGTCTCAGACTTTCCCTGATACCAGACAAATAGAAAGAGGTACTAGTCGTTTTTATTCCCACGTCAGGAAAGACTAGCTATGCCTCTCGTAAGGACTACAGGCCAATCAGCCTCTCAACTTTTCTATGGAAAGTTTTGGAGTGAATGGTTGATTTGTACATCAGGAATCGAATTAGTCCTGCTACATTTGTGGTAGACAACCTTCCTACCTCAAAGGTAAATCTTTGGAAACTGATCTGCACGATGTTGTGGGTTATCTTGAACGCAACTTGTAGTTTAGGGATTTCAATTTGGCCGCCTTGATGGATATGGAAGGTACTTTTAACTATGTGTCATCTAGCGCTATCAGGAAATATCTGGAATCTGCTAAAGTGCCATCACTTCTTGGCGAATGGATTGCGAACATGCTTAGGGATCCCATTGTAAATTAGAAGCTTGGGATGAGCTCAGTTCGGGAGCTGACTACAAGAGGCACGCGACAGGGTGGAGCGTTATCCCATCTGCTGTGGCTTTTAGTGGTTGACGTCATTCTTAAGCACTTTGAATTGAGAGGACGTAGAAGTGTTGCCATACGAATGTCGTTGTTATTCCTAAATAAATAAAAAAATAAATGGTTTCCCGTTACGTAGGGATTAGGGAGAGCTTCTCACAACAAGTAAGCTGTGCGCGTTCCAGTTTTACACTCACTGATTGGGACCTACAATTTTACACCGGTTCCGAACGGTATTCGTCGTCACTAAGCGAGTTAAGCGCCGTCGAAAGAAATGTAAGGTGCTCAGAGCAGTGATCTAACTCACTTTCTCATGCAGGATGCACTGGGTGACTTGTCAGTTTAGATTAGGCACTGTGACCTGGGTGTTAACCCGGCAAAAACGGAGCTGGTTCTTTTTACGAGCAGGCGAAAGATTGGATTTGGATAACAAAAATTAAATCCACCAACTAATATTAATCTGCATTTATATATGATCAGCAAATTGCTTTACTGCAGTGGTATCTCAGTACGTATACGTATTGTCACGTATTCGTCCAATGAACCTACCACAGTTAATAACAATTATACGTTCTAGTATCTTATGTTTAATTTACCAGTTTAAGCCTTCTATTACAAAATACATCCGAGAG
Source organism: Phaonia tiefii (assembly GCA_963931995.1). Lineage (NCBI taxonomy): Eukaryota > Metazoa > Arthropoda > Insecta > Diptera > Muscidae > Phaonia > Phaonia tiefii. The sequence continues at coordinate 286,750,150 of OZ008369.1, forward strand.
CTTCCACTCTATCATTTAAAATTTCTTTCAAGAAATTTATCCAAATATAGGAGTTTCTAAGTTTCTAAGAAATCAACAAATTCCATTCCATTTCAATTCATTTCTTTTATTACTGTTTGACCATAACAAAGTTGTTCTATTTGGTGAAACAACAAATTTAACCAAATAATACTTTCAAACAGTTTTCACCTCAGAGAAAATGCCGCTCAATTTACCTGCACTTTTGGCAATGACGCCAGCTAGCAATCAAAGTAACCAATCTTGAAGAATTTCTACCACAATTTGTGGCAAAAAGTGGAAGAAAAGAAAGTAAACTAAACTTAACTGTTAGTAATAAGTATTGAAAGTAAAATTAGTTGCAATAGAGTTTGGTTGCTTCTCTGTGTAATGGTCAACATCTCAATGTTACAAATTTACATGTTAATGTTCGTCAGAATAAAGTAAGCAATTAGTTCTGCTCGTTGAAGAAAATCAAAGTTGATTTGCTTTGAGCAGAGCAAATGTGTGGTTAAACATATTTGGAGTTTGGCATATAACTCTGGTAACTTGAAAGCGTTACGCTTCAGTTGCTAGATGTGGCACAAGTTCCTTGGTTTAAGAGCCATGAAGTTTACACTAGAGTCGTAATAAGCTTCATTACTATAGCTTACATTTAAAGAACGGAATTTTTAAGCTAATTGTTCATAAAGAGCGTAAAATTTAGTTTCCCTTTCTATCAAGGAGACTTCAAAATGTACAGCAGCCTCTGTGATGATTACAAAATCTGTCATCCTTGGAGTTTCAATGTTTTTGCTGCAATTTGAATGCATATGGGGTATGAGTAATATTATTATTTTAAGTCGTATATGTATTAGAACAGGAGACGCTCAGACACTCAGACTGCAATGGGTACGAGTAGAAACCACCAATTGATTACAAAACATAAAACCCTTGAATGAAGCAGCAATGGCAAATGAAACGTAAGGCCCAGAATGAGCTTATGCTGAAGAGAAAAGAGCCACATTAATTGACGTATGAGTAATATTAATTCAAATATGAATCATTGCACAAAGCTAATAGTAAATTATGCTGTCCTAGTGCAGATCACATGTTTACATGAATATTATGAAAAAAGGATGTGTGCCGTATGAGAGCGTATGAGAGAGTAATATTAATTCAAATATGAATAATTGTGTTATGGGATCACAGTATTATGTATGTGTCGTATGAGTAATATTAATACTCAAAAGCAAAAGCACTTTAACATCATGTCGTATAAGTATTTAAATATCATACACACATTTTGTTTGCCCATGAGACTCAGATTGTTAAATGTAGGCAAAACCAACTATTGCAGAACATTAAAAACCTTAAACTAAACTGCAATGACACGTCAAAAGCAACACATAGAACCTATTTATTATTTTTTTAAGGGTGCAGTCGACGCCACACCCTCATCTATATTAAAGTCTTCTGGGACAAATAACGCAGAGAAGTAACCTCTGCATATTATCAACATACTCTGCAGATCTGTGACAATATTCCCGTCCCTATCTCGACAAAAGGGGGGCCTGATTCATTTTCGCCCGTTTGGCTTTGTACTTTTCGGTAGACTTTACGAGCCTCACTCTTCCTTCCGTAAGATTCAATTTTCTTACTCTCGCGCATTCTCCACAACCGTTTCGTCTTTCTAAATAAAGTATTTTCTCTTTTCTCTTCGCCTCATACCGCCGTGCAAAATAAAGTCTGTCAAAATTTTTAAAATATATTTTTCTAGTGATGGTCATCATGTCACGTCGTTTAAGACCCATATTGACCAAAGAATATTTATTTTGTTGATGTATTAAACTAGGAATTGAAATTTCAACTGTCTGTCGGGGACTATAAGTACCCTGGCATAAAAGGAAGTTTGACGTTCCCGTAATCAGCTCTTCAATACGCAACTTTCGCGTACCCGTCCAAAATAATATTTCCTCTACACCCTATTATACATGCAAGCCATCAAAAAAGCCAAACGTTCCAATACGGATGTCAGATTTGATGTGTCTATACTGGTACTGCTACATCCCGAAATATATAATAGACGAATATTGTACCTTTATACGGATTAAATAGACGCCCTCTCTGCCAAAGCCCTTTTGGATTTAATCCATTAAAACTGCAAAAGATCTAATTATAATCAATGCAGTTAAATTTAATATTAAAATTACTAAATGTGTTTTTGAACAATATCGAGTATACGCTTGCGGGGCCTCAAATAAAAGTTTTTTAAATTAGTATTAATCATGCGTCCCGGTAAACTAAATACTTTATGACGAAATAATTAATACTCAATCCCTCTTTCTTTGAATCTCAATCGATTAGGTTTTAAGAGATTACAATATAATATTAAAATGCTGGATCAATCAAAAGAAGTACATAAATTGTTGAACTATTCTTGTGTTATAGTAACTTGCTCTTTAAATAATGTTATTTTCTGGACTACTTCCATACTTCTTTAAAAGTGCTGCAAATATGAAATTTTTCACAAACACTATGGCATACCCTGTGGGCTATTTGGGACATCACACGCGATTTTAATAAGTTCCTGTCATAATTCATTATTCTCATATTTTGGCAACCATATTTGGCTACCATTGAAACCTCCGTATATGAAATCTATTACAATCGTGCAAACACCATCAAATACTACAGTAATTTCAACGAACACCTACAAGTATACAATACAAACGACGATTCGCAAGAAGTAGGCAACTGCTGGCATGGTGTGTAACGATGCCAAACAGAAATGATTTATAAAGCTAATAAAAGCCAAGATGAGAAGCAAAGAAAAGTGTAGCTAAAAATATGAATATGATGTGAACAATTTTTGGCAACAGGTCTGGAACATAGAAGCCGGAAAGTAGGCAACAAAAACAAACGAAACATTATAAAAAAGTATTTTGCAAGAAAAATATTGACTCGGCAAAAGCAAAACAACACAATGTTTTTATTTTTCTTCCCGAAAAGAAAGGAAAGAATATTTAAAGACTCCAAAATCTATAGAGGAAGAGATAAAAAGTTTTACTTAAAGCCATGATATTAAAAGGAAAACCTTAAAGGCACTGTGTTCGAGTACAAAAACTTGTAAACTGCCAACTGTTCTCTGTCTCGGGGTAAAGAAATATTAAGCCTTAGATAAGTGGCCTGAGATAACTTTCCTTCAAGTAGATTTCACCATGTAAATTGTAACTGAGAAAACTTACATTCCAGGAGATGGTTGGACAAACATCACCACCCAGACAACGAGTAAGACAAGAGTTGTTACTCAAGATATATTTCAGCTAAACTGTTGTGTAACTGGCGCTCTGAAAATGAACGAAAATTACTTTGGTACTTAGCAAAATAGTTAGCACTGAAATTAGCATGCAATGAAGGGAAATTACCAGCAAACACATACACAGGAATGATCACTAGTACGCTGATATACACCCATAGACATTGTAAATGAAGGAGGATATCCGGTATGAAATATTTTAAGCAAAAATTGGGTTAAAGATACGAGAAATGCATTTAGGAAGACAAAGCCAGGTCATTATATATAATGGGGATAATATAAGTGTAAAGTGGTTTTGGTTTATTTGGGGTAATTTTGTTTAAAATATGAACATAAATTTAAAAAAATAATCCAAATTGCAACGTATGATTAATATTAATTTAAAAAATAAATAATTGTGAAACAACATCGTAGTATATTATGTTGCACTGAATATGATATAAAGAAATTGATATTATAACCGATATGATTCGACTTGAATTAAAATCGGGCACTGTGTCGTATAATTATTTATTATTTTAAGATAAAATGGTGCTTTGCTTTTGGACCTTTATAGGCCGAGTACATATTTTCCACCGACATATACCTTCGCCGAGTATTACACTACTACCTATGCTTAAATAACAGGGATTGTTCATATTACTGTACGGTACGTATGATTAATATTTATTAAAATTTTAATATCTGATGCTACTGCAAACTTTTCCTGAAATTGAAAATCCATATTCGATGTGCTGTAAACATTGAAATTAATTTGAAATTAATTGATGTTGTTCATCTTTTAAATCGAATACCTCTGTAAAAGAAACAATAATATACCTAACAGAAATATAAGCGTATGATTAATACCTATTCTCTAACCTTTAATATTGATTTACCCGGTTGCATGGAAAGTTTAAAATCCATTAAAATTTTGCAAATTTGCGATCAGAGTCCTGTTTCAAACAATTAACTTGATCTTGGAATCTTAGATTTTGCACTTTGGCGTACGGTTATGCAACTTTTGTGATTCGGTTAGAGATTTCTCTCTGTTTCGGAATTCTGTAACTTTCTAACGATCAAAATCGGTAGTTAAATTGTTAAAATTTAAAAATTTCAATACAAAATTTCCGAACTTTGTCTACTTAACTACTGATTTTTATCGATAAAAAGTTACAGAATTCCGGTGCTGATATGCAGCCAATTTTATAGTACCATTAATGCTTATATATCAGACATTGTCTGAATAAAAGTATCGAACGCATGATTAATATTTATTAAAACGTCTCTTCTTGATATCACTGTACAAAGTGTACTAGAAATTACACCAAATGCATATTTACTGAGCTGTATACACTTTATTAATTGAAATAGTTCATTATTTTAAATCAAATATCAGTGTTATTAAAATAAAACATTGGTATTACTAATACAAATAATGCAAGCGTATGATTAATATTTATTATCTTACTTTTAATACTGACTCCTTCTGTTGGAGTTCAGTTTTGCTCTCAAAATCGTGTTTTAAAAATTAAAGTTGATCCTAGGATTTGAGCCATTCGACATTTGCATATGATTATTTAGAATTTCGAGCCATCATCAAAATTATCATACAGCAACGCTTCGGTTAGAGACTGTACTCTGATACACATCGGCCATAGTACCTTGAATGATTAAAACCCCGGCATTGTCTGTATACCAGTATCGAACGTATAATTAATATATGTATATTAAAATTTATATTTTTGATATTACTGTACAAAGTTTTGTAATCTCTGACGGTCAGACGGCCTGAAGGTATCAGTATTCGTGCATTGAACACATGACCAGTACTGCCTTAAATCTCTCTGACAGAGATGGCGCAATAGAACGGTATTTACCTTATGCTGGTGCCAGGGCACAGAGACATTCCGGCAACTGCACAGCGGATGAGTTGGTTAGACTAGAGACGGCCTTCTAGGTTTCACAAGAATTATAATGTCTAGGCGTCTCCTTACAAAGTACTACAAAGTTTGTACAAAGTTTTCCAGAAATTAAACAAAAAACTTGTTTAGTTAGGATGTAAATACTTTATTATCTATTATTATAATCCTGTTTCAAAAAATTTACTTCATCCTTGAATTTTGGCCCTTCTGCTTGGGCGTATTATAATTTCTAGCTTACATTTTGTTTCGTGTGTGGGCAGCAAGAGATTGTCTCATAAAAATTTCATTAAGGCATAGATCCCGTTTAGATATTTTCCACTGATATGCATCCGCATTGTAGTACTATTAATGCTTAAATACAATGGATGAGCAGGATTCTGCTATTGAACGTATGATTAATATTATTTCGAATTTTGTTTACCACTCTACAAAGTCTTCTAGAAATTAAACAAACATACATTCCGTGGTGAACGTACTGTATTATTTAAATCTTGCAATAATTTAAAACGAAAATCAATTTTAAAGTAAAACACCGATCTAGCCAACAGAATTTTAAAATGAATGATTAATATTTATTTACAAAACGTTAATTACTGTTAAACTCTCTTGCAAGAAATGGTATTAGCTGGTAAAATTCATTACAATTTTACCGGTTTTCTCTCAAAATACTGTTTCGAACTAGTAACTCTTTACTGCTAACCCGATTCTGGCTGTATGGCGTCTCATTATTAATAATTAATTACTAGAAATGAAATCTCATTGTGATCATAAAATAATCATTATCAAACTTATCGCATTATTGGCTGAATAAAACTAATTATTATTCTATATCTACGCATTTGCCTATAGAACCTATAAGAATTGCCCACAACAAAAATCATTAGCCTTTTTTTCATTGCAAGTGGAAAGAGTTTCTGGGAACTTGAACACTTGTGTTCACCCAACCAAATGGCATTTGTGACAAATTGTTGCCACTTTAAGACGTTTCATAGCCTTCATTGAATACACATAAAAATATCTACTTCATGTCTGTGAATAAATACAGAACCAAACCAAATGAAATACATCTATTAACCACAAAAATCTCTGACTGCAAATGTAAGATTCACATGAATCCTTAAACCTATGATAACATTAGAAGCAGCATGGGAAACTGTATAATGGCTTCTTGCTAATACAACCTATTGTGGGTGGAAAGCAAATGGTAGGAAGCAAACATTTAGTTCATGAAATATATTCACATAAGTTCTATTTGGTTAAACGTAAACGGAAACCAATAAAATAAATGTACACATGTCAAAACATATGTAACCCGCTTACCTGAGTCCTTTACGCCTAGGCATAGTCCAAGTAAAAAGCTGTCCTTTCTTGTTCGCATTTCAATGCCTAGAGGATATCAGAGTTGAGCTATGTGTGATACAATATCAATTTACGTGGTATTTTCGCATTTCAATGCTCTGGAAAAGTAGCAATTTAAGTGGCCTACCTTCATCAAAAACAACCCAATATAATTAATCTTCTTACACTGATACATATACGAGTTCATTAATGGTTCCACAACGAACGAAAGTTCACGCACCACTAAAGCTTATTATTTAGGAACGAAAACAAAATAGCCTTTTAGGGAATAGAAGTCAAGTGCAGCAGGATGTACCAGTATTAAAGACGATTTATAGATTTTATATAGAATTTTGCTACACACCCTCAGCATATGCAATAGTTTTCACGCTGGTATATATCCAATGAAAATTCACGTCTGAAAATTAAATCCACTGATTCATAGAATTCCACAACTTTTTCTTTCTCTGTAGAAGCCTACGGAAGTCCAAAATAACTATAATTGTTCTTCATCATGATATTATGACAGTGTGCCTCTTGAACTACATCTCTGCCTTTTACTCTGCGCCACTAAAACCACTACTTTTCTGCACAAGTTCAAGTGAAAGATAAGCTATTAGCTGCGGTTTGATAATGGCAACAATTTTTGTAACAAAAAACTACGTTTTTCGTCGCCCTTCCTCCCAACAAATTCATCGGAAATTTTTTCAAATACAATTGAAATTGGAAACTGTAATACAACTTCACTTTAAGCTTTGCATTAAATGAAGTACACCTTAAGGCGCTTGACAAAACAATTTTTGAATGTTAAAAGATTTACCTTTTTCTGTGAAAAAAGATAGTTACAGTGTTTATTTAAAGCACTATATTCTATACTATACTACATTATGAAGTTTTGTATCTACTGATATAAACAACGAATTCCAATGTGTTGCATACTTTACGGCTTAACAAGGAAAGTTATATGTTCGGTAAAATTAGCAGCCATTGAGAAAAACAATTTTACAGAGAACGTTTGTAGTTTGATTATTAATTCAATTAATCCCAACTCCTATGAACCCACTGAGGTCTGAAGACTGCAACTATTCCTTCACATCAATATATTTTTTGGAACCACCAAAACTTTCTATTGAACAATAAAGTTAAAATTCATCCAGTCGACACAAATGTGCACTGTCACATAAACGCCGATTGATCTATTAATCAGAGTCATCGACCATAAAAATGGACCCAGAGTGTACAGGTGTGAAGACTGTGAAATATATCACCGTTATCACTTTTCCATATATACCTAGTTTTTAGTTTTAAGTCACAGATATTTACCTATTTGTTCCCATTCTGCCAGAACCTTCATCTATGATCACAGCTTAAAATTTCACATATAACGGGTTTTTCAATAAGAGCGCTATAAAAGTTTTTTTAAATAAAACAAACCCGGTTTTAGATACCAATGAAATTCCTTATTCCTGTGAAAGTACGTTCGATGCCATTATGTATGGAACTCGATTTCTTTTGCATGGCCACCAGGGGCACGCTTGCAGAAGTCCAAACGCTGAACCCGATTTTCGACGGTTTTCAAGCATAAATCGGCCGATACTGCTGCAATTTCACGTTCGATATTCATACGAAGTTCATCAATCGTAGCTGGCTTGTTGGCATAGACCATAGACTTGACGTAGCCCCACAGGAAATAATCTAACGGCGTCAAATCGCACGACCGAGGCGGCCAATCGACTGAGCCATTTCGTGAGATAACACGTTCACCAAACTTGGTTTCCAATAAATTGATTGTGGCATTCGCTGTGTGGCTTGTGGCGCCGTCCTGTTAGAGCTACATGTCCTCCAAGTCCATATTATCCAATTGGGGCCAAAAATATTCGGTTATCATTGAACGGTAGCGATTCGCATTCACAGTAATGTGCCGGTCTTGATCATCACGGAAGAAGCACGGCCCAATGACGCCGCAGGCCCATAAACCGCACCAAACCGTAATTTTTCCGGGATGCAATGATGACTCATGGATTACGTGTGGATTGCTGTCGGACCAATAATGCATATTTTGCTTATTGACGAAGCCGTTCAGCCAGAAGTGAGCCATTCAGCCAGAATGACGTAGCGCTCTTAAAGTTGAGGCCACTGACTCCAAATTTCGGTAGTGAATTTTAATAATTTCGACTCGTTGTTGGCTCGTATATCTTTCAATGATGAAATGGTAAACCTTGCTGAAGAGAAATGATTTACTTTTGTAGCGTCTCTGTTGAAAACCCCTTTACATATAGTAGTTGCTTCTATATCCCTGCAAATAAGAAAATATTGTAGTCTTTTTATATTGTGATATGATCCTCATTACAACCCTTAGCAATTTGGAAAAATTTTAAATAATATCAATTATACGCTCTAGAATCCATAAATTAAAGTTTTTAACAATATTATTAACTATACGCCCCGGCTAACTGTCATATTTGTCGAAATAATTTTAAATCAAACGTGAGTGAAGCTAAGCTTCCGTGCCCAAAACCTAAGCGTTCTTATGGACGGCTACCTTAGTTTTAGACACGACATTGAAGTAAAAGGTGACGACATTCGTATTCACCAGCAAGAAGACTAGAAGTTTTAAATTGTGACTTTACCCGCGGTGTTGAGACCGATGATGTTTTAGGGTTTTATAGTGTGGTGGCAGCTGCTTGAATAACTCTGCTATTGTACACTACTGATAAAGGTTCAGAGAATGACGACTATGCGCATCAGGTGTGCTCTTCGTACCACCTCAACCTAACTGTAATGCTATATTTGTGGCTGAGGATATTTTAGGCAGGGAAACTGCTTCCAAGTCTGTTAACAGATTTAGGCACTGCTCACAATGGGTTATAGTCGGTTTCGGCCACGAACTAGAGCTGGAAACCATTCCCGACGTTCATGGAATTGCCGACTACTGGAAAGCGGAACCACTATTCGCTCGGTAATAATACACATTCTTACAACAAAAGTATTAGTAAAAGGATTTGGCGCAGAGGAGTTCCACGTATAGAGGAATGCGGGAGTTTCTAAACGGAAGGATTGAAATTTAAGGATTATGTAGGCTAAGGTGTCTTCCCTAGGGAAATAGTATTGTCCATTTCTCGTAGAAAACTTGTTAATTGTAGCGTGTATCAAGCGGAATATTTGGTTTGTAGAGAAGTCTGAAGGACAATAGTCCACCAGTCATTGAGGTCAAAATCTTCTCTGATGGTCAGACGGCCTTCAAGTCACGGGAATCAGTATTCTTGAATTGAACATATGACCAGGACTGCCTTAAATCTCTCTGAGAGAGATGGCCTAACAGTACGGTATTTACCTTATGCTGGTGCCAATGTACAAGGACATTCCGGGAACTGCACAGCGGATGAGTTGGTTAGACTAGAGACGACTTTATAGTTTTCACAGGAATTATAACGTCTATGCGTGTCGTTAGCGACCAGAAAAACGTATCCTGCTAGAGTGCTCCTATATGGTGATGCTACAGAGATGGGCCAGAGGCACGGTCAAGATAAATATGATCCATACTGGTAAGAAGGAAACCCATGAACATCCTGCCTCTATTAATGGAGCCAATGTATGTTTCGAGTATGACGGAGTACAGTGTGGGCATCGGTGGCGCAATGGTTAGTGTTCACGGATCATGTACATGAGAAAGTGGGTTCGATACCTGCTCTTGACCTTCAGCCAGCTTTGTGCTCTCTTGCTTCAGACTCCCTTATCCAGAATTGCAGGTTTTGCAATGATTCCGTGCGATTATGATTTCGGAGATAATTCCCGATGGTGGTGATGACAATAAGCAAGGAGAAATTAATAGCGGTCAGACTGCGAAAAAATACTTATTATTTCCAACAAGAGCCGATATTATTAACTATTGTTCCACAGATTATTACGCTAATTAAACCATTTTGAAATAACATCAAGTTTACGCTCTAAGTGACTTTAATTCACGATTCTTAATTAATATCAATCATACGACCCGCAAGACTATGAATTTAATGTCGAAAAAAATAATGTAGTTAATGAAAAATGAATTACTGTCGAATTTAATTAATATCAATCATACCTTGCGAAAGACTATGAATTTAATGTCGAAACAATGGAATTAATATCAATCATACATCCCGCAAGACTATGAGTTTAACTCCGAAATAATTGTTACTCATACGCCACGTGATTATGCATATCAATTTGTATGTGAAAAATGTGTATTTGCAAAAGCTTTACAAATCGGTATTTTTAGAAAGTTAAGTGATGGGCTGTCCTGTGGTTTCTTCATGGAATGTAATGGCAAATATATTTTTTACCTTTGTTTCTCAGAATACCACTGCCAGTCTAAGCTTATACAATTATACTTCATCTATATTCTTTAATTCTCTTCAGTGTTCAATTAATGTATTAGATGGAATCAATGATCCCTGTTATGGAAGTACTTTTGATAGCGATTTAATTTGTTTTCACAGTTTTTATCATAATATGGTCCCCCTTTGAAATCACTAGCACATAATATCCAACAGTTACCCCTCTTGTTCTCATCTAAAATTAGTAAACTCAAATCACTGCAGTTTCATTCGTCCAGGGTGAAGAATATTTTGTTGTGGTTTCCAGTAGATAAGCCAAGAAGATTAAGTTGGCAGGAAGAACGATACTCAGATGAATCCTGCTACAAATGGTGGAGAAAGTATCAAAATAATGCAAGAGGGGGAGGGTGAAAGTAACAAAATTAATGCAAGTTTTTAAAATTAGATTTAGGAAACAAATATCTACGAATGGGATGATGATTCAACTTCAAATGATGCGGATGACCTCTGCATAAAATAAAATGTTGAATAAATAGGAAATGAAACAAAGTAAAGAATGATAATGTAGAGAATTTTACATAAAGGAGAAAAAACTTGAATAATACCAAGTGTCAAATGTGGACAACACAATCTCAAAAATAAGATTTTGAAAGCCCTATTAACTAGTGGCCGGACTTCAATTCGAATATAACTGAACCATCCCATTCTATAATGGTTATACACATTTTGTTGAACAAAAGTTTACCTTAAGCGGAAGGACCTTTCAAAAGGGTTTCCTTTTTTGCTTCGATAGAATTTACAAAAAGGTTAGCTGTCACACTGTGCTCATTTTTTGTAATTGAGCAACGCTACCAAATTGGCCAAATTTCCTTTGAAAATCAGTCATCTATACACACAACATATAATGGGTGTCTCACTTTTTAAATTTAGTGTCTTTTTTTGTGCAAGTGGCAACTCTGAAATTCGGCAGCTGTCACATATGTTTATTCCGATTAATTTTTATATTTTTCGTTATAGCTGTTTTTTCAAATGAGAAGAAAAAAATTGTGTTTATCAATTCTTTTCGTTTCTAATTAATAATTGTGATTATCTTCCTGACGATGCTACCCAAAGGGTAGCGAAATATCGAAGAATAAAATTAATTAGAAATACGACCAAATGCTCGAACAATTTAATTTTTGAATATAATACGAAAGGTCATATATATCATCACTTATTGTGAAAACTTATTTCAAAAATTTTGAAAGTTATGGTGAGACCAGTCGCAAACTTTTTTCAGACGAGAAAGTGTATCTAATGTGAGACCCATTCGCAGATCAAGACGCCGTGCCATTTCTTTCTTTGGGGTTTTGTGGAATAGCGGGTTTATGCGAATGATCCAGAAACAATTCCTGAGCTCATATCCGTGATCCAACGCGTCTCATGGAGAATTTCACGAAAAGAGTAATGGCCTGCCATCGGAGCCGTTGGGGCCGTTGGACGGGTATTTTATTTCATACTTAATCGGAACGTGTCTTCTTTATCATCCGGTAAAAAATCCCAACTATCTCAAAAATACGTATTTTTATTTTAAAATGAAAAAGTGCATTCTTACTGAGACACCCTTTAGATGACTGTGATTTTTATGGGCACATAATTGTGGAAGAAGATCCAAAGATGGAAGAAGATTACAAATTACGACTACGTGAAAAATTTTGCGCAAAGATCGTGGCCTACACCCATATACGATTCAGATGGTGCAGGAATTAAAGCCACGAGACCATCTTATGAGTCATTCTTTCGCCGATTGATCTCTAGAGCAGTTGGAAACTGACCTGTTTTATCGCAAAATTGTGTTCATTGGTCACGTAAATTTTTAGCTTAACGGGTTAAGAAACAAAATTGCCGCATATCGCGAGATACCAACCCACAATAGACGCTATAGACTCCATTTCACCCTGGAAAATGCATCGTTTGGTGCGGTTTACATGCTGGTGGCATCATCGGACTCTATTTCTTCAAAAATTAAGCCGGAACTTGCGTCAATGGAGATCGCTACCACACCATGACCAATGATTTTTTGTTTTAAAACATGGATGACATTGATCCGGACGAGATATGGTTTGAAAAGGATGGCACTACGTGCCATCCGGCGGTCACAACTTTTGACTTATTGAAATCAAAATTTCCTGATAAGTTGATTATGAGAAATGGACGTCTCAATTGGCCTCCAAGGACGTGCGATTTGACACGTTTCGATTATTTCTTGTAGAACTGCATGAAGTCACAGGATTATGCTGATAAACCAGCCAGAATGAACGCCTTGGAGGCCACAATTGTTCGTGTTTTTCGTGACATACGGTCAGCAATGCTCGAAAAGTTACACATAATTGGACGTCCAGATTGCGCTTCGTCAAGAAGCGGCGGTGGCCACAAATTATTTTCAAATGTATTGATATTTCGACCAAAAGAATTATTTTGAATAGAATTAAATTTCTTGTATTATTTTTAACAACTTCAATTTCTATCGCGCTTCAATAACACCCTTAACCAATAGCTGCCTTCCCAGTTTGTTTTAGGTTTTAGTGTTTTGGCCCAAAATTAAAACAACACATTGAATGACTGATAAAAACTTTCAAGTTTAGAGAATATCCGTTTCCAAATATTATGATACTGTAGTAAAAGCGTATTTGAATGTTTATCAAAAGCAGCGGAAGAGAACCATCAAATGTCTTAAGAAACCATTATCAGCAACACATACATATACTGGCATGGAAGGAGCAACATATTCGTAACCTACAGCTTCTCCCACTGCTGTAGAGGGAAAGAACTCCTGTATGGAACGAAAAATCATAGCATAAACACTTTGATGATGGTTGCTGCTAGAGGAGAAAGGTCAGGAAACAACTTTAACGCCATAAGAAACTGTAAGTACCCTTGCAGCAACCAGTTAGTAAATGGTGGGTGATATGTATACAGCATTTGGTTTTGTTTTGATGCTGTTTGTTGAGATACTTGCCTGCTATGTTGCTTATTTCGAATGATTTTGTTTCTTGTTTATATTGTCTTTTGACTTGTCCATAATATTGTCCCTTAGCCGTCTTTTATATCTTCCGTATGTCGTTTGCTTATCTTTGAGTTGCTATTTTGTAAAGTTTATGGCCGGCCATTCTTGTTGTTTCTTTTTCGTTTATTTCTTTTCGTTTGGTCTTGTGCTTCATCCAAACTTTGTCTTACTGGCTAGTTAGAGCTCAGTGCCTGCTGTTCATTTAGAGCACCCCCATCAAAAAACATTCCAATATACCAAAGTACCTAAGTAAAAGCTAAAGATAAAGTGTGAGATTTATGTTTCCTTAAGTAGCATATTTGTCCAAAATGGAAAAATTGCTTGTCTGCTGGAGGAAGTCCATACAAATAGGCAGATAACACGGGTAAAGCTAATATTTGCCTTTTTAAAGACGCATGTATTTGTGTTCGCCGAGAAGTGTCAAACTGATAAACAACAACACAAGACAGGTCATAGAAAAATATACTTCAATTTCTTTGTAAAGGTAAACAACGGGCTTAAAGAGGTAAATTTTTTGAAATATTGTATTGTGACACAGTGTGACAAAGGATGACGGGTGAATATAAAGTAGTATAAGTGACCGAGGTATATTTACACAACAAGGATTAACTGTGTCCAAAGTGCAAGGTAACACACTTTTGGCAATTGCTTTCGAGTGGGATTTATGGTATAAGAAACAACTTTATCCAAAGATCACACTATATTTACAAAACTAGACTCGAAGTTCGCTGGTGTAACCAGACATCGCAATACACGCGAGTGTGCCTATAAAATCGTTCTAAAAGAAGGGTTTTCATTGCATCCCTTGAAGGGATTGGAGAGAGATTCTTACAACCAGTGAGCTGAGCGCTTTCCAGTTTTACACTCACTGATTGGGACAAACATTTCTACACCGGTTCCGAACAGTATTTTGAGAAGCTTTTTCATGGCTAAGTACTCGATAGCGTCGCCATTACTAAGCGAGGTGATGGTCGTCGAAAGAAATTTAATTTGTTCAGAGCAGGCATTGAACCCACATTCTCATGTAAAAGAGCCGCGCATAATAACCATTGCACCACCGACGGCCACGAGCCCTTCTAATTGCTCAAAATAAATCTCGCTAGATTCGAGTCGTACGCAACATGCGACTAGTACGTCAATAATTGTAGGAAATTCACGAGTACGTGAGTATTACCAACATTTAAGTTTTATACGCTCGCGCTCCTAAGCAAGTGGGAAAAATGAGCAGTAAACAACTCGAACATTGTGCCCGTCTGTGGTGCAATGCTTCCTGTACACGAGAACATGACTTCGATTCCTGCTCAGACCACTTTACGTTCCTTTCGACCACGGTCGACTCGCTTAGTGATGACGACACTATCGTGAACCTAGCCATGAAAAACTTCTAAAATTACCGTTCGGAACCGGTGTCAAACTGTAGGTCCCAATCAGTGAGCTTAAATACTAGAAAGCGCACACCTTACTAATTGTGACAAGCTCTCCCCAGTCCCTTTATGGGATGTTATGGGACACCAGTATATTTTTTTAAACAAATCGTGCTACTTTCTTACTTACCTACTTACTTAGGTGAGGATAACATGTTTCTTCAAACGGCTCGATATTCAGCTTGTCTCCATCAGTTGGTAACATCAAGGTGTGGCAGGCAAAAATCCACCTGGTCTTTCCAGCGAGCTCTTGGTCATCCCATTTGTCGATATCCTTGGAGTTCGTCTTCGAATACCTTTCGTACTGGTTCATTCTGATCCACTCCACTGACATGGCCTAGCCAGCGAAAATTCCGCATAATTATCCGTATCATCCGCATAATTACGTCGATATCGGGAAGCAGATTACACAGCTCATAGTGCATCCGTTATCGATACTCGCCGTTTTCTAGTATAGAACCATAAATTTTTCGGAACAACTTTTCTCGAAGTCTCCCAGTGATAATAAATCAGCATGCGATGTGAAGCAGGATACTGAGCCACAAAGCAATACCGGTTGCATGACAGCCTCATATAGTGAGATCTTCCTTAGTCGAGAGAGGTAACTTAATACCTCCACCATCTCGAATCAATAGTGATTATCAACGGTTAGGAGGGGGCAGACGACAAATTCGTGCTGTAGTTGCTCAACCTCCTCATCAATATTGAAGTTTTCTGGGACAAGTAAAGCTTAAAAATTATCTCTCCATATTCCCAACATACTCTGCACAACTGCGACAATATTTATGTCTTTATCTCTACAAAAGGGGGACTTGATCCATGAGCCATGAGCCCTGATCCATGTCTGAAACAGCTCGGCCATAGTGCAGTTGTTGCTCTTAAGCCGGGAAATTGCAGTTCCAACTTCAACTTGGCTAGGAGGGGATAGTCTACGCGATCGTCCTGTATGTATTCCACACCCTCATCTATATTGAGGGCTCCTGGGACAAGGAAAGCAGCGAAGTGTTTTCTCCATATTCTTAACATATTCTGCACACCTGCGACAAGATTCCCATTCATATCTCTACAAACGGTTGGGTCTGATCCATGGTCGTCTTCACATCAGCGCCTTAGCGTTCTAGGCCAGGGACCGTTTTGTTCAATTGTGTCACTAATTGCAGTTTTTTACTGGACTACTGAGGTGAGTTGTGCTTACCTCTGTAACGACATTTGAATGGCCATTTCTGACTCTGAGTTTTTTGTTGTTGATTTTTTGTTGAACACTTGGTTATTCGTATCCGTTAAATTTGTTTACCATAATTCTAAACTCGCTGCCTTGTCCACGAGTCTAGATACAATACGTGGTTGTTATTTAAGTATCATTTAGTAAGGACAACAGCAGGTTTGCGTCTGGACTACGTACTCTTCGGGGGGAAAAAGTCTCGCATCAACCTGAAATGTGCTCACATTTAAATTTGATTTCTTCCTCATCTGTTGGATGAAAACCAAATAAATTTCCCTCAACACAAAATTGGCAACAACATTACAAAACATATGAAAAACAAAATTTATGATCTGTGAGCTAATGACTATTCTCCTTAGCGCGAAGCTTAATAGGAAATTTATTACATTCTCAAAAGCTTTATAAAGAATGGGTTCACACACGTTTCATATGAATCTATTAAAGGGCCACATGTGCAATCATAAATTATTAATTACTTTACTTAACAATTGAAATGAAAATAAATTTTAATCATTTTCAGATGTACCGCATATAACGCGTAATGACGTCAAACCCCATACCAGGTCATATAACTTTGAAATATATTTTCGAGATAATATTTTCATGTTCACATCATACAATTTTGCACTTGATGAAGAAAATTGTGTTTATGCCCATATGTAGCCACACGTGTGCGTATGTGTCGTTCAGTTGGACCAGCAAAACTGGCTGGACAGTCCACAATGTTAGCCTCGTCACATCTGCTGGTACCATTTTTCTGATTTCGATTAAATGCACTCTGTGGAATGGTAGTTATGGTGCATTTAAATGAATTTCACTGAATATATTTCGATTTTTGGTTAAATTTCACTGGTCTGTGAAGAAACTGAAACGTACAAGTACGAGAGACATGTGTCATGTCGTGTGTTCGGCGAGCGTTTGCAATCCTTGATAGTGCCAACAACGAACGACCCACTACCCATGTTGCCGTCATCGCTAGCGGTGACATGAAAATGTCACCAAAAATTTCATTTTGTCAGTTTTATGTCGGAAGACCTTGATTATGATGATAAATTACGAATTACAATCGAAGCACAACACCCATAAAATATTTCATACATAAAAATTCAGTTTGCCCGAAAAGTATGCACTACAAAAATAATTTCATGCTTAAAGTATTCAGTGGCATTTCTGCCTAAATATATACTATTTTCGAATACAACTAGATTTTATATTGCATACTTTCAGGAAAAACCCACAAACAATTTAATACGTATTTAATAGGATTTAAACAGAAAATTGTCAAGAAACTGCAAATTATACAAAATTAATAGGTAAGAAATTTAGTATTAAAGGAGGGTTCGTGGGGGCGAGTGCAAGTTGGTAGTTCACAGGGAGAGGAAAAGTCCCTGCCAAGGCCGCATTGTGTGGTGAAGAGAAATATACTGCTCCAGGTGGCCCGGCTGTTTACTCAACACTACGTTTCCAGACTGGTAAGTCGATAAAAAAAAATACCTTCCTAATACAGGGTGTTTACTTCCCTACATGTTGTTGGCATCCCCAGCACTAGGGTCGGTAGGGGTGGTCTAATGAATCACTCGTCTTACATTTCAATCATTACAGATATTCAATCAAACATTAAATTCAAAGTAAAAACGACGCCCATCGATAGCGACATTTGGCTTTAAACAATGGGTTGTGATTGGTAGCTGGTATGTAGGAACTTACTCTGCAAAATCGAGACTGGAGCAGGTTACACGACATAGGGAATCCTACAATGAGGACAGCCTTAGTCTAAGCGAAGTACGTTGGCTTAATAGTGGCACATCTCATTTACCATCTGGTCACTGTTTTATATACTCCGGAATGATACGCAACTACTGATGCAACTACTGAGCCTGATGTGGGCATTGTTATGGACGATTTCTATAAACAACTGGATATTGCTGTAAGCTCCTTGTCAATTGGTGACATTAATATATTTATGGGATATTTTACTTCCAACTTGGGCAATGATAATAATAACCTACAGGAAGTGATGAGAAGACATGGTCTTGGGACTATGAGGAATGCCAATGGTGGCAGGCTCATAGATAACTTTACCCGCCATCAACTGTTAATCGGCAAAATTAAATTTCAAACAAATTGTCCCGTAGTTTTCCTATGATAGAAAGGTTTTAAAATGAGAATGTTCTTCGAACCTTGCAGAAACAATTTGCAAAAATAACTGGGCCTTTGAGATTTCTTGGACACACCCGATTTCTTTGTACCCGTATTGATGAGACCTAAAACAATAGATTTCGCGGAAGGCCCCGTGAAGTTTAAAAATGTGACTTGTTTCCTAGGGCGGCACTCTGATAGTAGTTTACAAAGATGACCAACAATGGTAAAATGTAATGCTATAACGGGCATTTTGAGGGCATTATTAACTCAAGAAAATGTGTACTAAACTGGCTACTGGACTTGTACGATATGACCCTGTTCGACTTTTTCTTGTGAGGGTTTCTTAAGTCAGCCGTCTATGTCAGTAAGCCACAACCCATCCGTACATCACTCAAATTTCAACAAAACCCATCGTGCCATCACTCAAAATTTATCATCTATCCGATCCTATGGTAAAGCCATTCAAAACCTTCGACTTCATTCTGGAAATATTAGTTGTACTCAATAGTATTGCATATCTCAAGGTTGAATGAGTTTGGTTTCGCTAAATTACATACTTTTCGGCAGAACTTTAAACTATATACTTCTATTTGAAAATTGTCTTCAATTTTGTGAAGAAGTTTTACAATTTCAAACCGCTATACAACTAATACACCCTATTTCAGTAAAGTTTCCTTGCAATTGTTATATACATAAAATAGAAAATTGTTTCGAATAAATTTTGTATATACTCATATTTTTCTTAATATAATCAATCAACATTTTTATTATTTTATTCAATTTTATACGTTTCTTGTTTTTTTTTTTAAATTTTCTCACAATTTCATAGCATATATTTTATGCGTTCACTGTTATTTCAGTATTTTGTTCGTGTTTCCATTCTTACTGCCATTCATTTCAATCTTTCTGGTTAAGTATAACTCAATTCAATTCAGTACCGAAACGTGTTCAATTTTGAGGCAAAATGTTTAAGACTTTAACCCAATGCGTACCGGTTAAAGTGGATAGAGAAAGGGTGACGTTTGGGAGTGAAGAAAACTGAAAGAAATGGAACAATATATTGTAGATGAGAAAGACCAAATGTAATAATCCGTATTTAAATAATATACGTTATGAATGGAACACATTTTGTAAATTGATTTGGACTGTCAATGATACAAAAAGCTCTCGTCGAAAATTCCAAGTTGCTTCTGTTAAACTCAATTAGACGTTTCTTTGGTTTACGAATAGAAACAGCACCTCAACCAGTGCCCCAGCAACATATTGTAGGAACCATATATATGTTTCCAAGCATTTCTTCCAAGTATTGAAGGTCTGCTGTTTTCTTGTTCCTTTGTTGTCTGCCACTTTTTTGTTTTCAACAGTTTTCACAAACGAAGACATATTCAACCTATACAAGCTGCCAAAAACTGGTCCCAGCAACATATTGCAGGAACCATATATATGTTTGCAAGCATAGGTTTCACGAATTGAAGGTCTGCTGTTTTTTTTGTTTCTGTGTTGTCTGCCACGTTTTTAATTCAATAGTTTTCCACAAACAAAGACATATTTTGGTTACAAAAACCTATATTATAACTTATTGATCATTGTGTCTAAACATGTAATATTGAATGGCAAATACAATATGTTTGGACACAAGTACAAGTTTCGATAACCTACAAACACTTTATTTTTGCATGCAAAGAACAAAAATAGACAGATTTTCAGCCCGTAGACCTCCTTTTAGTGAAAAACTTTCCTCTAGCATAAATTTTGACAGCTTCAACTATAACAGCTTCCTCTGCGCGGAATAAGTTCAATGATGAGATTAAGACTCAATTTCACAGCCTCACATTCTCCATTTAAAAGGACGTTAAATGCCGATGATTTCCATTCAATTGCCATTTAATATGAAAATTTTCTGTCAGCCTCTAAATTAAGCTTTTAAATCACAACTGTGAAATTCACCCTAAGTAGTGTTTCGTTCGCACAAATCACCTGGTTCATTTGTTTTACTCTTCCCATCCTTGACGGCCTTCCACAGTTCTTTGTTAGACATAGTTAGACATGTGCCAACTAACTAACAACACAGATCACGTATTCATCAGATGGATTCGTCGATGCAGCATGCTCGAGTTTATCCTCTCTTCCACCGCCCCTATATATGTCAGTATTTCAGCCTGGAATACACTGCAATTGTTCATTAATTTTTGTAGCTATCACTGGTACAACGGTTAGTGTGCGCGGCAATGATGCGAGAGACCGTGGATTCGATCCCTGCTCTAACCACCTGAAACTTCTTCCGGCGACGTCCATCTCACTTAGTGACGGCGACACAATTGAGTAATAAGCCATGAAATAGCTTCTCACAAAACTGTTCTGAACCGGTGTAAAACTGTACATCCAATCAGTGAATGAAAAATGGAAAGCGCACAGCTCAGTGATTAGGAGAAGCTCTTCCCTTCATGT
This sequence comes from Phaonia tiefii, assembly GCA_963931995.1. Taxonomy (NCBI): domain Eukaryota; kingdom Metazoa; phylum Arthropoda; class Insecta; order Diptera; family Muscidae; genus Phaonia; species Phaonia tiefii. The sequence goes on from OZ008369.1 coordinate 286,771,285, forward strand.
GATTGAATGAGAAAATATTTTATACACAGCAATTATTGTCCAATCTCAGTGATAAACTAAGTTGAGGTTGAAGGATGATCCCAGCTCCCATACCACTTCACTCCCGTACCACTGCTTCAATTCTGGTACACTTTTCCTTACCTTACCGTCCTTATCGTTTAATGCACATTTTAATCCTCTTTGTAACATTTTTATATTTAGTTCTCATTGCAAAAGTTGTACTTTTTAGTACAGTTTTAAAAATCACGTTACTTTTCAGTACACTTAAAAAAATTTAACTTTCTCGTACACTTTTGTTGAGTATATCAATAGAGAAGAAACCAGCAAAGACGGCAAAATTTGTCTGACTATTTATGATGGCATCATACGCAACATTTTCACAGTCAATAGAGTTTTGAAATATACAAATCGAATACTAATCCCTTTAGATGATTTATGTTATATTGTCTTATATTTGTCGAATATTGCGCCCATTTATTTTCAGATCTGTCATCCTTTGGCAAGCACACCCCTTTGTCATGCACGTCCTTAATACGTTGTACTCCTGCCACTATTTTGTATGCACCACTAATAAATAAAACACTGAATCTGTAGTTGCGCTTTCAATGCGTTTCGAAATCGCGAGTAATGTAATCACTTTTAAAACTAAAGACGTGATTGGGGAAAATATTTCGCAGAAACGCAGAGTTGAGTAGCATTGAAATATGTGAAGGGTGAGTACAGGTTGAAGGATGTACGTTTAATGGGAAAATTTGAAACTAAAATGTAATGTTTAAACAGATTTGGCCCTTTAGTATAAAGCAGTAATTCTAAATGGGCTAGCAGTGATTCACTCAATAAGAAAATGGGAGAAGGTTTATAGGAATCTTCGACAAAAGATCCAAATAGCAGTAAATACATTTCTCACAAAAGCTCCTAAAAGATACATCGAACGGCTAATCTATTCACATACTTTTTTACTTTTCACAATTTTTGCAAAGAACTCGTTTCTTACTTTAATATTTATTGCCTACTTTCAGGTGCTTTAATTCAACCCATTTGTTGCCTGCTTCAAGGCTGTCATATATTGATCTGCTTGTCCTTAAAACGACATGTCAATCAGTCGTTACCACCAACAACAAAAGTGGAGGTGAAGACAAAAGCAATTTGCTACTCAAGTGTTAAGTATTTGAGCGTTTGAGGAAAAACAAAACTGATTAAAGTCGCCTTTGTCGCATTCGTTTTGCTTCCTATTCGCATGCAAGCGAAGAAAGTAGACACGAGAAGAAATTCCCGTAAAAGCCAGAAGAATCGCTAAGGCAATTGTGGAAACCTCGAAGAAAATTTAATTACCTTTTTGCTCATGAGACACGCAATACGAACATTAGATTAACGTTTTGCTATCCTTGCAACAATGGGCCTCTTGAGACGGTGCCAGCAACTTCGCGGCAACTTTTCTTGTCTTCCACACTACTTTGTTATTCATGGCTTGCTATTTCTAGCGTTTTTTTTTGCAAGCGTATAGTGAAGTCCTTGCGATTATATGGTGTCAGAGACAATCGATGTGTTTGAGTTCGCACCAGGCTGTATATGTGTGAGCAAGAGTGTCTTAAAGCAATTTTCTATCAGGCAATAACAACAGTGTTAGGGTAGAATATAAAGAACGAGGGGATTATAAAGAAAGTTCTGTTGTAAAAAAACTCAAAAGCTTTTTCCAACGAAACCATCAAAATTACGGCTGATAGAAAATGGTTTTAAATGTCCCTACACCAATGAATTATATATTGTCGCTACCTACTTTAAAGAGTTTCAGTTTAATAGAAACTGCTGAATACTTTCAGGTGGTTTATAATACAGTCCTTTAATTGTTGATATCTTAATACTTATATTAAAATGCCGATAAAGGCTCGGCAAAACATAATTAAACTTCTGCAACATCTCTCCGTTATTTTCTGGAAACCAACCAACTTTACCTTAATCGCCAAAGTCACCCAGGCCATTAAGCCTTAAGATATTGGATCAGAAAAACCTTTGTAGTTGGCATTTTTGCTCGCTATCTCATCTACCAATATAGTACTGGGCAAACATATACATACAGACAAGTGCATGGATATTAAGATGCAAATGTGCCTTCTGAGGCAGTTTGTTCAACTATGCCTTCTCCGACCAGGCATATACTTATACTTGTTCTCCTTACTCCCTTTTCCTAGACTAACGAAGAATTCGATGCGCTTTTTAAAGCAGGCCTGGAAAGAGGTTTCGTTTAAGGACTATAAAATAGCCCATAGACATTCTTGTTTTCATTCCGAAAACCGCCTTTTTTGGCAACTTCAAAAATATCCTGTAGGCAGGAATACTTCCCTTCTTTAGGGAGGTTAGTTTCCAGGGCTACTAGTAGAAGGAAGAATTGGTTCTCATAGGCATGAAACTTCAGTTCTTTATGCAGACCAGTTAAGGTCGCTGCTTTTGCTCGTGAAACCCTGCCTATTCGCATGTTCTCAATTTGTCATAGCAAAATCATAACATGCCCGACTATAACGACTAAAGTCCTGTGTTCGATTCCTGAGTCGTAAAAATATGGAAATAAAGACAATATCTATTTGTTCCTAGGTCCGTATAAAAATTATCTTTTGCCGGCCGTCTAGACGGTCTCACTAAGCAGACCTCTTAGAAAACTTTCCATTAGCAGCCATACGAGAAGTCCTGAAAAGGAAGACCTTATACAAGCCATCTTCTTTGCAGATCATTCTTACTTACTGTCTGATCCTGACATAGAATTCAATACGCATTTACATCTCTCTTCTCGTTTCTTGAAGAAGGCCTGGAAGGTGGCCTCCTTAAGAACTGTTAAATAACCGATAGACCTCCTTCCGAAAATATCTGTCAAGAGCCCGTCCCTTCTTTAAGCAGGTCTGTTTCCAGGACTAGCAGTGAATGTAAGTATGGTTGCTTATCTGCCGGCCTTGACAAGGAATAACTTATACGAGGCATCTCCTTTGCAGACCATCCTTACTCATTTTCCTAGACTGAAGAAGAATTCGATACGCATTCACATCCCGCTTCTCGTTTGTTGAAAGATACCTCCTTTAAAGGTTATAAAATAACCCATAGGCATGCTTGTTTCTCTTCGGAAAAGCCTGTCAAGAGCCCTTCCTTGTACCTTAAAAAATATAGCGTGAACTGATAGGAGATGGAAAATGTACAGGCCGCTCCTTCCTATGGCGCACTTTCTTAATTTGAACCAACGATTGCTTTTGTAGGGTGGGCATTGACCGCCCTTGTAGGCCTGCTAGAAGGCATGCAAACTACACATATTTGCCGCTAGGTGGGGGACGGATTCTCTATATGAGATGATTGTGTTTTTGCATCTTCATCCCCATCTGGAGTAGGCAAACATACGAAGCCCAAAATAACGTAATTTACTACAAATATTCCAAGATCTCTACCATTATGAATGTATAACGCCGTGCGTGTGCAAAATATTCCAAAGGTGCGTGTTATTATTAACCATAACGAATGTCTCTAATCCTGTCAAAGTGTCTGTAAATATTCGCCAAACTCATACACTTTCCAGATAAACAGCAACTGGAGCGGAGTACAAAAGCAATAACGAGGTATGTTTAAAGTGCCGACTGTTCGGACAGGTAGACAAAGAGATGAACGTACAAGCATTTGACAGTAACGATCTCAGATAAGCAATATTGTAAATGTGTATGGATTTAGTGACAGTACTAGTACACAATCTCAGTTTGTATTATGTTCGAGGAAAATCTACTTAGAAAATAAAATATATGGCTGAGCAAATGAACGAGTTCAAAAGTTGTTACATAGTTATAGGGTAAATGGCCTTAAGATACTCTGTTGGCTAACCGTTAACGAGGGGTAGTATATTGAATCACAGAAGAAGAATTCACTCGAAAAAAACTAAAAGTAACACTGTATAATTGTCTATATGATATGATACAAAATTCACAAAAGAGGGTTTAAAACAAAAATAAAAAACTTATTAGATATTTACTGATACGCCCCGGGGGGGGGAGGCATATCAAGTTTTATACTTTTACAAATTTCATAAAACATAAATTATATATAAGTTAGAGATAGAGATAGAGATAGAGATAGAGATAGAGATAGAGATAGAGATAGAGATAGAGATAGAGATAGAGATAGAGATAGAGATAGAGATAGAGATAGAGATAGAGATAGAGATAGAGATAGAGATAGAGATAGAGATAGAGATAGAGATAGAGATAGAGATAGAGATAGAGATAGAGATAGAGATAGAGATAGAGATAGAGATAGAGATAGAGATAGAGATAGAGATAGAGATAGAGATAGAGATAGAGATAGAGATAGAGATAGAGATAGAGATAGAGATAGAGATAGAGATAGAGATAGAGATAGAGATAGAGATAGAGATAGAGATAGATATAGAGATAGAGATAGAGATAGAGATAGAGATAGAGATAGAGATAGAGATAGAGATAGAGATAGAGATAGAGATAGAGATAGAGATAGAGATAGAGATAGAGATAGAGATAGAGATAGAGATAGAGATAGAGATAGAGATAGAGATAGAGATAGAGATAGAGATAGAGATAGAGATAGAGATAGAGATAGAGATAGAGATAGAGATAGAGATAGAGATAGAGATAGAGATAGAGATAGAGATAGAGATAGAGATAGAGATAGAGATAGAGATAGAGATAGAGATAGAGATAGAGATAGAGATAGAGATAGAGATAGAGATAGAGATAGAGATAGAGATAGAGATAGAGATAGAGATAGAGATAGAGATAGAGATAGAGATAGAGATAGAGATAGAGATAGAGATAGAGATAGAGATAGAGATAGAGATAGAGATAGAGATAGAGATAGAGATAGAGATAGAGATAGAGATAGAGATAGAGATAGAGATAGAGATAGAGATAGAGATAGAGATAGAGATAGAGATAGAGATAGAGATAGAGATAGAGATAGAGATAGAGATAGAGATAGAGATAGAGATAGAGATAGAGATAGAGATAGAGATAGAGATAGAGATAGAGATAGAGATAGAGATAGAGATAGAGATAGAGATAGAGATAGAGATAGAGATAGAGATAGAGATAGAGATAGAGATAGAGATAGAGATAGAGATAGAGATAGAGATAGAGATAGAGATAGAGATAGAGATAGAGATAGAGATAGAGATAGAGATAGAGATAGAGATAGAGATAGAGATAGAGATAGAGATAGAGATAGAGATAGAGATAGAGATAGAGATAGAGATAGATTTTAAATTTGGGTTTTAATTTTAATTTGAGTTTGAGTCTGAGCTTGAGTTTGAGTTTCAGTTTGAGTTTGAGTTTGAGTTTATGATTGAGTTTTAGTTGGTTGGTGTCTGAGTTCGGAATTTAAAATTGCTTTGTTGGAGTAGGAGGTTTCAAAATTTGTAGGAAACTCCACACCCCAGCCTAGAGCAATTTCGGACAATTTATGGAGCTTTGGATATTTGAAGCGTAGTGCCGCGAATAATTTCATATTATAGTAAATATTAGTATTAGATACCACAAAATGTAATACATATAGAACAAAACATGCAAGCTAAATTAATGAATATCAATAAATTCGTTTACAAGACAATTTTACTGATATCCAAGAGGGTCTCATATTTATTCACTTTTATTGACCATTTGAAAGTAGTTTGGACTAACTGCCTAACTGAATAATGGGAACACATTTTCTCAACCGGTTGGATCGTTTGTCTTTTCCATCCAGTTAGTCACCCTAAGCTTTGGCAGGGATCATACATGATATGTGTCCAGCGGAGACCTGATTGTATATTATACAGCCAGCTTCGTTCAAACCCATCTTTAAATATCTTTCCATTATTCCAGGACCCATTATATATAAAAATACTATGAGAACAGTTTCCATTATTATCAGACTTCCTTTCTTGTTACCTTGTTAGTTGATTAGCTGTATAGTATTTATTGGTAATGATAATTATAATGATGTAGATTTAGATGCTGATGATGATGATGATGGTGGTGCTGAGTCGTTTCCAGAGTTATATATGAGCTATGAATAAGAAACATACTCCCTCCTAATCCACTAAGCCTATGTTAACGACATTTTATGCTAATGCAGAACGAACGAACACCTTCCTTTGATGTGCCTACATTTGCTGTACGTATCCTTATGTCGTTCTGTTTTGCTGCTCAGTCTTTCTCTGAGCGTTAGCCTTGTGGTTAATTTACATCAAGGAAGGCATCATTAAGGATTTAAATTTAGTTACAACCTTGAGATGAAGGTCTACGCTTGAGGATTTTCCTTGGCGAAGTGAATACAGGGGCAGTTTGAGAGTGAGCACAACAGGATATTAGGTATTAATTTATTAGTATGAGAGGAAAATGTTTGCTTCCTAACAAAAGATCTTAAATAAAAGCTAATGTCTTTATGTCCTTATTGTTTATTAGTTTAAAGGTTAATTGGTCTCTTAGCAGTTATAAATACCATAATAGTTTTAAGACAAAAACCATGTTTAAATGGAAATATTTAAATATACGTCTCGCCTCCTGATCCCCAACTCCTGCTCTATTTGACTTAATGCCAGGATACATTTACATTCATATCGTTGAGATAAATTATCCTACTTTACAAGTATGTGAGCGAGTATACAAGTGTTCGTGACTTGAAACTCTTAAGTTCAGTATGTATGTATGAGAGTAATACATTAGTGTAATGTATTTGTAAATTTGTTGGTTTATAACGAAATTAGAAACTCACTCTTAAAATGTACTTAAGATTAATTGGAAATTAATTTCGCAATACGTGTCATGTCTTTGCGATGCGTATCGGGATCATAAATTCACGAAACCTCAACAGTTAAGGATAACAGATGTTGAGTGTTATTGATGAGGCCATAATGGATGTTCTAATGCATTTTACTAAGTAAATACGTGTCAGCACGATGAATTTAACTTAATTTTGCCATAAAGAAAAAAGTTTGTATTAGAAAATTTGTATAAAGTATATTCCATCTACACCATTTTTTGTAGCAATTTTGTTTATCTTTCTCCTCCAGGATATGCTCTTAATTACTTTCACATTTGGCTTAATAAACTCTTTCGATTTGTCCCCAATTATTTATACAAATATCCTGACCATAGAACAAAGTCTAATACATTTTGTTTGCGAAAAATTAATTATAAAACAAAAACCGCATAAACGACCAACGACATTTCGAATTGCACTGTTGACCATTTGCACTGAATAACCAAAAATTTGTATGAGAAATTTTAATTTTAATTAAGTCCACACGCGCTCGTGGCTCCCAATGGGACACACCAAAATCACAAATGGCCCAGCAGCAGCTGCCGCAACTAGAGTTGAACAAATACATAATAGAACCAGCTCGGCATTTAACAAAATGCATTTATGTGCCCGCAATAAATTAAAACGCACAATTATACACAAACATTGAAAATGCAATTAATATACTACTATTCATATGAATGTGTGTTACTAATACACATGCATGTATTGCACAGTGGTTGTGAAGGTATGCAAATATGAAGTAACCAGGTAAGAGACATGATTAACCTGCATTTTCCCTGGGATGGGATTGGGAATTGTAGTACTAAATTTAATGAATATGCAAACGGAAAAGAGAATATAAATTGTTGTCAAGTACAAATCCAAATGGGTTTGAAAACATCTAACAATGTTAATAAAATTCTAGAATGATTTTGCTATTTAGGTATTAGTTATTAAAAATTATTTTATGAAATACTTTTTACTGACTTGGGTTTTGAATAGAACCAGTTTAACCATCCAAAATACGAGTGCTGCCATTTATATTTCTGACCTGGCCGACTTTTAGTGTTGCCATGTGCAATCTGGCAACACCATTTTAATACGAAACCCCAGAATTGGCAAACTTGTCCAAGACTACGTAGTCGTCAATGATATCTTTAAGACATTTTGATATTTGTCACTTACGACCCAGCAACGGAATTCTCTAACTTTTAATCGATCGAAATCGGTGGTTAAATTGACAAAATTTTTAAAGTTTATATTGAAAGTTTATGAATTTTGACAATTTAATTTCAAATTGTAATCATCAAAAAGTTACAGCATTCCAGGGCTGGTCGCTTAAACTGTCACGATTTCTTTAACGGCGAGCTTCATGACAAAACTGTATGCTCGTCGTGTATTCCACATTGTCGTTGACCAAATGAGCGACAATTTCCCATAATTTCACCCATCGCACTCTATTGACGACATGATGAGCGATAATGTCTTTAGCTTATCAACCATGAGAAACAATTTGACGCTGGAGAATGTGAAAACCCAACTAACTGGACGAAACATGAAAAAATATGAAACGAAAATAATCGATATTTAAAATTATCAGTTAAAATTGAACGATACAGTGAGAAGGTAATTCTCAAATATTTTCAAATATAAAACTTTCCTTCAAATCAATGAAACCAGTTTTTGCTAACTGTCTCTCATTTGCGACAAGGGGGGATGTAGACCTGCCGAACAACTCGACGTTGACCATACTGGCGAAAATGTCGGTCAGTTGGTCGTCAACGATTGAATTGTCATGATATCGCCCACGTTGTCGCTGGTGATTATATGAACGATAATGTCCCAAGAAATTTCGATATTGATAAGATTTCCATGATGTCAAAGTTAGCTGCGTAGTGCTTCGTGAAATTTGAAGTTGTTGAGAACGATGACGAATTGATGTTTTCGGGATTTCGGTGACACTCTCAGCAGCAATTTTTCAAGAGACCAGCCGGCACTTTGAGGTACAGGAATCTTGTTGTCCATAACCGACTCAGTTGCTTTAAATTTGTTGACCATTCTTCGGTTGACGGTTGACAAATTATGTGCACTTTCTCGACTGAAAATTCTTCGAAGTTTGCTAGCGGTCTCAAAATAACTTTCCAAATTTTTGTAATAAGTTTTCACAATTATAACGTGTTGTTCATATATCATATATGACAGCTGTCAAATTTCAGAGTTGTCACTTGTATAAACAAAATTATACAAAATTTAAAAAGTGCTATCTCGCTGAGACACCCTTTTGTAGTTTTTGAATAAGTCGGCGATTCTTGTTTGCAGCAGTCATTAGTTATCAGACAAAGCTATTTTCCAACGAAAGCATACCCGATTCCAATAGTTCCACTAATGACTGATTCTAATAGTTGTTTTAAGAACTATACGTAGCCTAGGCTCTTTAGCTCTGTATCTATGATATTTCGATGGCACAGATGTCGGCTTCGACGACGGACTACTAAGTAAATGCAGAGTTAAAGGTAATATATGACAACACCAGAAACATATTTCAGTAATTTAATCCTAATAACATTATCAGCCTTTCATGTCATTTGCTGGCAGATTGACTTCCGTCTTAATAGGTACAGCAAACATTTTTACCTACACTTTTTTCTCACCTCTGTTCCCCCACAGTGTCAATATCATAAAATTCATATATAAATAAATGGCGAACCTACAATGATTTCAATAGGTTCCCGCAGTGGTTAATGATGAATTTCATTTTCGTATTTGTGGGGTCATTTCCGCTTTAGTAAACGGAAATTGATAATTTAGAATTTGCACTCATTTACTCTAATACAAACACACGTTTGTTTACACAAACGCAGAATGTACCATAAACCACAGAGTACATATGGTATAGAGGGACCATTTATCTCATCTGACATTTCATTGTACGCTATTCGAGCTATACTGACATGTTATACGCAAAATGATTTACACCAAGTGGAATTAAAAGATCTGTTGACTGAATTTTTCTTTTTGTCGTTTTGATGGACGACTGTGAATTTTAATTGAAATTTCCATTTTTTTATATTTTTTATTGTTATTATACATTTGTGTTGTATTGAATGCAACTATTTTAGCACACATTATCGAAAATCCGTTGCTGTTCGATGTTTTGTACTAATCTGCTATTATTAAAGCAATACTTTTCAACAAGCAAAGTCCATATCCAACAACACCAAATGCTATAAATTTAATGACTGAAGTGATACCTCTATACCATATTTACTCTATGTTATAAACGGCTAAATTTGCAACAGAAAAATTACTAAAGCCATGTGATAATAGACCTTCCAGAGGGCCTTCGTTCAATAAAAAACTATTTCTAATATGCCTTCTCCGGAAGACATTCTTTGTAGACGAAAGACCATCCTGTACACATTCTTGCATGGATATGAAATGGCTTTATCACTAACGTTTACAAATCCCATACACATTATTAACTGTCTTCATCTAGAGAAAATTGTAGAAGGCATTTTTACTATGTAAAGAGTTTTTCAACAGAGACACTACAATAGTAAATCGATAGGGACAGCATAGATAGGGGCAGCCATAGTTTTTCCCGCTCTTTTGACATTTCTCTTCAGTAAGGTTTGCCCTTTTATCAAGGAATGATATACGAGCCAACAACGAGTCGATATTATTAAAATTTACTACCGAAATTTGGAGTCAGTGGCCTCAACTTTAAGAGCGCTACGTCCAATTTATGGTCGTTATAATCGTCCTACCAGATCAACAATTGAGCGTCTAGTGGAAAAATTTGAATCCACAGGCACAGTACAAAATTTTCCCGTGCCAGTGAGACAAAGAAGTGCCCGTAGTGCCGAGAATATTGCTGCCGATGATGATGGAATTCAATAAAGCCCAAATGTGTCTCTCACACGTCGTTCTCAAGCGTTGAGCATCTCTGTGACGTCATTGTGGCGAATTTTGCGAAAAGATCTTGGCCTACATCCTTACAAGATCAAATTGACGCAAGAACTGAAGTCGCTAGACCACCATAAGCGTCGTATGTTCGTGACTTGGGCTGAGCAACAACTTGAAAATGATTCGGATTTTCATCGGAAAATCATCTTCAGCGATGAGGCTCATTTCTGGCTGAATGGCTTCGTCAATAAGCAAAATATGCGTTATTGGTCAGACAGCAATCCACACGTAATCCATGAGTCATCATTGCATCCCGAAAAAATTACGGTTTGGTGCGGTTTATGGGCCGGCGGCGTCATTGGGGCGTCCTTCTTCCATGATGATCATGCCCGTCTTGAATGCGAATCTCTACCGTTCAATGATAACCGAATATTGTTGGCCCCAATTGGATAATATGGACTTGGAGGACATGTGGTTCCAACAGGACGGCGCCACAAGCCACACAGCGAATGCCACAATCAATTTATTGGAAACCAAGTTTGGTGAACGTGTTATCTCACGAAATGGCCCAGGCGATTGGCCGCCTCGGTCGTGCGATTTGCGCCGTTAGATTATTTCCTGTGGGGTTACGTCAAGTCTATGAACTTCGTATGAATATCGAACGTGAAATTGCAGCAGTATCGGCCGATTTATGCTTGAAAACCGTCGAAAATTGGGTTCCGCGTCTGGACTTCTGCAAGCGTGCCCGTGGTGGCCATGCAAAGAAATCGAGTTCCATACATAATGGCATCGAACGAACTTTTACACGAATAAAGAATTTTATTGGTATCTAACTAAAACCGGTTTTGTTTTATTTAAAAGAACTTTTGTAGCGCTCTTATTGAAAAACCGGTTATAAGAGGAAAGTTAGATTCATGAAGACCTTCCTTTAGAAGGCATGCTTCATGCAAACCTTTCTTTGGAAGGCATACTTCATGCTGACCTTTTTTAGAAGACATGATTCAAGCATCCCTCCCCTGGAAGCAATTTTTCCGGCAACACTTCCTTTGGAATGCAAGATTCAGACATCCCTTCATTTGGAAGCCAGCCTTCAACAGCTCAGACAGTAGTCCATCAGCACCAGCCGCACTGCTGTAATTTAGCCGTGAAATTACAGTTGTAACTTCTCTTTGAAATACTAGAGTATTTGTTCAAGATTGAATTCTACATTCGAGCCACTTGGGACAAGTAAAGCAGAAAAGTGATTTTTGAATAATCCAAATACACTCGGCGCAGATGTCTCGATTCTTGTCCCTATTTCTATAAACGGAGGACCCTAAACCATTCGCGTATGTTTGGCCTTGTATTTTTCGGTAGAATTTACGGGTCTCATTCTTCCTTCTGAAAAATTCAATTTGCTCGCTCTTGCGCTTTCTCTATAACCGAGTTTTCTTCATTAATAAAAGGGGTTCTCCCTCCCCTTCTTCTTATACCGATCCATCGTGGCTCGCGTTGCATCTGACTGGGGCATTGCCATACGTGCAGCGTTCTTTTCACTACTTGCCGTGAGACAAACTTCAGCGGTATATTCATCGCTTGCCTTGCAACACTATTTACCGAAGCATGGTTTATCTTTAAGCTGTTTTTCGTAACCAAGTACCGTCTCCGCAGCAGTTTTCGTACAGTGGGAAATTTCCTTCCACTGCGCTTCAGGATCATAAGGCGGGGGTGCGTTATGCGCCAGTAACTGAGTAAGCTTCTCTACACAGGCCGTGGCTGTCCCTGGCATATGTCTGATTTCGTACGACTTTAGCTCTGCTTATCCTTGTGCGAACCTTTGCTGCAACCAGGTAGTGATCCGAATCGATATGAACTCCTCGAATCAAACTTACAACCATGACACTAGTAGAATAAATCTGTTTCTTCGTCTGTTGACCAGGGGATATCCATGGGTACTTCGTCTTTTTCTTATAATTACTCTATCTGCTGGGAAAATATTCTACCTGCTGACTATTTACGCTCGTGGGTAGACTGACTGCATTTATCTGCGACCAAATCTTTTCAGTTTCTCTAGCTAACAGGCGGAGGGTTGCATCAGACTGCAGGGTTACCACGGCGGAAGGTTTTTTTTTCCTCGAAGATTATAAACCAATCCAAACATACATGATTTTGCGCAAGATATGGTGGTATATTGTTATTAAAATCCCTAATAGATTCCACCATAATGGGAAAATTTGGAAAGATATAAACTCCCTCATCCCAAACAGAACAACCAGGAAACAACTGACCCCCTTTGAACAGGTTTGGTTTGGGGGAAACCATTTGTGTGCCATGGCATTATTCGACATGTTGATAGAGAAAAATTGCCAACACATGTTTGTTATAAATGTTTACAAAAGCAATTACCGACACGTTAACCCACATCAATAGGCAAAATGAAAGGATGTAAATGGAACACCAACAAGTATGTACTGTCTCACATAAAAGGACTCACGACACAAACACACTACTGCTATGTGTGATGCGGATATGTTGGTCTCACGCACACATACTCATATGAGGCCACATCTTTCTATAGTAACATATACACACAAACAAACACAAACGACCGCAAATATGCGTTGTCGCTATTTCCATGATTGTCATAAATGTTTTGACATTTCCACCGGTGATAAAATGGGAAAAATGTTCAGTGCCAGGATGAAAAATCAGAAGACGGAAAGACTCGCCGCCCATTACGGACCTATTGACATTACGATATCCTGCCAACACAAAAATTACAACAAAATACAAGTGACTGAATTCAGGCCAATGAAATTCTTGCCACAATCACATATGGGGCTGTCCGTTCTGTGCCCTGTCATGTAGACTTTGTTCCTGTACCATTTGGGACTCTCGCACATTCAGTTGATCTGAAGCTGAAATACTTTATTGTTACATTTTATTATATTCTTTAAAGGAGAAGGATTTGTTTATGTGTGTGTGTGGAATAAAATATGGAAGACAATTAATGCAGTTGTAGCGATAAGACTTACGAACACATACATACATATGTATAAAAGTGAATATATAAAATCTCATTGTATTATTAATACTCGTGATCTGCATGTCATTTTTCTGAGGATATAACAGATCAATTCTCGCTGTGCGCGGTTCTTGTACATCAGAACGTGGGTTCGATGCCTGCTCGGATCACCCTATATTTCTTTCGACGACGGTCACCTCGCTTTGTGACACTATCGTATACTATCGGATATCGGAAATGGATTCCCGTTACATCCCATGAAAAGATTAGGGAGAGCTTCTCACAAACTAGTGAGCTGCGCGCGTTCAAGCTTTACAATCTCTGATTGCTACCCACAGTTGTACACCGGTTCCGAACGGTATTTTGAAAAGTCTTTTTATGGCTAAGTACTCGGTATCGTCGCAAGCACTAACGAGGTGAGCGTCGTCGAACGAAATGTAAGGTGGTGGGAGCAGGGATCGAACCAACGGTTTCATATACAATACGAGCGCACACAAACCATTAAACATCCGAAGGCCACTTCAGCGTGAATACACGCTGAACAAAACGGTTCAAGCAATATATTTTAGGAACCATGGATATGTTTACCAGATTTGTTCTTTTGAATTGAAGTTCTGCAGCTGTTTTGTACTGTGTTGTCTTTCAAGTTTTTTTTCAATAGTTTTCTACAAACATTGCCACATTTGGGTCACAAAAACATATATAATAATCTATTAATCACTGTGTCTCCAATATGTAATATTGAACAGCAAACACAATGTGTTTCGACACAAGTACACCATATTTGCGACAAGATACAAACACATTATATTTGTATCCTAACAACAAAAAATACAGATTTTTTAGCATCTAGCTGCCGATGCACAGAAATGTGCCAGGGAACCCTAGAGCTGATGACCTGGCAAGATTAGGGTTTACCTTACCTTCGACTGGATATGGAGCATGTGAGTATGCCTCTTTCTGCATGCAAGTTCATGCGTAAAAACGAAGCATGATAATGCAAATGACAAATGGTCTAGAGGCACAAAATGCAGTATCACCAGGCAAGTATAACCTATTTACTACCAGAATCCTACGCTGGACTTAATATCCATTCCTAGACAAGTTATCTGTGTACTAGAAGCATCACTGGGCACTGTTTATTGGGCAAACACAGTCTAGATTTGGAACCTTAGCTCAAAATTACAGCAAAAGTTGTGGGGATGGAATGGAGAACGAAAACGTTGAACATCTCCTATAATACTGTCCTGCCTTTTGCATGAGTAGAATACCATATCTACGATCTTTCTTCATGTTGGATCTGGCAAGCCTTCACGAAGTTAAACTGAATGATATTAGGTCCTTTTTTCAAATTATTAATTGGCTCGCCAGGGACTACAGTACGGCTTCTTCTGGAATATCGGGATAAAGTGTCATATAAGCTGATAAACTATTGGAGGGGTAGACTCATTCACCATAAATTCGTAGTTTTTCATAGCATAACATAAATATTTTTGACGCTAATGGATATAATTGTCTTGATCATTATTTTGACACAAAAGAGTAAAATCTGAAAATTTGTAATATGTATAGTAATAGTAATAATAATGTTATGGAAATCATTATCCAAACATATATATGATACATTGTAAAGATAATATAATTCTGTGTAAACATATCCAACAATGTTTGTTTTTCTGCTAATACACAATGACTTTGTTGCCATCTTTGTCAGTGAATCGGAAGGATTCTCGGTTAGCCTCTATATGCCAGCATACATGTATTTGTTTCACATCCTTCCATCCATTCATGATGTACAATATATGAATGAGTACATGTCCATATATACACAAGTATATGTGATGAAATACTGTTATTGTAACACACAAAGTTTTTGTTGCAATTCCAACCAAAATTGTATAGCCTTTGGCTTTTGTTAATACTTCGTTGTACTTGCGTTTTAGCCTTTTAGCGTATTGTATTGCGTGCGTTTGTGTTTTTTGACCTTATGGCCATTTCTGTTGTTTGTTGGCCATTTTTTTCTACGTTAACGCTTAAATGATTTTAACGCGAATGACCGAAACAATTCTCCAGCGAAATGCTTTAATAAATCACAGCTACGCATGAATTTTTATGAACAGCCAGAGATTTCGTTTGCCGGCGTAAAGTCCGTAAAAATGTCTATGGCAGGGAAGCAGTTTATAGGTTAAAAATGGCTTATCATCATATGGATTCGATGCGTTTTTTTCTCAGTCTTCTTTTTCATATGATATTAAAACAAAACAATTATCTGCATTTGGGGAATTTGCACAGTAAATTGTTGAATATTATACAAAATGGAAACATGTATTTAATGTTGTTTTGTGAGTAATGCGAACAAATAACTTGTTTACTGTCTGATGTTTTTTTTAATAAATAAAAAATAAAGCATGCTTTAGGGCTGAACTAAACGAAAGCCCTTCCTACGTTAAAAATTCGCTTGGAGTACGACAATAACATTCTTTAATATTTTGCCAATGAAGATGTCAAGTGGTCTATCGGCGGGATGACAAATTATAAGAATGCCATTGGGTTGTTTAGAAACGTAGCATAAATATATTTCCATAGTTGGCATCTAAAAGTATGCAATGGATGTTGCGATTTGTATCATTGAAGTTTGATACAAGCACCTGGTTACTTAGAAATGTGCTGTAGTGGTAATATGACTGTATCTTACGCATCCACTAAGGCAGAGGTCCGAAAACTTTTTCGAAACAGGTCCAGACATTATATGTACAGTTTATGCCCGGGATTATATTTATTTATTCGGCCTTTTATTAAAAATTATTTTATATTATTTATTCCAGCTCAACACCATTCTATATACATACATATACTTATATACTTCCAAATCTAAAATTTTTTATATGACAAGAAAATTTCTTTAATTGTTTAATTTTTAATTTTTGTTATTGTTGTTTTTCAAATGACATAAGGAAAAATTGTTGTTAATTAATTTATTTCATTTTAAATTAATAATTGTGTTTATCTTCCTGACGATACTACCCAAAGAGCAGCGAATAAAATTATTCAAAAAAAACGACCAAACGTACGAACATTTTAATTTTGAACATCCTATATACTATTTCACTGCGTGTAATTTTTTAAGTCATGGAAATATTACCATATACGGACGGACACCACTACGTGATAAATGACCAAAAAAAAAAGACCCGTGTCTCCCAGTTTTGCCCAAGTCATGCGCTTTTTTATGAGGGCCTCGGTGTCATTTTTGCACAAAAGTGATAATTTTTTCAGGCTCATATCGTGCAAACCGCACGGAATTTTGATTTACTCTCTGAGGGAAAGTTGTAGCTCTTGTCATAAAGAACATACAAAATCATTTGACCTAGATCTTCAAGGTCAAAATCGCAACAAAAAAAAAAAAAAAAACTTTAAAAAATCGATTTTTTTACCTTTTTCCCCTGTTGAGGTCCATAGGTTCAAATTTCAAGGAAACAACCAACTACAAAAATGTAAAACTTTCTAGCACATAAGAACTTCCTAGGAATGATTCTTAATACCGTTTACTTCAACATTCAGATACTATGCTATCTCACCGACCGCAGCAGCACAGGCAAAGCAGTAAGCTCTGCACACGCAACAAGGGACGCAGCACACAATATGAAAGCGTCGTGTCGCTCACATCGAGGCATTACACAGCGCGACGTCAACGAGAGCTATAACTCCCATATATGGGCAGGTGCTCCTCGGACTTCTTTGGAGCTTCTCGACCGTGTCCAGAGGAGAGCGACGGTGTTAATAGGGGACAGTAGGGTATCCAACTCTATTGCCTCCCTTGAGCATCGTCGAAAAGTGGGTTGCGTGTCACTGTTCTATCGATATTTCCACGGTATGTGTTCCTCGGACATCCGTCAACTTATGCCGGACGTGAGGATATTTAGCCGAAGTACGAGGCTTTCCAGGAACTCTCATCCGTTTTTTATCGAGTGGCCGATTGACCGCACTACACACTATGGAGAAAATTCGTTCTTCAGCCGTACAGTCCGTATGTGGAATAAACTTCCGGCTAGTGTATTTCCCACCAATTGTGACATACAAACATTCAAGGCAAATATCAACAGACACTACTCCCTCTTTCCACCCTCTACTACCTCAATTTGCCTTCGCCAACACAATGCACTGCATTTATAGGGGGGCATCCCCTGAGTGTTGGTTTGATAAAAAAAAAAAAAAAAAAAAAAAAAAGCGGTGACAGTTATAGAGAAAGTGCTACAGCATCATTCGCACACAACATTGGCAACTGACAATTTCAACATGCAGTGTGAAAATATTGATTTATTTTGCTACGTTTGCGGTCATCATATCTGAAAAAAAAAGATCTACAAGATTTCAAAAGGAAAAGAATCTTTTAAGTAATAAGTGGCTCTTCTTTATGACAAGAGCTAAAACTTTCCCTTAGAGAGTAAATCAAAATTCTGAACAGTTTGCAAGATATGAGTCTGACAAAATGATCACTTTTTTACAAAAATTACACCGAGGGTCCAAATCTTAAATGCATAAAAAAGTGCATGACTTTGGGCAAATCTGGGAGACACGGGTCTTTTTTTTAGTCTTTTATCACGTAGTGGTGTGGGTATATGGTTATATTTTGTCGTGTTGCACTGAATTATCCATTAATAGAGATATTGTGTGTTTTATTAAAATTGTTTGCAAAAATTAATCCTCATGATTCTGTGGCTAGATCTGAAATAGCTATACGGTTTGCCAGGAATCAAAAGGATGCATTTGCAAAACATCTTCTTTTTTAAAAAACTATATCTGTAGATATAGAAGGGTCTTGAGTTTTAACTATAAAATAAAAAAGTATTAATCAATTAATCATGAATATTGTTTAATCAAAATGAAGATAAATCGATTAATTGTACACATAATTAATCAAAATGTATGACTATTCAATTATTTGATCAATCAGGGTTTCGATTAATCAGGTGGATTGATTAATCAAATAATTAAAAAGAATAATTAATCAAATAATCGTACAAAATATATTTTTCAATTACTTTTATCATACTTCACTTATACACATTTTTGCAAGTAAGTTTTAATAACCAATGCATACTTTTGGGCGTCTCTGAATTTTATGTGTTACATCGATTAGACTGCAGTAATACAATACTGGTAACTACTGGCACTTAATTCAAGTATTTTATCTTAAATGATCAATGTACTAATTGCCTTAATATGACTAATTTTGTGTATTTTATAATACTGAAAGCCTAAGCGCCTTATCCCTATAAATTTGTGAGGGATTTGAGAGACATATTTTGTATGATAAATAGTCTCTCAAACCTCTCTTAACCCTTGATAAATAAGGAAATTAATAATTCTATATTCCTCTGTATTAAGTAAATTGTGAATAATTACCGATTCGATTTAAAATATTAAATTTCTCTAGCAATATTGTTTCCACCTGCCACCTAAAACTATGCCGTATTTTCTTCATATAACATGCCCCTTGAAGCTTCCAAACGTCGTTTACTCCTGAGCTACTAAGTGACATGTATGTTTTATTTTAAACATAAAAGAGAGAGAGCCATAACTAGGACGAGGCATCTTATAGGAAAACTAGGTTGCTCCTCATTACTAGTATCATACAATTTGTAGTACAATTTTCTCCATTTAAAATTTAAATTACTATGGAAATGTTCTGGATGACAGATATTCAGAATATTCACTACTGAATAAAATGGAAGAGTTGCATCCCGTCATGCAGGCTGACGCTAGGGGAATGCCGAATTTTAAATTCGTTTATAATTTAGTAAATTTTCTTATAATTGTTTTTGTTTTAACACTAAGATGCCAATAAATTGTGATAGATAAAACGTGAAAAACAACTTCCATTAATATTAATTAAAGCAGATGGGCTGATTGGTGGTAAATACATCGAATTAAATGTTTAGTTAATACTATAGTCAGTAATTGAAAAAGCTTCTCAAAATGAAAACGCTTCTCAAAATACCGTTCGGAACCGGTGTAAAACTGTAGGTCCCAATCAGTGAGTGTAAAACTAGAACGCGCACAGCTCACTAGTTGTGAGAAGCTCTCCCTAATCCCTTCATGGGATGTAACGGGAAACCATTTATTTATTTTATTTTTGAATTGTTGTATAATTAGTAATACATAGTAGTAATTTTATAATATTTGCTTGGCATTTCCTAGACTGACGCCGCGACAAACTAAACAATTTTTAACTACGCCACTTGTAATCTGACATCTTGAGCTAACGAATGACAACGCAGGAAAACAACTATGTGTATAGTAAAAACCACGAGTAGTTTTACCAGTTATTTGTAGAAGAAGTTGAATAAACTCACCTGCAGAATATGTTCAGTAACGAATTATAAATAATTCTTTGAAAAAGCCGTCAAGTTTCAAGAATCTGCAAAAGAATAGATGAAAATGAAAAGATATGAAAAGAAACATGAACTGCAAATTTCCATAATTATTTTCTAAATCGCACTAAAATGTATATGTTTATGGCATACAAATCATATATTTGCAAACAAACATATTGTGTTTGCAAGTCGGATACAATAGATATAGTTTACTAAAAAGATGTAGATTTAAAAAAGATATAAATATTCTAAGGAACAAATGTATTGTATTAACGGGAAATTATAGATACACGTTGACAAATAACGGCCCAAGCAATATATTGCAGGGACCCTGCATATGTTTGCAAGCACTGCTTTCATGAAATGAAGTTATGCTGCTTTTGCAGAAACAGTTGGAGCTTTCAACAAACAACCCCACATTAGGGTCACAAAAACATATAGCACATTAATCAACAAAAACAAATAGCATATTCCAGCATGTAATATTGAATAGCAAACACAATGTGTTTGGACACAAGCATAGTATATTTGCGACAACTTACAAACACGTTATGTTTGCATCCCAAAAGACTCGTTTTCCAACGCTCAGATACTAAATTAACATAATGATTATTGCACCTATGTATGTGTTTTTCAATTAAGTGTTTTTAAATTTCTCCTGGATTTTATCCAATGTCATCCCTACATGCTGCTGTTTCTACTGAATTACATCTCTCGAATTACATCTCTCCTGCAAACTGTTTCATTTAATTTTTCCCCGAAAGTTCATTAGCCGTTTAATGCAAACAGGCGTTTACTTAATCACACACACACACACACTGATTTTATAGACCAAAAAGTTAATATTATCTTTTTGCGAGACCAAAGAAAGAATAATAAATTTAAAAAAAAATATTAATAATAATAAAAAAAATTGTTAATTACACATCACTGTGTCATGTTGTATTCTTATCTCGGCAATGGTTTTCTCTCTTTACTCATGTATTTGCCCTGAATGAAAACGCAAATTTACATATTTTCGCTTTAAAGCTTTTGCCATATCTTTACTAAATGGAATCTTTGCCATTTTCCATATAGAGTAAATAAGATTATTTAAATTAATTTTGTAAAGAAAAAAGTTATAGCCGTAATTTGTAATGTGTAATAAACGTTCCACAATATGACAAACGAATACAACTGAAATTACATTGCAATAAGCGGTGTATCAGTATCATTATTTGCTTAAATATTTACGGAAGAATCTCAAAGATTTAAATTTTTTTTTGCCGAAAGTTGATATTTCCTCGTTTCAATTGTTTGCCTTTATGATTGTCGACATTTTGGCGAGGGCATCAACAGCAGAAGTATCAACATCATCGTCAGCATCATCAACACAGGCAACATCAGCACCAACAACATCATCACCAGTGTCAACAACAGCCGTGACATCAACATCAGCAGCAGCATCTCTGGCAACAGCAACATCACTCAACATTTGCATCGTCTACCATTCAGGCCACTTTATGGCGGCAACGTCAGTCATAAATGTTAAAATCATATTTCAAGAAGTTTTTTTCTCTTTACATTTCTTCGATTGAGTTTTACATGTTCAATCATGTGATACTGAGGCGGGTTAATAATTTTTTTATTGAAATGTTTGAAGAACCAATTAAACGAATCGAGTATTGGCCTGGTTCAGTAAGAGGACCTTATAAAATTTATGAAATAAAAGTTGACCAACAAAATGATTGAAATTATTGTTAATCCCATGACAGCCGATAAGCGTTCTGGTGAAAAATGATGGCACAAGGAACTGAAATTTAAAATATTTATACAGTATAATGATTCCACTACACATTGAAAAATTTGACTTTTTTGTTGTACGGATGCAAATACATAAGTAACGTATTTGTAGCTTACCGCAAGTATAATTTACTTGTGCCCAAACAAATTGTACAATATATCATGTTTGGGACACAATATTAATTCACGCTGAAAACTAATGGCCCCAGAAACATATTGCGGGAACCATGTACACGTTTGTAGGCACTGTTTTCAGGAATTGAAGATCTGTACTTTATGTTTCAATATTGTCTCAATATTGATTTCCTTTTCAGCAGTTTTCAACAAACATATGTATTGTGTCTGAAATGTGACTTTGTTTGCTGAAAACAATAACGTGACAAACAACAATAGAGATACAAAAAGCAGAAGATCTTCAATTCACGAAAACAATGCATACAAACATGCACATGGATCCTGCAATATGCAACTGAGGCCGATATTTTTCAGCATTGCTGCAAAATTCCAGCCAGATTATACAAATGCTTCAGCGGAAAATTGTTTCCATTGTCTTCAGAAATAGAATGATTATTTTTTAAGTATACTCATATATGGAAATTAATTACACGCTTACAAACACCCGCCTATGTAACATATTCTCCCAAACATATTCTGCAGGACGCATGAACATGTTTGGAACACAATCCAAAAACTCATATATTTGCCAGTCCTAAATACACTTATATTTAAACGCTTGTAGCCATATGAATGTTTCCTCCCAAACATGCATATATCTATGTCGAAATTTTCGTGTGTTTCATTCAACATAAGAAACACTCAATTCATTTACACTTGAGTCACTGACTGCAAGAATAATACACAAATACAGTTATACACTTGGAATAACATTAACTTAGGCTGAGAACAACCCATTTTTGGCCCTCTTATATTATTCCGTTCTCGACAGAGCATAGCGACGAAAAAAAGGTTTAAAAAACATTGCACCAAACACATCTGTATTTGTATCACAAACAAAGCTATATTTGGTTCACAAACATATGTATTATACCACATTAATCATTGTGTCTCAAACATGTAATATTGAATAGCAAACATAATGTGTTTGGCCACAAGTATACTATATTTTCCACAATATACAAACACACGCCATATTTGCATCCAAACAAGAAAGAAAGACAGATTTTTCAGGGTGTATACCTGGAATACCTGGCCGTCGGTGGTGCAATGGGTAGTGTGGGCGTCTCTTGTTTATGAGATCCTGGGTTCGATCCCTGCTCTGACCATCTTAAATTTCTTTAGGCGGCGGTCACCTCACATAGTGGCGGCGACACTATCGAGTATTTAGCAATGAAAAAGCTTCTCAAAATACCGTTCGGAATCGGTGTAAAACCTGTAGGTCCCAATCAGTGAGTATAAAACTAGAAATCCCACAGCTCACTGGTTGTGAGAAGCTCTCCCCAATTTCTTCATGGGATCTAATGAGAGACCATTTATTATTTACACCTGGAATTAACATTTTGTTACACTGAACTATAAACAATTTAAAGAACTTGTATATTCGGTCGAGTACCTAAAATAACCGGGTTTAAAATTAGTGGCAAAATCATCGCTTTTGGAAGACTTTGATCACATTAAAAAAAAGCTGTAGTTTTTTGTTGTTTGTTGCAAATATAATGTGTTTGTAGCTTGTCACAAATATAGTATACTTGCATCCAAACATATTGTGTTATAATATGTGTTTTCGTAACCCAAATGTGTCTTTGTTCATTGAAAACTGCTGGAATAAAACGCGACAGATAAGAAAGAAACAATAATGCAGCAAATCTTCAATTCATGACAACAATGTTTCAAACATATACATGGTTCCTGGAGAATTTTAGATTGGACGCATTTTCAGCGTGTAGCTCTGAACCGAGTTCAATGGCTGATCTTGGTCTTGATGGCATAAAATATTGACTAAAAAAATCTAAAGCAAAAAGTCCAATAAGGATAAATCATATGAGTTGGATGGCAGTATTAATCAAATTCCTCTTATCTCTCACTAAAAATCAATTTCCTTATGTTACCATAAATTTTCATACCATCATCATACATTTCACCAAAGTGCATTGGTTTTTGGCATATTTCACCGATTCGAATGAAGAATAATACATTTGTTAAAATAACAAGAAATTACTCGTGGCAATAAAATGATTTATTACAATATAAAGTGAAAATGTTGATGTACGTACGAAAAGAGAATACATTAAATTTCAGCACTTTTGGCCAAATGTTATTGACCACTGTGAGTCACGAAATGTAGGCGAATGAAAATACTTTATAGTCACCAAATGTGAACGATATATGAGAAACATTAATATGGAAAAAGGCAACAAACACATTTGGAGAAAATTTCAAAACCTTACAAATCCTTTGAGATTCTTAAGGATTTTATCAAATTTCAGATTCAAAGGAATAATAGAAATAGTTGACATTTTTCCTACTATGGAACTCCGGAAT
Source organism: Phaonia tiefii (assembly GCA_963931995.1). Classification (NCBI taxonomy): domain Eukaryota; kingdom Metazoa; phylum Arthropoda; class Insecta; order Diptera; family Muscidae; genus Phaonia; species Phaonia tiefii. The sequence continues at coordinate 286,795,633 of OZ008369.1, forward strand.
AAGGCGACGTATGGATTGAGCACCCCATCATAACACACAGCAGCACCAGAATTTTGAAATTTTTAGCGATAAAACTCGGTAGTTAAATTGACAAAATTCTGAAATTTTATATTGAAATTTTTAATTTTTACTTGTTTTACTTTTAGAGCAATGTAACAAAACTGATTTCACCTATAAATTTTCTAAATAATTTGAGTGCAAATACAAATTGTCGATATTTCCTTCTTACGAGGTACTATCGTTTAACCCTCGCTATAGTTGATTTAGGGTGCTTAGATGCTATGCTCGGGCACCTTAATCTAATGAGTTCGAGATCTACTGAACGAGTTAGACCCAAGTCTAATTTAGCTGATAACATTATTTCTAGATTACATGCTAATCTCTTTTAGCACTTATTTGAAGGCAATCAAAATGTGGATTTTCTTAAGAAACTAATTTTTCATCTAATACCTTTGACTAAAAGTAAAAAAAAAATTGCTATAATCCTCTCTTTCCCGTTGTCAATTTGATGAGAATAAAAACTAAAGAGTCGTTGTTTTATAAATCCGAAGCAGCTTAAATACTTAAGTTAGCGTTAACCATATCTCTGTCGATAGTTAAAAGATTATTAGTACAACCATCTGTCAATATTTATATTTGAATTTTAAGAGCACAATCTTCGCCATAGAGTAATATGTAAAGAGTGGTTGCGAGTGTTTCAGTTCCACCATATTCTCGTCGAAAGTCACTGGGCTAGCCAGGAGGTTTCGGTGACACAGCTGATGGATTTGATACAGAACAGAATATAAATGAGAGTAAACGATAGGTGGTGAATTGAATAAACTGGCTTTAAATTTTATTTTATTGGGACTTATAACTTTAAAATAACTTTATGTGCAATAAATTAATTTTGATATGAAAAATACAACAATATTTAACCATTTTTATTTGTATTACAACCAAATTCTGACAGAAACAACTGGTGCAAAAACACTGTATCAAAACCGTCTTTAGGCCAGTGATACGAGGAGAACTTTGGTGGAACCAGGGAGTTTCTATGGCACAGCTGATCGAAAAAGCACTAGGAAATGATGTGATGTGGAACTAAGTATAAATAGTGTTTATTGATACTAATGATAGCTTATTATGTTTTATGTTGTTTGCATTTAACGAAAATACGCATTCCCTTTGATTTCTGTCCGTTTTATGTCCAACCAAAGTAAATATACAGCAGCAAATCGAACTCGATGAAATGGCCTACCACCTCGTCATCATGAAGAGGCAGCGAAGAGAGTAATAGAGGCTCTTAAGTATTACTCTATGGTGGAACTATAACACTCACGGCTCTCTTTAGTACTTCTCCATGGGGCCAATTGCAGTTTTGAAACACTTTTAATTGATGTCAAAATTTGGACGTAATATGAATATAAATAAAAGAATGCTGTTGTGTTCGTTCATATGAATAATCACTTATATCATAAAGTGCTGTTTTAAAAGAAATAAACGCCAATAAAATACAATTTAAAGCTGGTTTTTTCAATTCGCCTATCGCTCATTCTTCTTCACATTATATTCTGTATGAAATTTGCAGTTAGGACGACGAACAGCTGTTTCAGAGAACCCCAGGCATCACTGTTGAACTCTTCCCCTTTCACTTCACTAGGCAAGAGCGATGAGAAAACTTTTGTTTGGAAATTTGAGTGTTATTCTACAATATCGAGCCCTTGCCACGAAAATAACGTAAACGATAAAAGTTGCAATTTACAGGAGAAGGGTTTTTCTTATGTAAACAACAACCAAAAGTTCAGTAAAGTTAAAATTGTTTTTGCACTAATTTCGTACTATTTACACTTTATTTGACCACATGGTGAATATAGTGATATATGTACATATGTATGTATGTACATATGTATGTATTTTCGATTTTCATTAAAAAGCATAAAATAGAAACTATTGTCGTTGACGATATTTTGCCAGTACGGGCTCGATGTATTTTGTTAATCAGGGGGTTTCGATGACACAACTGATCGATCTCCTAGCTGCAAAAACCATCTTGACAACAATCACTTGTTCCTTTCTTTTAATTGATTACACTAATATCACACAACAATTGGCATTCCCTAATCGACATCTATAAACTTGTCAACAAAAATGTGTTCTCCACCTAGTGAGATGTGCATTTTTGGTTTTGTTTACATTTTTGATGAGAACTTGGGAATCTCTAGGTCATATACTCTTTGCAAATCCCCTGATCAACACAATGAAGTAACGAAACTTTGTTTTCTACTTATCTTGATCTTAAATCCCGGCTAATAACTTAAGGGAGATGATACAAAATCTTGTCTTATACAAAAGCTTTTTATGAAATGTTCTCTTAACTGTGCACCAATGGTTTTTGGGAGAGAGCAACTTTTTAAAAGTTTGTTTGTTTTGATTTTAGTCATAGCATTTATTCAACGTAAAAGAGTAGTTTTTCAAAGAGCTGTTGAAAGCTTTTTAAGTCGCAAAGTTCATCATTGTTAAAACATTCAATGGGGGTATTCACGATGGGGTGCGATATATGAAATTTTATTTGCACCAGAATGGAATGAGACGAATAGTGCAATACAGGTATTTGTTGGCTCCAAATGGTTGGGTAAATTGTAACGCGCAGAGTCAGCCCTTTGAAATAAAAAGCTAAGTTGGTTTTAAATTTGAGGCTTATATACATATATCCTCTGATACCGGACAAGTATACCTTTAATATCAAAAATACTCTCCTTCTCTAAATGATAAAGACACATTGAAGTAAAGAAAGCAACGTGCTCAAGTATAACTCCTGAAATTAGAGCATTTTGAATGCCCGTAACTTTTTAGAGGAGAGAAATTACCATTCTCGTCATGAAGAAGTCAATTCGCTGTATTCTAATCAAATCATATACCATTCTACTTGCATGGGTAGAGTAATACCCCCGTACAGATCTTTCCCACCGCAGGTTCAGGCAATATCTTACGCGACAGCAAGAGCGTTGGTTTAGCATATTCTTGTTCTTATTCAAATAAAGCGAATCAATACATTTTACTTCAAGTCTTGTAACAACTAGTTGTATAACTGTCCCAAATTTGAACAAGTGGGAATTTGAGCTGGACGGAATGATTAAAATGTTATAATGAATATATGTGTTTGAAATCCAAATGAATCTGTGCTTGTGATACAAATACAGCTGTTTTTGTGACACTGTTTATGCTCTCACGGGCGCAGGAGAGTAAAAGAGGGACAAAGCCAAATTTTTCGCAGTCAAATTGTAAGTGTGTAACTATATTCTTATATTATTCTTACAGTCAATGATTAATAAATATTCCTGAATGGAGAAATGGAGTATTTCTTACTCTGGCGAATGTTCTGCAATTATGTTTGATGCATTCAGCCGTCAGTAGTCTATCGGGGGACAGAGGATACCAGAAAAATATATATATTAGTAGAAAATATTTAAGATGGGTGCAAAAATAAATAAATAAACTTTCAGATGGTGAAAATGGTTTGTGATGTAGCTTTGGTTTTTGTGTATGTCAGTCGTATATACGATATGTATGTATGTGTGGTACCAAAGTTAGAACCGATTTTGATGAAAGAAGGTGAAAAGAGCAACAAAGTGAAACTATTTGTCTGCCCGAGCCTTTACCGAGAAAATCAGAGTAGTCGACTAATTGTCTAAAAAACTGCAGTATTTAAAACGCGGCTGGTTTGCATTTGCGCCGAAAAATGGCTCCTATAACATTATGCAGAAACTGTGTATATATTTGGAACTTTGTTTTCATGAATTTAGTACCTAGTGCTTTTCTCGTTGTTGTCTGTCGCGTTTTTGTTTTAAGCAGTTTTCTACAAACAGAACTATATTTGGGCAACAGTAACATATATTATAATACATTAATCATGGTATCTTCAACATGTAATTATGGACAGTAAACAAAATCTGTTTGGACACAAGAATACTATATTTGCGACGTTATATTTGCACCCAACTAAAACTAACAAAAGATTTCTCAGATTTTTTTATGAAAAAACATCTTTAAAAATTTTCTAATTTTGTTCCTACATTTTTTTTATTTTTTTTTTTTTTGTTTTTTTTTTAAATGTTTTTTTTTATATTTTTCTTATTTTACTTTAACAACTGCACCGATTTAAAAACGATGTCTATAACATTTGTAGCCTTCATAAATTACTTGAAACCGAGAGAACAGTTGGCCTGATCAATTATTTGTATCTCCAAATATAGATAATAGAGTGAAACTACCCCCGACGATTAGTAATGGCGAATAATCTTCTCAGAAAAAATGCCAAACTTTTTCTGCCCTTTGTCCTAAAAGTGCCTTTTGCATTTGTTTGTCAAAAAAGCACAACCCTACTTAAAAGTTTTGCATTGCTTTCAGAGGATGTGGCACTCCGAAAGTGCAAAATTGTTTAATTTTCTGTCCTGTCCCCAAGTCAAGGGGTGAAATGTTGCCCGATAAAACAAAAATGATCGGGCAACATTTCACCAATTTTAAAAATTTCGCAAGAACTGCATACGGGGCTTAACTATAACGAGCTAAAAGGAGCCTATGTTGAAAATATAACGCTTTTGTCAAATAACTTGTATTCAAAAATTCACAGAGTTGTCAAAGTGCCCTCGTACTTCGTGCAGTTTTAGTATTACAGTTCTTGCGAAATTTTCGTATGAAATTTTGACCTTTATCTCTAAACGGAAAATTTTGTTGCGGAGATCTTTGATTTACCTTGCTACTATGTCATTTACAATTCCTCTACGCACTCCATTTTATTTTTAATGCACGTGGTGTTGTATTGGTTGTAAAAATTATCGAAATGTCAAAATCCTGGTCCCAAATATTTGTCAAACAATTGTTTTCGTGCGAAATAGTTTTGGCGTAACAGCCCCTTAATTGATTTTGCCTTTGAAATTTTCGCGAAGAGCTGAGTACCAAGCGATTGAAAAGTGAGCGAAATTTTCGATTCATGAAATTTTCGTTATTTTTTATACACATACTTCGAATGGTAACGAAAATTTCATAAAAACTGAATACCGGGCTACAAGGGCAACAGTATGTGTTGGCAATGAAATAACCATGAGTCCCCCCTTTTTTTAAATGAAGCGATAGGGGTGATCTTCTCACAATTTTAAGATTATTTTGCAAAATTACAACGTTTTAGCTCGGCTCTAAGAACCTTCAAATAATGCTGAGATGAAGAAAAATCCAATGAACACGTGATACATCTCACAATTCTCGAAGTTTACCAGTTACCACCAGTTACACAGCAACAGGTGGGGTAGAAGACAAACAACTCAATTTTGCACTCATTTTGCCGGCTAATTTCTAGATTCGTCTCTCATTGTTTATTATATCATTTGTTTAGCAATGATTTCATATCTCTTTCCCGCGTTCCCAACTGAGCGTATCGTACGAGCAAAGCTTTCTCTCACACTTCCGTTAGCAAAAGCTTATGCTATGCTTTTACTCAAAGATCATGTCGTTTTGAAGTGTCGGGGATGAGCGCATTCCGATCAACCGGTGTCTGCTGAGTACTCACACACACACCCATACACACAAATTCGTAGCCACACACAGCTGTTTATTGAATCTTCAGACTTTATGCGGTTGCTTACTGCGAAGCTTTTATCAGTTTACATTCAGCTTCCGGTGAGGAATAACATACGGTTTTTCGTGTCGGTATTTTTTAGTTTTTGACAGATATAACGGTTTCGTAAACGATTGTCGTGTAAACGGTTTTGGTCTATGCACCGCGTTGCTAGTTAAACAAATCGGAAAGTCGGGGCTACTTATTTAATGATTTTTCGTTCCGTTTTGTTGTGTAATCGATCGTTCTATCGATGAATATCCCCCTCACCCCACCAATTAATGTCGGGCTAATAAATTAAACGCCAGAGCAGTGAAAGGGCAACGAAATAGTTGATGGTTGTTTCTCGGACTTCATTTTAAATTAAATAATTTATAACTAAAGCAAATAGTAAAATTGAAATCCATTATTGAATAGTCGAATAGCAGTGAAACGCCTACAAATCAAGTAGAAGCATCATAATTCCAAATAGAAGAAGAAATGAACACCAGAAGATGCTAAGAAAAATCGTGTGACTTCAATAGCAATCACAAAAATTCTAACGTATGTGGGGTAGTGGTTTCGCCGCTCTTGTCTAATTTTATAAATAAACAAACCCGAAAAAACGCAAAGAATTCAAACGCTCATTATTTAAAAGCGACTCGAAACATTGGGCAGTGAATGCGTGTATAATAACAACAATAACAGCAAAAACAAACACAACATTCGTTTAACCAAAAAGAGTGTGAGAACCAAAAAAAAAACGAAAACAGCAAAGTTTGTGATTTTCGGAACGCGCAAGTGAGTGACCACCACATACGAATCATTCGCCGCTGCTGCTCATCGTTCGCATTGTTATCGGCGTATTACACATTGTGAGCGCTTCAGCGGGCTTGTCGAAAACTTGTTAATCGATTTGTGCACACATTAGGGCACCTTTGGCAGGTGCTTCTTCGTGCTTCTTTTGTGCCTAATATACGTTTTCGTCACGGTATTTCACGTGCTCTCAAAAGAGTACAATATATAAAATGTAAGTTTTTTAAAATAAAATTATTGTAGTTTCTTCTGCGAACTTTTTGATTGAATTGAATTTAATTTTAACAAAATGTCGAAATTAGGAAAAATCATCCCAGTTATCACAGCGATGACAGAAAGAAAACCACATACTCGGAATAATAGACTCAGAAAATAACTGAAACATTAGGTCAGACTACGTGGAAGTGGCACTTAGTTCGATGATGACAGTTGTGAGTCCACGGATTTTTCAGTCCGTCCCCACCGTTGAACCTGTAAGTTGAGCTGGTATAATTAACCCTTTGACGACAATACATTTTTTGTCAAAGTGATTAAAATTTGTTGATTATTTTCGAGAGCTATTGGGTTGGCAAGAAAGTAATTTCGGTTATTTTGTTGAAAGTGATTTTCAATTATTTGTTTCAGATAATGAATTTTAATCAATGATATGATACAATGTAGGTATCATTTGTTTCAATGACCTTCTGCCATCGTTCAGGCAACTCTTTGATCCTAGATTCATAGTTGTTCGTATATATTTTCCGTCCCAAAAATATACTCGAACAATTAGCTTTGTATGCCCTCTTGTGTATTCAAGGATTTCCCATTCAAAACGCTTTGCAGGCTCCGGAATAAATGAAAATCCGAAGGTGCTACATCACGACCAAGATATATTTAAAAGGTAGAAGCAGTAGATTTTGTTGCTGTTGTAGGTTTTTGCTTTAGATTCATAAGTTGTCAATATCAGCTGATTAAAACACATACTCATTGAATGGATATTGCATATCATAATGTATGTAAGGAACAGCACTGGGCATCAGATGATTCCTTTTTGCTCCTCTGGTAATGTATGAGGGGTAAAAATGGTCCTCACATATAAGAGCGTATTTTGAGAAATTCATTTCGCAAATCTCGCTCCATTTGTTCCTTCTCCGCTTGTCTGTTGGAATCCTGTGGAACGACCCAGCTTCAACAACCTTTTTCTTGCAAAGGACACAGACTCACATTATTCTTTTTTCTTACTTTTTTTAATATAAATTTTGAAAATATTCTTTTTCACTCTAAACCGCGTGGCTTTATTTCTTTGAATCAAAACAGTGCAAAAACAATAAGTAAACAACTTTTGACAACTTAGTTAACCGTAAAAATATAAACAGAGCAAATCAGCTGTGAACTGCGCTCACCTTTATTAATACATCTTGATCACGACTATAACCTGGATGTGACATAACTCCCATCCAAGCTCCATTATTTTTGCCGAGAGTGCAAAGATGTGTGAGGCCTAGGCTTGTCGTGATGGGGAACCACATTGGTACCACTGATACCACACCACACCTTACGATTAACAATTTCAGGTCATGTTTCTTCCAGTGCCCCGTCGGTTCCAAGGTTCGTCAATTGCTGAAAATAGACATCAGAATTTATGGGCCTTAAAATCCTACCAAATGAACAACACAACCTTTTCTTCAGTGCAGTTCAGGCTTGGATGAAGTTTGAACACGTTCATCGTGCTTGGACCAGGATCTCTTTAGGTGGACAGTGTTCTAAAGAATCAATTTTTCAGTTCCAGTGACAATGCGTTTCAAAAATGGATAATTTTTGTAGCGTTTCAGAAACAAACCGCAAGTGTTTAATTGAATTTCCTTCAGCTCGTGGAGCACCCAAATATCAAACTTGTTGACAAATCCAAGCCGTTTCAAACGGTTTTCAACATCTCGCACAGAAACGTGTCGGTCAGATTCGATGACGGCTTTGATTTCGTACTCATCAACCTCATTTGGACTACCGCTCCTGTTGCCATTTTTGATCGGAAAATTTGCAAAAAAAATTTTTTAACCAGCTTTAGCATGTGCGTTCTTGAAAGGCTGTTTTGCCTTTTCAAAAATACAAAAGCAAAATATGACGAAAATTATCATTTTGATCATCCATACTCGCAACACGATTTAACTGAAAACTGACCATTGAAAATAATGTGATGTATCACATATTTAAGCTTGACATGTCAGCTGTGTAACTGTATAACAACGAATTTAGTCAGCTGATCAAAAGCATTTCAAAAATAACAAAAGCTTCATCTGAGTAAGAAAACCGAAGTTACTTTGTTGCCAACCCAATTAGGACCAATAAAAGCTACGCCGGAAAAATGGGGCCAACAATTTATTTTGTTTGTAGATTTTTCTCCATATTAGCTATTTGGTAAAAATTTGCTCGGTTCATGCAACCATGTTGATATTTTACCTTATATTTGAACACACCTGACGTTTCCCACATTTGCGGCCCTTTTTAAACCCGTTGCATCCCTTTTAATCTAAACCTAATACGGGTCATATCAGATCAGTTAGATTATTGACGCCTGCTACAATATTGTTGCCCCTACACTCAGCCATAAATCAGCCATGAATACACTTGCTCTATCTCGTACCTGTAAAACTAAAGGTGTCAAACCAGCAATAGCGCACATTCTTGCCTGTGGACGTCAAATGGTAAAGGAGCGTTCAAGCCATATGACACCTTAATCCGATATTAAAAAATTTGCCTGAAAAAGAGATCTACCTTAGTCCCTGGTGAAGCAATTACTACTTTGCAAAAAGGTCCTAAGATAAAGCAGCTTAACTTTGCGAATGTTTGTTAGATCCACCATCAAGTAAGATCCTATAAATTGTTTCCTACTGATACAAAACGACAGGCAGTAGAATAAAGGATGATCGACATACTCGTGCTCTATTTCATCCTTACAACTTCTGCATTAATTATGAGCTGAGATTCCAAGCCCAGATTCCAAGCATGTCTGCTTATTAAACACAGCCCAGTGATCACAGCTACATGCTGAAAAATAATGACCCCAGAAACATATTGCAAGTTTTTTGTTATTGTTTGTCAAGTTTTGGTTTTCAGCTTTTTTTAACACACAAAGCCATATTTAGGTCACAAACACTTATGTTATAAAATATTAATCATTGTCTTCCAAACATGTTGTATTGAGTAGCAAACACAATGTGTTTGGACACAAATATACCATATTTGCGACAGGCTACAAACACGTTATATATGCATCCAAACAACAAAAGAATACAAAATTTTTCACCGTGAACTATCATAGCGATAATTTGTCTAGGAATTGATATCTAGTTTAGCGTACAATTCAGGTCACAACTTAAACATTCTTGCCTGATCCTTCATTGCATGATCGTAAATTTTGTGACGCCAGACCATCCATTATTCGCTTATCTGAGCACATTACCTTGAGCTTGCTTGCAGAAAGAGACATACCTAGTAAAACATAAAACATGGTCCATATCTAGTAAAACTGGTGGAACCAGTTCATCTGCTTTACAGTTGCCTGGAATGTTACTGTGCCCTGGCATCCATATATGGTGAATATCGAACTGCAGGGTAATATCTTTTGGTGATTGACGGCAGGAGTTGGCGGTTCATGATGACAGGAATACAGCCTGCAGAGACTTGATAGCAGCCTGATTGCCAGAGTAGATGTTGGTACCCCAGGCAGTGTTTCGTCTCAGCCAAAGGCCAGCCACTACGTTTGTCCTGACTTCTGCCTGAAATATACTACAATGGGCTGGTAATCTTTGTGCAATGTTTAGCCCCATCTATTTGGTATAACCTTCAAACCCTACATCGCAATCTAGTTTGGAACTAGCAGTGTAGAGGCTTAAATACCTTCTATAACCTGGTATGCGTCTCTTCCAGCTGTGTATGTCATACATCTGAGTGAATAAGGCTCTCTCAAAGGTAGTAGTGGGTGTCATGTTCTCGACTGCTACTGGGGTTTATCACAGATCTTTTAAAATGGTCATATTACAAACAAAATGGGCAGGTAATCCATTGCACGGATGTTTAAGGCGGATTGTTGACGTTGCTACTGGTATCAACAGGTGGAGGAGAACCCCCAAATATAAATAAATATATATATAGTTTCGTATTATATCCCATGAAGAGATGGGGGAGGGTTTAACACAATAACTGTTGCACTCGGTGGTGCTAGGGTAATTTTCCCGATTCTTGTGCAAGAGAATGTGAGTTCGATCCCTGCTCTGACCACATTACACTTTTTTCACCTCGTCTAGTGACGGCGACACTATCGAGCATTTAGCCATGAAAAAGGTTTTCAAAATACCGTTCGGAACCGTTGTAAAACTGTACAATCAGTGAGTGTAGAACTTACTAGCCGTGAAGCTTACTAGTCGTGAGAAGTTCTCAGCAATCCTTTCATAGGATGTAATGGACAACTGATATTTTTTGCCTTCTTCGGCCATTTCAATAATTTTTGGGCAAAATTCCAGGCGAATAGGCAAATCCAGACGGTTAAACTTGCATGAATTTGTACTTTGTACGGAATCAAGTTTAAGTCATTACGAACTAACCATTGTAATGACCGTCTGTTAATTTGCGCCGAGAAGTTTCCAGTCGAAACTCTTGGACTTGCCTGAATTAACGATGCTACAGCCGCGATGGTATCTTGAATCCGAACATAGGGATCTCGATGGTATGATCTCCGTGCGAGGCTTCCAGATTCGGAAAACATGTTCACCCGATGCGATGGTTCCAGATTCGGAAAACATGTTTACCTACCTCATAATGGTACATCTCCTCGAGGGGTGCCGCCTTTACACTAAGCATAGTAACGCTGCACTATCTAAGTCCTTTTTTTCGGTATCCCAAGCATTCATTTTAATAAATCTATCGCTCCATTGTATTGCATTATATTTTATACAGTAATTTTGTTTCTGTTCCACAAGTTCCTTGACATAGAAATAGTCAGGGGGTTACGATGGCACAGCTGATAGAGAGATGAAATTTGACAGAATTTGAAAGAGAGAGTGAGAGGCGAATAGAAAAAATGGACTTAAATTTGACTTTATTGGCATTTATAGCTTTAAAATAACTTTATATGCAATAAATTTATTTGGATTTGAAAAAGAGAAAAAATTGTATTAATTTTTATTCGAATTACACCCAAATTCTGGCAGAAAGAAACTGGTATAAAAAACTGTACCAAAACTGTCGTTAGCCCAGTGACCATACAGTAAGATATAAATAGTGTGCATGTGTGTTGCAGTTCCAACAAATTCTCGTCGAAAGTCACTGGGCTAACGACAGTTTGACAGGTTTTTTATGCCAGTTTTTTCTGCCAGAATTTGGACGTTATACAAATAAAAATTATTAAAAATTGTTGTGTTCTCCAAATCAAAACTAGTTTATTGCATATAAAGTTATTTTAAAAGCCATAAGTGCCAAAAAACAAATTTAAAGTCGGTTTTTTTAGTTTGACTATCGCTCATTCCCTTTCAAATGCTATCCTCTATCAAATTTAGGAGTCGACCAGCTGTTTCGCCAAACCTCTGCCATTGACTTTCAACGAGAACTTGGTGGAACTGAAACCCTCATGGCTTCTCTTTACTGTTTCTCTATGGAAATAGTAAAATAAATTTGCAAAATATTGAAAATTTGATCACAAAATTGCAATTTAAGCGCATTTAAGATTTAATCATATAGAATTCAGTCTTCTTGAATCTATATCATCATATTTATTCTCTTCAATATAAACAATATTCCTAGTATTCACCTTTTATTTATTTCCCCTTACAACCCGATCTTTATCAATAATTTTTCCCATCATTTCTTATAATTCAATGCTAAATTGTTTCCTGCATTCTTCTTCTACTTTTAGATTCTTGAAATCAAATTCGCTGACAAGAAATGTGCGTTAATTTACCCTAAGAAACCATCCAACTCTACTCTATCGCAACAGTCGACATTGAGGCACTGATGGGCTTTAGTCTCTAAAAAAAAATAAAGAATTCACAGATAAACGAAATCAGAAAGGTTTACAAAATCACACTTAAATTGCGGATAGTTTTTTCAACATTGTGCATGAAATTTCAACAAAAAACCCCAGGTGATGATAAGATAAGAACAAAATAAAGCTAAACAAAAGGTATCGCAATAATAGTGAAGAAGTAAAAAATACAACAAAAAAAAATAAAATTATTAAAATCAGTGTTGCTGAATGTGCGAATTTAAAACGAAACGACATACTAAAGTATAAAGCGGAAAGATATTTTAAAAAATTCTTAAATGGAGATAAACTAGACTACGAGTCAGAAAAAAAAACAGCAAGAGATAACAGCGACAAAGAAAAACAGTACGAAAAAAGGTAAGATACTCGTAGTAGTAGATAATATTAAGAACAAAAAACTTTAAAATCATTATAATTAAATTAAATTTGTGAAAAACTTATGGGTGGTAGTTATAATCTACCAGAACCGGAATGGGAACGGATTTTCAAAGTGACTATAAATGTGGGTGTTTAACAATCAATTAGTTAATTAATTAATGCAACTTTCCAAACTTCTCCAAAATATCCAGCAGTCTCTGTGTGTATAAACATAAGTTGGGTTGCTGCAACCAACATTTACTATGTGACTTATGTCCATAGAACTAATAGTCCCTTCCTCGATATCGAGCGAAAGCTTTCGTTCGTGTGTCTGTCGAAAGAACGTTGATTTTGGGTTCCACTATAAAGAAAGATATAAAGAGTGTGCATGTGTGTTTCAGTTCCACCAAATTCTCGTCGAAAATCACTGGGCTAACGACAATTATGTTACGGTTTTTTATGCCAGTTTTTTCTGCCAGTTTTTTCTGCCAGAATTTGGACGTAATACAAATGACAATTAAAGAAAATTGTAATGTTCTTCAAATCTAAAATAATTTATTGCATATGAAGTTATTTTAAAAGTCATAAGTGCAAATAATATAATTTTTAAAGTCTTTCCATATGCATTTTGAATCATTGTATGTACGTTTCGGTACTTTTTTATACTTTTAGGTACAATCTTGTGTACTTCGGTACAATCTATGTTAATATTGGTACAGTTTATGTACTTTTTAAAAAATATAAAGTACTTTGAGGTACACAATGTTGATTTTTTATATATATTTGATGTACGTCTTGTACTTGTTGCTACATTTTATGTACCATTTTAGTACATTTTGTATACTTTTGTATAAACATTCAGTCTTATTACGAATGTCGTTCTCGTATTTCGACTACGACAGTTTTGTAAAAATTAAAGACACAGTTGGCGTGTTATCTTTAATCTTTTACAAAACTGTCGTAGTCGAAATACGACAACGACACTCCTAATAAGGCTGATTATGTACTTCTTGTACGTTCAGTACTTTTTGGTACATTTAAATTACTTTGTGTGTATTCATATATGTGTGTATGTATGTATGGATTTTCTAGTACTCTTTACGTACATTTATGTTACTTCTATGTACCATTTGGTACACTTTTGTTACACATTGTATGTATTTCTTTGATGCATTTTGTGCACCTTTTGTACATTTGATAACATTTTGGGTAAACTTTTTTAGTACATTTTGATGTGTACGTTTAGTATTGGTATGTATGTACTTGTCGTTCAATGGTTTTGTGCGAGGCTCTTGTGCATGACAACGTGGGTTCGATCCCTGCTCTGGCCACCTTACACTTCTTTCGACGGCGATCACCTCGCTTAGTAATGGCGGCATTATCGAGTACTTTTCCATAAAAAAAAGCTTCTTAAAGTACTGTTCGGAGGCGGAATAAAATTATAGGTCCCAATCAGTGAGTGTGAAACTAGAAAGAGCACAGCTCACTGGTTGTGAGAAGCTCTCCCCAATCACTACATGGGTTGTAAAGGGACATCATTTTTTGTATGTTCATTTAGAACACTGATACATGTTACGTTCTTTTTTGGGACAGTACTTTAACGTTACTTCGATGTTCGTGCATTTTTGGTTAATTCGTTTTGAACTATTTGTTAAATTTTTCTACCTTTGAGAACATATCCCGAATATTCGACACAGTTTATAACGGGGTTTTCAACAGAGACGCTACAGAAGTAAATCGATAGGGACAGCAAACGACGCCATATTTTGACATTTCTCTGTGTCCAATTTATGGTCATCATAATCGTCCTACCACATCAACAATTGAGCGTCTAGTGGAAAAATTTGAATCCACAGGCACAGTACAAAATGTTCCCGAGCCAGTGAGACAAAGAAGTGCCCGTAGTGTCGAGAATATTGCTGCCGCTGAGGCTTCAGTTCAAAAAAGCCCAAGTGTGTCTCTCACACGTCGTTCTCAAGCGTTGGGCATCTCTGTGACATCGTTGTGGCGAATTTTGCGAAAAGATCTTGGCCTACATCCTTACAAGATCAAATTGACGCAAGAACTGAAGCCACTTGACCACCATAAGCGTCGTATATTCGTGAATTGGGCTGAGCAACAACTTGAAAATGATTCGGATTTTCATCGGAAAATCATCTTCAGCGATCAGGCTCATTTCTGGCTGAATGGCATCGTCAATAAGCAAAATATGCGTTATTGGTCAAACAGCAATCCACACGTAATCCATGAGTCATCATTGCATCCCGAAAAAATTACGGTTTGGTGCGGTTTATGGGCCGTCGGCGTCATTGGGCCGTACTTCTTCCGTGATGATCAAGACCGGCACATTACTGTGAATGCGAATCGCTACCGTTCAATGATAACCGAATATTTTTGGCCCCAATTGGATAATATGGACTTGGAGGACATGTGGTTCCAACAGGACGGCGCCACAAGGCACACAGCGAATGCCACAATCAATTTATTGGGAACCAAGTTTGGTGAACGTGTTATCTCACGAAATGGCCCAGTCGATTGGCCGCCTCGGTCGTGCGATTTGACGCCGTTAGATTATTTCCTGTGGGGCTACGTCAAGTCTATGGTCTATGCCAACAAGCCAGCGACGATGGATGAATTTCGTACGAATGTCGAACGTGAAATTGCAGATGTATCGGCCGATTTATGCTTGAAAACCGTCAAAAATTGGGTTCAGCGTGTGGAGTTCTGCAAGCGTGCCCGTGGTGGCCATGCAAAATAAATCGAGTTCCATACATAATGGCATCGAACGTACTTTCACAGGAATAAAGAATTTCATTGGTATCTAAAACCGGTTTTGTTTTATTTAAAAAAACTTTTGTAGCGCTCTTATTGAAAAACCCTTTATTAGAATCTTCATACATTTACACTGTATTTTGGTAGACTGTATGTAGTTATTCGTACACTTTACGCATCTTTTGCTGCACTGTATGTATAAGTACATTTTTGTACTTTTTATGTATAAATATATTTTGGTACGTTTTGTGTATTTTGTTGGTACACTTTTGTAGTTTTTAGTAACATTTTGAGACTTTTGACAAATTTTGTATAATTGTTGGCAATTTTTTTTTCTTTGTAGTTGAAAGAACTTCTTTAAGAATTTTCTCATATGTTAAATTGTAATCGTCTATATAAATTTGGGTTTCAACGTTCGGAGAGTCTCCAAGATTTTCGCTGCGAAACTTTAAGTTCGCCGATCAAGAGTCGGGACGAGCTTCAAATACAAGAGTTAGATAAACGAAAAGATATTGCACCCGTAGTAAATACAAACAAAACCAGCACATCGAGTTTTTGTTCGAACATATTCGAGAACACTCGGCTGGGCTTAGGGATTATCTCCTCTGGTGAAAGGTCCAACAGTGGTTTTTTTAACTCTCAATATTTCTGCTGGGGTTAAAGTGTCGTCTGAAGTAGTTCCACCAGCGACCTTCGGCATAGTTTTCAACATTTCCTTGTGGGTGATCTTCGGGACTTCGGCATAGTTTTTTTGTAAATATGGCTACCACGTTGTGGCCGTCGGTGGTGCAATGGTAGTGTGCGCCTCTCTTGTACATGGGATCCTGGGGTCGATCCCTGCTCTGGGCACCATACATTTCTTTCGGCGGCGGTCACCTCGCATAGTGACGGCGACACTATCGAGTATTTAGCCATCGAAATATATCTCAAAATACTGTTCGGAATCAATGTAAAAACTGTAGGTTCCAATCAGTGAGTATACAACTAGAAAGCGCATAGCTCACCGGTTGTGAGATGCTCTCCCCAATTCCTTCATGGGATGTAATGGGAAACCATTTTTTTTATGGCTACCACGTACCAACGATAGGACGAGCACAGCGATTTTCTTTTGGGGAGGAGGAAGGGAGGGTCTAACACAAGCTTCGAAATAGGGTTTCTTTTGCATGAACTTTTGGGAAGAGATTTTCTCCTTTGGGTTAAGTCCAGTTTCGATTTTAGACTCTTAGATTTTCTTGTCATATCAAGGAACTTATTTTCTAGGGTACGTCAAAGTTCGTGTTCGACATAGTTTTTTGGTTAATGTACATAGCTTCGTAAAATCCATCTTCCAGGCTTAGGTATAGCTTTTCTATGCATGACCCATCGACCGGGCTTAGGGATTTTCTACTTTGGTGTAGGTCCACCACCAGCTTTGGCATATAGCATTTTTGGTTTAAAATGCTATCGGCGTTTTAACAACTGCTCTGACTTAGGTTCAACGTTGACCTCTGCCTAGGTTTTTCCCTTCATATTGTTTTTGGGATGATCCAAGCCCGGAGTATCGACTTCTGCTACTTTTCTTTTATTGTCTTTTCTGCGTGGATAGAATTTGGATTGGCTTAGAGGGAATATATCAAATATTTGGACATTTGAAATTTTGACTACACTTGAATGAAAAATTTTTTGTTGTATTTTCGTTCTTAATTTCGACGACTTTTGTAACCCCGTTAACACACTCCATCTCATATAGAGCGTACAGCATTTGCGGCTCGAACACTCCGATGTATAGAGATTTCTTTATAGAGTTTTTTGGAGATTCGCTCAAACACTTGTACAAGGTTTTTTGAAATGGGTCGTGAGTTGTTGCACAACCCATGCGGTTTGGAAGTATTAAATCTCACAGAAGGGCACACAATCAAGAGTTCTTTTTCCGGCTCGTTTTCCGAAGCGCATTCATTTTAATTTATAGTGATTTTTGCAAGCATTCTCGATCGCGTACGCTACCTACAAATATCGTCTCAAAAGTCGTATTTTGTATACGAGAATATGCGACTTGATCACCGCGAGATGCATTTTGAGCTATGTGAGGGTTTTTTTCTGTCCACGTTCGCATGTGTTTGCGATGCCAGGGTATAACACTAATTTGCATCCAAATTTTATAAATTTTTTCTTAACGTCTTCTTAAGGTTTTCGTCAATTCCTTAAGTTTATTACTTTAGCAATGTTGTTCCCTTGTCGAACCTCAATTGTGTTTTCCTAAAACTTGTTTCTTGGTGTATCTCTTAAAACGATCTCCAACTAAATTAGCCTAATTTTGCGGAATGTTCAGGCACAGATAAAAATATGCGGCAGTGTGTTTCCTCTCTCCCTCACTTTATTTCCCAGTTTTCTTTTTTATGGTTAAAATTGTAACTCATTTTCGCCGTTTGCCGTTTGTTTGTTGCTGTGATAAATTAGTTACTGATAACAACAATATGTTGCCCCTCCAGTATCTCTGTGTTAATGTTATTGTTGTTACCCGTATGTTGCCTTTGCTGGTGCGCCTTAGTGCTGTTTTTATATGTTGGGTTCTGTTTGTCTTTCAGCTATTTTTCGCAATATTTGTAAGTTTTTATGCTGCTGCTGCTGCTGCTGTTGCTGTTACGGGGGGAAATAAAAAGTTAACGTTGCTTTATTTCTTTAATACTTTGCCAACACTTGTATTATCACTTCCATTCCATTCCACTTCACTTCACTCTACTCCACTCGACTCAACTCTTAACTCAATTCAACCCGTATCGACCGACTCCAGTCGCCTCGACTCGTCTATGGTCTGGTATAACACATCTGCTTTAGTTGTATTATTTCTTCTGCTGTACTTTTTTTGTGTTTAGTATATTACCTTCAATTTGTGTTGAAATTTATGTAGACGAGAGTATAAACGCAAAACTACTACCATACAATCTTTATCTTTAAATTTTTTTCACTAAGGCACAAGGTTTTCTGTAGTTTTATTTTTTCTATGAAAGCATGATATGGTACTTAGGTCATGGAAACACTCGAGAAAAAAATAGTAAGAAATTAAAGGGACGGGTTTTCCGGCAATTTCCAAACAATAAATTCCTGGATTTGGGACGATACGAATTCACTCGAGACCCAGCAAGTGCCAATGCATCTGAAGAAAGCCAATACATCAAGTCAAATGAGTATGTGTGGGCCTCACGACATCATCGCTCCGTACTTCTTTGAAATCGCTAAGGAACTTTCTTTCAGAGCCGATAAATAGATGGTGTTACTTCGAGAAGATTCTGCAATTGAGTAAATGATGTTTGTCACCGTTGAGGAAAGGTTATGGTTAATTAAGTCGCTGTACGGCGAAAGCTACCACATACGATCTCACCACGAAAGGTTGAAGAACCCGTAAAGTTAGTTGCCGCAATAACCGAGAAGACGATGGGGCTGCTTTTAGAAGAATCAGAACACGTCTGAATGATGATTCTAATAATTGAGAGAAGCATAATGCTATTTAAGCTTCCATATACGATTTCAGCACGAACGGTTGGTGAAATTGCTAAGGAACTTTCTGTAAAAGCCGATAAATAGATGGCGTTACTTCGACAAGGAAACGTCTAAATTAATTTTCTACTAGGTAAGGGAGTTTATAGTTGATTTCACCACAAACGCTTGAAGAAACCGCTAAGGTAGTTGCCGGAAGAACTGAGAAATAGATGGCGGTGGTATGAGAAGGATCTGGACACGTCTCAGTGAATATTTTAACAATTGGGTGAAGCATAATACTATCTTGATGGTTGATGAAATCGCTAAGCCACTTTCTGGAAGAACCGATGAATTCAAGGATCTGCTTTGAGGCCGATCTGGAAACGTTTAAATAAAGTATCTATCAGATGAGTGCAGCTCCATCTTAGTTACGTCGTCGTTATAAGCTGAAAGCTAAAATATATGACCTCACCACGACCCGCTGATGAAATATCTAGGGAACTTTCTGGAAAAACCCGGTAACTGGATGGGGCTACTTTGAAACGCGTCCGCAAGAGGTTTATTGTTAATTATGTCACCGCTGTAAGGTGCACAGTACCATACACGATCGCAACATGAACGGTTAACGAAACCACCAAGATAGTTTCCGGAAGACCCGACATATAGATGGCGGTGGTTTGAGAGGGTTCTGGACACGTCGCAGTGAAGATTCTAACAATTGGGTGAAGCATAATACTATTTAGGCTTTCATATGCGATCTCACCACAAAGGTTGATAAAATCGCTAAGCCACTTTCTGGAAGAACCGATAAATACAGGGATCTGCTTTGAGACCGATCAGGAAACGTCTGAATAAAGTATCTAACAGATAAGTGCAGCTTAATCTTAGTAATATCGTCGTTATAAGGTGAATGCTAAAATATATGACCTCACCATGACCGGCTGATGAAATTTCTACGGAACTTTCTGGAATAAACCGCTAAATGGATGGGGCTACTTTGAAAAAGATCTGGACGCGTCCGAAAAAGGTTTCTATCTGTTGAGTCAAGCTTAGTATTACTTATATCATCAAGCTACCGTATACAATTTCACTAAGAACGGTTGAATAAATCACTAAGATGGACCGCGAAATAGATCGTGGTGCTTTGTGAAGGATTTGGAAACGCCTGAGTGAAGCACCTAACAGTGGAGTTGAGCTTAAAGTTTATTATGTCGTCGATGAAAGATGAAATCTATCATATACTATCTCATAACAAATGGTTGATGAAATCGCAAAAAACAACTTTCTACAAGATATGAGAAGTAGATGGCGCTACATCTGGAAGAATCTAGAAATGCCTGAATAAAGCTTTTAACAGTTGATCGAAGTCTAATGTTAACTAGGTCGAACTATGTAACGTTCGAGGACCGGTTGATGAAACCGCTAAAGAACTTTTTCGCAGAACCGAAAAATAGATGGTGCTACTTCATGGAGAATCTGAAAATAACTGAATGAAGTTTCTTATAGTTTACTACAAGGCGAAAGCTATCATATACGGACTCTCCACTAACGGTTGATGAAATCGCTAGGGAGCTTTCTAGAATAAACGAGAAATAGATGACGCTACTTCGAGAAGGATCGAGAATTAAACAATTAGAGATCGAATTATATAAAAATGGAATTTTTAATAGTTAGTTAACTTTCTTGCAGAAGCGAGAAATAGATGGTGGAACTTTAGTAAGGATCTGGAAGCATCTGCATGAAGTGTGTAAAAGTTTAGTGAAGCTAATTTTTAATCAAAATAATGTGATCTCGGTCGATGAAAGCAACTTTTAGAATGAATCGAGAAATAGATGGAGGTACTTCAAGAAGTGTCTGGAAAATTCCGAGTGACGTATAGTTAACAGTAGGGTGAAGCTTAGTGTTATTTATTTTGGCCCTGTAAACTGTCAAAAATACGTAACACCAAGTCATGGTAAAAGGTTGATAATTTTTAACGCGGCTATGTTAAGTACTAGACCCGCCCTAGCCTTTACTTGAAAAGTTTTTCTGTCATGATAAAAGGTTAATAATTTTTAACTCGGCTATGTTAAGTACTAGACCCGCCCTACCCATTACTTGAAAAGTTTTTCTAATTTTTTTCTGTAGCAGTGTACAGTTTGCGTGATGCAGGGAGTACACGATTCATCACCAACGTCATTCAGATGGAATATCAAAATGATTTTGATATTTGCTTTGTTTGATGAGCACTTTATTCTTCATACCATATAAACATGCACATCAATCTGATGAATTGTGTATCCCTTTCTTAGGGCTATTTTATTGTTTGATTGCATTAATTTCTTCGAGTGTATGTTTGGAATGTATTAAGATCTTTTGAAAGTTTACACATCAAAGTAATGTTTGCATGAGATTACAATATTACATATGTATGTGTATGGGTGTGTATATGTATGTGTATAATGATGTTTAGAAAACTTGTCGATTTTACTTAATTAACACTATTTCCCTTAACTATTTCTATCAATTTTAACACAACTCGTAGGTTATACTCTGGTAGAAAGGTAGAGAATTACTTTAGCTTTGGTTAGATCAAGAGGTTTTGTTTCAAGTGGAAACTATAAAATCAATAGCATCAGAGAAGTGCTACTGTCAGCTATCAGAAAATTAATGGGGTAAGTCGTGTTGAAGTCGATAAACCTTTAAGATGATAAAACATCAAATGTTGCTGTCTTAAAATTTAGGCTTCCTTTACATTTCATTAGAAGATGGGGAAGAGCTTAATGGCCCTCTGTCGTTATTACTTAAATTCAGTTGAGAAATTGGGGGAAGATGGGGAAGAGCTTAATGGCCCCCTGTCTTTATTACTGAAACTCAGTTGAGAAATTTTCAATATTATTGGTCGTTCCCCATTAAATTCTTCCTTTTTCAAACCCAACAAATCGTTTCAATTTTCAAATTGATTGACAATTGTTCAAACATTTGCAAGATTACAATACTTTTCTGCCAAACTTTACCTTATCGTTGGCCAACATCAACAATCAATGTGTGCATTAATATATGTGGCAATTATTTGGCCCTTTGAGCCAAAGGAAACTTGAAAATGAATACTGTCCTGTGCGGCACAGAATCTGCAGAAACAAGATGAAGAAGAAGAAATAAAAAATCACATAAAATATGGCATAAATTGACCACCACCAAAGCTGTAACGCCAAAAAGAAGTCATAAAGACCCCCCATTCATGCATTTTTACACACCAAATCAAGTCATACCAAAAAGGAGCCATCCATATCACGACCATTGGAACCTTTAACCAAATCGAAACCCCAAAAAAAATTGATTTCTTTCTTAGGTTTTTTTGCTTCTTCGCAAAAGAGTCAACTCTTTGTTGAACAGCCGCTGTAACGTGAAATCGTGATATTTCTTCAGATGCCTTTTGTTTTCTTTGAGAGGGCAGTGAAGGGACTAGGGTGAAGGAGTTGTGACCACGGTCTGCAACATTTTAAAATGTATATTAAACCACTCAGCAGATTTTATTTCGTCGTTTGTATGGTTGGAATTGAAACGAAGAAATTGAGTTAAGCCAAAGAATTTCATATAGAAGACCGCTGGTCATGAAACACATTAAGCGGCAAATTATGCAGACACAGCGAAAAATGTTGAAACCAAATGAATTGCGAGATCAAAGTTCTGGCACAACGATAGGGTTGCCAAGAGATAAACATTAAAGTCGTTAAATGGTTTCCCATTACATCCCATGAAGGAATTGGGGAGAGCTTCTCACAATCAGTGAGCTGTGCGCTCTCTAGTTTTATACTCACTGAATGGGACCTACAGTTTTACACCGGTTCCGAATGGTATTTTTGAGAAGATTTCCCATGACTAAATACATGTACTAAATATTACTAAATATTATGTCCAAATGTCCAAAAAATATACCAAAACGCACATGAAAGGTAAAACCACAGAAATGTCCAAAAAATATACCAAAAAGTACATGCAAGATAAAACCACAGAAAAATTTGTTTGACGTAATCGAATTTGCCATAACCGCATTTAGAGGTGGCCTCAGCCGAATTTAAAGGTTATCACAACCATACTAGAGATCATCAAAACCGAATTAGAGGTTGTCACAACCGTATTAGAGATTGTCACAACCGAATTAAAGGTCATCACAACCAAATCCTGGGTTGTCACCAGCAAATTTGAGGTTACCACAACCGAATTACAGGTTGTCACAAGCGAATTAGAGGTTGTCACAACCAATTAGATGTTGTCGCAACCAAATTCTGGGTTGTCACCAGCGAATTTGAGGTTACCACAACCGAACTACAGGTTGTCCCAACCGAATAAGAGGTTTTCACAACCTAATTCAGGGTCTTTTGTCAAAATTCGCTGCATAATGTTTCGTGAAATTTGATGTAGTTGAGAACGATGCCGATTTGAAGCTTTCGGGTTTTCGGCAACACTCTCGTTTCGAGCAGAATGTTTTCAAGAGAACGACCGGTACGTTGACGCACAGGGGCTTACTTTCCATAACCGACCAAGTGTCTTAATTTTTTTGCCGACTTTTCGAGTGGTTGACACATTAGGTGCACTTTCTCGACTGAAAATTCTTCGAAATTTGCGAGCGGTTTCAGCTTAACTTTCCAAATTTTTGTAATAAGTTTTCATAATTATAACGCTTTGTATTGTCGTAACGAGCTACATTTTTAATAATGGAAATAAACATATAAGACAGCTGCCAAATTTCAGAGTTGCCACTTGCACAAAAAAGGGATGCTACTAAAATTAAAAAGTGAAATTTTGCTGAGAAACTCTTAATAAATTTATTACAAATTATGTACTTTTTGGTACTTTTTATGTACTTCTGGTTAATTTTCTGTACTTGGGGTAAATTACACTGTGACACAAATGAAAGGAATTTGTTTCGGGCCTCAATCAAACCACAAAATTGTGAAAGTACTTGGATGTTGTATCACAAAACCACGCTCGGTTTTGCCCCTATACGTAACATTTTTTTTACAGGCACAAGAACATTTTGGAGGTGGCCCTTTTTATATTTTACTTCGATAAACCCTAAACCTCTTGAAATATTGCATAACAATCTTTGACAACATTGTAGATATTATCCTATTTCACAATTCCCTCTAATATATTTCTAAGGAAAAGTACACTGTTAATCGATTATTTCACGAAACGTCATGAAAAATCGCACATATTTTATATGTTTTGACATTTCTCGCCTAACTGTAAATAAATTGCGGTAGCTGTCTTCTGAAGAATAGTAGCTTAGAAATTACTTGATAATTTTTCTAAATACACTAATCAACAAAAATTATATTTAGGGCTCCATAATTGGTGTCGAAATGCTGCGTTTAACCATATACTGTAAATATTCAGCTATATGTATTCAATATTAAACCAATTAAAAATTTATATCTTCTACAAAGTTTTAGTGCTTAATATACTTAACAATATTGTCAAACACATTATTGAAAAAAATTACGCATTCAAAATTTTCTTCGACCTGTAAAAAAAATTGTTACGTATAGTAGCAAAATCGAGCGGGGTTTTGTGATACAACATCCAAGTACTTTCACAATTTTTTGGTTTGGTTGAAGCCCGAGACCCACTGTTGTACAGTGTTATCTGCATTTTGTGTACATTGTTAACTCTGAGTCTTTAACTCAAACTGTAAGAAATCAACGAAATAAATTCGATAGAAATTGAGTTCCATCAATTCAGTCTGTGGATCAATTTGTGAAGCGAATTGGTCAATTTGGATCTTTATTGGGCAAAAGAATTTGTGTCGTGTTCGTTCAGTGGAAAATATTTCCGCTATTGCTGCAAGTCTGCTCGCACAGCCATCAAAAACAACTCACCAGCTTTCGCAGCAATTGAACATTTCTCGCCCTTCTTTGTTTATAATTTGGAGTAAAGACTTCCGAATAAAGGCTTATCAAGTCCAATTACTCCAAGAACTGAAGCCGCATGACTATGTGGTGTGTTTTGGCTTCGCTGAATGGGGTGAAGATCGACTGGCAGAAAATCGATTAGCTGTACTTTACTTATATATGTGCATTTTTGTCAAAAAACTATCTTTCCCTATGAAGCTCATTTTCACCTAGGGGGCTACGTTTTCAAACAAAATGGTAGCATTTGGGGCTCGGAAAGTGGAGACGTTGTCGAGGAGTTGCTGATGCGTCCACATCGAGTGACTGCTTGACTAGATTTTTGTAATGGCGGTATTACGGGCTCATTTTTCGAAAATTAACAAAGAACCGACGTTACCGTCAATGGCGACCGTTACCGTGCTATGATCAGCGATTTGTTGTTCCCAAAAGTTAGAGAGGATGGCATGGACGAAGTATGGTTTCAACAGGATGGCGTTACGTGCCACACAGCCAACGCTACAATTGATCTTCTGCGCATTGTTTTCGAAACCCGCATAATCAGCTGAAACTTGGAAGTCAATTGCCTGTTTCGAAACTGTGATTCGACTCCGTTAGACTGGTATCTCTAGGGCGCCGTTAAAGATAAATGTTGCTCAGAAATTAACGAGTCCATTGAAAAATTAAAACATGAAATCGACGCTGTCGTTCACGATATAAAGGCCCAAAACATCGAAATTATACTGAAGTGTTGGGTAGGTCGAATGCGGTACTGCAAAGCAAATCGTGGAAGCCATTTCAACGATGTGGTGTTATTTATAAAAGCCAATGATCAAAGTTGTGTTTCATTCATTAAACTCAGTGATGGGCCTTACTAATAAAATCATTATTTTGAGAAATATCTATTAGTATTTTTTTAAAGCAAAATTAAATTCCAAAATTTACATGGCCCACCCTTTAAAAAGTTTAATATAAAAATTTAGTCAAAATGGAAAGAAACTGGAAAAAAAATTAAAATTTTCTAAATTCTTACAAAACAATATTTAGAGCACATGTCATCAAAAGTATACATTTGGAAAGCTTCATTCTTCTTTGAAAAAAAAAACCAGTACAAATCGGCTGAATTATGCATTCAAAATTATTTGAATTATTCCGAAAATAGTTTTATTCAGAAAAACTCAAAATTTTGAGGTTATTTCTGCAATTGTTAGAATAGATTAGTGATGTACAATAACCTACCCCGGGATCTTTTTCCAAACTTATTTTTACTGTCGCACAGTGTTATATTTTTAAAATACATTTAAAATATAAAATAATTTTAAAACATTGGTTACCCAATACATTCCAGCAAAAACATTATCAGCATTTCTGAAAGAATATCATTTTCAGGCAGAGATTTTTAACCATATCCACGTATATGGAACAAAGCACAATTCTATATTAATTTTGTAGAGATAAACACTAGAAATCGTATTCGTCAATTGGTAAGAGGGATTGTTTATAATACTGAGAATATAATATAAACTAACCGCCTTATTCATAAAAAGTTGTGAGAGGTTTGGGAGACGTTTTTTGTATGATCAGCTGTCTCTCAAACATCTCGTAACTTTTTATAGGTAAGGCCGTAGGCTTTACGTCATGCCTAAATTATCACCTATAAAGTGATAGTTTAAAGTTAAGTGCTTCCCTGCAAAGCCAATGCCATAGTAAATTCACAACAGTTGAAGCACATTTTCACAACATTTTTGCAGTACTTTGTTTATTTCGTTGAAAGGAATTTTCGATTTTTGCTGTGCTACCATGAACTCTTTGGATTTAGTTGAATTGTAAAAAATTAATGTTACGCCTTTTTATTTGCCACAGTTTGTTTTATGAAGTTGGCAACCCTTTTTCCTCCAAATTTTTTAATGGCTCAAGCTGAACGTTAATACCTCTCCAATACTTAAATTGAAACTAACAAAGAATTGAAACAGAGAAAAATTGCATGCAATTATGTTTGTCTGATTTTCTTTTGTTACTTCCATTTCGTCGAGATTTTTTTACGAGCAAAAAAAATTGCATTCTTTACCAAAATCGAAATCACAATAAAATGAAAACGAAAGCTTAAAGACTTGCGGCTTAAAGCGCAATAAAAAGTCTGGGTTTTATTTTTATTTTGTTGTGGGGTTGGCAATCGTGATATACGAAACCTTATTAAATCATAAATCAACAGCAAGTTGAGCAAAAGTTTTTGGCACTAATAACCAAAAAAGATTGAAGCCAGTAAGCGATTATTTTCTTAATGTCTGTGGCTTTGTTTTGCAGGATGATGGACAGTGCAACCACACAGAATGTCAGTGTGTACAGCAATAAGGCTTTGAAAAACACTGTAAGGGGAAATGATGCTCATATCTTTGGATCATACATGAGTGTTTTTAATTAGCTTAAGATTTCATTTGGCATTGTTTGATTTGATGGAAGTGTTAAAAGCATTGACATTGATCGCATTATTGTGCATTACAATACATTAACATTAATTGTAAATCATACATTTTGTCATTTCAAAGTTAAGTAAGATAAATTACAACTGTTTACTTAATAATTAGTCCCATGTATGCAATTCGTGCAAATCTTATTGAATTATTTTAATTAAACCACAATTGCCTGTGGCATTTATCTGCTTTAGAATTGGCTGGCATACAGGTGATTTGAAGACATTCTAGTTTTATTTAATAAAAAATTACACATGGAAAAATCTTTTACAGAATATCTCGAAAACTACGTCTGACCATGGACTACTTTAGACATTTTCGACATTCTTAAGCCAATGATGATAAAAGCTTATCTACAATTTTCTTTTGATTTTATTTTAATACCCCCACATTCCATTTAGAAAACATTTTCATTCAATTTTCTTTTATCTTTTCTAAAATTTTCATTCAATTTTCTTTTATCTTTTCTAAGTTATTGCCTTATTAACGGCCTTCTTTCTGTTTCTTTTAATATTTTCACACCGATTTCTGACGTTTCTAAAGACATAAAAATATCAAAAAAATATTTATTTAAATGCATTTTTTTTTATTTAGTTATTTTAAACATTTTCAACGTCATAAAAAAAAACACAAAACTCAAAATGTTCAAAGTGAAGTGAAAACATTTAGAATGTCGTCGCGTTACTTTGGAAAGATTTCACCAACAGTCCCAGCCGCCGCAGCAACGTTTGCTAATGACTCTACATCAATCGCCACTAAGGTTTGTTGCTGCAATGTTTGCAGTGGCGGCAGCAACTGCTGCCTTTGCTGGCACTACCGCCACCCCATGT
Source organism: Phaonia tiefii (assembly GCA_963931995.1). Taxonomy (NCBI): domain Eukaryota; kingdom Metazoa; phylum Arthropoda; class Insecta; order Diptera; family Muscidae; genus Phaonia; species Phaonia tiefii. The sequence continues at coordinate 286,823,796 of OZ008369.1, forward strand.
CGGCTGTTGCCTTAGAGAGATTTTTCTGTTTGGGATTTTAATGACTCTGTTTTTGTTAGTTCATTCGTACGAATGGTTTTGTTTTATTATTCTAAATATTCTGAAGATACGTATTTCGTTGCTTTTTTTCTCGCTGATTTAATTGTTTGTGTTTTATTTTATTTTGAGGTGTTGTTGGTGTAGTATTTTTGTTTTTGCATTTGTTGTATTTGTTGCTGATTCTGCAACAAGTGTAAAATTAGCCACTGATGTCATCATTGACAGGCTATATAATCAACTCTTGTATGGGAACAGAAATCGTCGAAAACGTTGTTCATAATTTCTTTATACCTACATTCAACATGGGACATGTGTTCCAAAGTGTTGATTAGATCTATTTATATACAGGATTAGGTAAGGTAGTGGTGCCAAAAGATTTCCAGAGAAATATCCAGCCAGACAGCAGACAATTTCTTCGAATGGAAGTCATTAGATGTCTGAATATAAGTCAAGTCTGAAGAGGAAATGACGTCAATATTAGAAATTATTAAGTGGTTAAAATTTGTTTGTGCTTCAATATTAAAATTTTTGGGGACACAATAAGGGAGGCTCAGTACAACGAAGACAGGTTAAAAGGCGGAAAATGTATCTCTACATTTTGAGAATAGCTGCTGAAGGTATTGTTGCTTTAAGGCGAATAAAACTGGAAAGAAATTAGTAAAATATTACTGTCTTCCATTTCATTGTAATATTCAAAGTGTACGAAATTAAAATTTTTTATTGTTTTTAATGGAAAAAATGACGTCCCGACATATACTTGAAGACTCCCTTCGAAAGAAACCAAAACTCTCATTGCATCTTTTTGTATATGATTTTCAATTTTTTTTTAATTGTTTTTCAAATTTTTTTAAAATGTTTTTTAATGGAAAAAAGGACAACTCGACATATACTAGAAGACTCCCTTCGAAAGAAACCAAAACTCTCATTGCATCTTTTTCTATATGATTTTAAATTTTTTTTTTTTTTAAATTGTTTTTCAATTTTTTTGTTTAAATATTTTTTAATGGAAAAAAGAACAACCCGACATATACTAGAACAGTCCTTCGAAGGTAACAAAACCTCTCATTTGATCTTAAACTAAATGATTTCTATTTTTTTTTTTATATTTAAAAATTATATTGTTCGAGCGTTTGGTCGTATTTTCAATTTATTTTTTTTTCGACGATGCTATCCAAAGGGTAGCGAAATATCGAAGAAAAAAATAAATTGAAAATACGACCAAACGCTCGAACAATTTAATATTTAAATACAATACGAAAGGTCGGATAAATCATCACTTATTTTTTTTTTTATTTTTTCTTTTTTTTAATTGTGTTTAAATTTGTTAACAAAAAATTTTCTACTTTGTTTTTAATTTCTTAAATTTTTTTGTTTAATTTTTATAAAAATTATTTATTTAAATTCTCTTTGTCGGTAACCAAAATTCTCATTGCATTTTACTAAATTTTTCTTAAATCTTTTATAATTTTTTTAGTTGATATTTTTTTAAATTTTTGGATTTTTTTGTAACGAAAATCCCTATTGCACGGTACGAGATAGGTCGCAAAAAAGTGTAACATCTGAAACCGTCACGACACTTTTTCTAAGGCACGTCAGCACGTTCTCTCTCTCGCCACCGCTCGGAAAGGGGGCCTCGCTCTTTCTCTCTTAGCCCTCGGAGATCAATTAAAAATTCATAGACCGATGTATCGTGTCGTCAGGCATTTGGGGGTCTTGTATTGTATAGCTAAACTATACTCCCAGCTTCACATATGTGTGAATTTCGAATTTCGAATTTCCAACAGCTTTAATGGTTGGCAGTTTATAAACATTACTGGCTCTCTTTGGCAAGAGCTAATGGTTGATTTGAAAACTGTTAGAGGTTGTAGTATTTAACTTGCAGCAATTTCTCAGGATCTTTCATAGTTTACGAGATATCACAATATGTGTAAATTCTATTATGTAGGATCGTGTATTGTCAAGCAAACATATGTTGTTTCATTCACTTGTATTAGGCTAAGTTTTTCACATTACTTTAAATTTTACGAGATCCATTATAGTTTCCGAGATATCGGATATTCGGAATTGACAGTTTGTGGGAATTCGTATTCTTTATCCAAACCTTGCTATATTATATACCTTTTCGGCTCTTTTTCACAAGATCTATTGGTTTATTTGGAAAAGGTTAGAGATTGTGGAATTTAAACTGCAGCCAATTTCTCAGGATCTTTCATAGTTTTCCAGATATGACAACAATTATAAAGGCTTTTATGTGGAGCTGTATGAAGAGCAACTGCACATAGGTATGAGGCCATGTTTGTCGACTTACGAACAGTTTTATTGGATCTGTTCCAGTTTTCGAGATATCGGTAACTTTTGAATTGACAGTTTTTTATGAATATATATTTGTATATCCTAATTTTGCAAAATTATAAACCTTTCCGTCTCTGTTTGGCAAAATATATTTTGATATGTAATCTGCAACCAGGTTCTAAGGATCTTTCTTAGTTTTCGAGATATCACAACATTTGTAAAGTCTATAATGTGAGATCGTGTATTGTCAAGCAAACATATGTTCTTGGCTTTACATTTGTATAAGGCTGAGCTTTTCAAATTACGAAAATTTTTGCTGGTTATGTTATAGTTTTCGAGATATCGGAAATTTCAAAATTTCCAGTTTTTTATGAATTTGTAATTGTATATCCCAATCTTGCAAGATTATAAACCTTTCCCTCTATTTTTGGCAAAATCTAATGGTTGGTTTTGAAACCATGAGAGATTGTAACATTTAAACTGCCGCCAGGTTCTAAGGATCTTTCTTAGTTTTCGAGATATCACAACATTTATAAAGTCTATCTAAGAATGTGCCTTAGTTTTAAAGATATCGCTGTATATGATAAAACTATTTTTAGCCGCGTGTATTTTCAAATACATCATCATTCCAGAGCTATCCTCTTTTTAGATTTCTGTAACAAAATTAAATTGTTTGCAATTTAAAATATATGCTAAAAGTTTAGTAGGGCCTTTGAGATCCGCTCTACTTTTCGAGATATCAAAACATTTGCTAAGTCTCTTATTTGGGAGGTTGTATTTTTGAACAGAAGTCATACAAAGGCGTTCATCTTCAAATCAAATTTTTATAGAAATGGATGTATCTACAAATATGTAAGATGATGCATCTAAAATTACAACGTACTCCACAGAATCTTCAGTAGTTTTCAAGATATTCTAAAATTGGAAAAATCTATTATTTTCCCTATTATTTTCAAACGCATCATGATTTCAATAAATTTCTTTTTTTTCAATCTCTCTAAAAAATTCAATTGTTTGGGATTAAAAATAGGTGATTATAATTCGGTTAGTATCTTCTGGTCTATTTTGCGTTTCACGGTACAACACAATTCATAAAGTTCAATATTAGGAAGCTTGTATTTTGCAATTCGAATCAATCAGAAACATATGTCTTTCCAAAACAAAGTCTGGAAAAATAGACAATATATTCCAGAAATGCATTTGGAATTGTAATCAGATTGTTTGGCTCTTGACTAGTTTCCGAGATATCGAAATTTTTATTATATATTGCAAAATTTAAAATTTCAAACATAAATTTCAAAGGTTTAGGATCCACAAAAAAAATAATTATTTTCTTCGAAATTATTTATGTCGGCTATTTATAAAGTGCCCCAGTTTTCACGATATGTATTTCAAAACATATAAAAATATTAAAAAAATTGCCTTGATTGGTTTTTAAAATTCTCAAACACAAATCATTTTAAGTTGTTCTAGAAAACGAAATTTTTTGATCAATTCCATTTACAAAAACCAATTTGTCTTTAATAAACTAGCACAACTAATACGCACAATTATAGATGACTTATATATTTTATATCTGTTTTTGCGGTTCCACTTTAGATATTTTTATAGCATTTCTGGTTAATAATTTTACAAAATATTGAAAACAAATTATATATAGGAAAACCACAGATCTGCTTTCACAGTTGGTTTTGCGACTGTCCGTTTTTAGATATCAGCAGCGCCTACCAGTCGTCGGTCGTCCCATTGGATTTTGCCTTTACTCTTGACTTTGTTCATAATTCTAAAAACATATTGTTAATTTTAATTGTTTACACATAATGGTATTTTAATTAGCGGCCATAAACAAATAAACAACAACATTGTTGTTGTTTTCATATTCAAAATTGCTATGAATATATAATATAATAAAAACACAAATGGGCAGAAAAACACCTTAATCATGTGTGCCATTCGGACGAGACATGTATGCAATGAAAAAGTTTAATGCACTTTTGGCAGATGGAACCCTATTTTGGCTTGATTTGGTGGCGAAAACCAGAACAGAAATTATGTGTCATAAACCGATTTACGGATTTTTGTATTCCTTAGTGCTTATAATGCTCAACCTATAAGTATACGTAGACCTACGTTAGACCGAATACTTGTTTCCAAACACATTGTGTTTGCTATTTAATATTACATGTTGGAGACACAATAATTAATATGTTATAACATATTTGTTATTGACACAAATTCTGTTCTGCTTGTTGAAAACTGCTGTAACAAAAACGTCACAGATAACAAAAATAAACAAAAAATCAACAGCTTTTCAATTCATGAAATCGACTCTTGCACATATAGATATGGATGTCCAAACATATTCATGGTTCATGCATAATGTTACAGGGGCCGTTTTTTTTCAGCGTATATAAGTTCCAAATCCCGTTGCTATTAAATGGTCATTTGGGTTGTGAGCCATGACGATAATATTTGAAATATTTAAAAATTAAAACTTTTTCAAAATTCAATTCTCCAAACTTTCAGACTTGATAAAACCGCTTTACGTAGGTATGGGCGCTTTGGCATTGACCGCAAGTCTTTTTGAAATCAATCATTTTTTGCCACTAACTTCGTAATATTTTGTTGGTGTTAATTTTTCTCCCTCTCGGTGTTGCCGCTTTGTCGTTTTTAATGAACATTTGATTTTGCGTGTAATTATTTATTAATTTTTCTTCCTCGTGCCCCCACAAGTTTTACTTCAACACTGTAGCAAAGATGTTGTATCATAATCATTAATCAAAAGGGAGTTTAATAGAGGTGACTGCTGGTAAATATTTTAAAATTTTCTGGTGTTATATAAGCACAATTGCTTATAAGTACACTCGAGGAAAAATTGCTGTTGGAATTAAAAAAAAAGTGAAATTATAAAAACTGACCTATAGAATAAGGATAAAAGACAGGAACACCGCAAATATCAAATTTAACTTTAACTAAATGACAAGGAAATATTGCATTTATCATGTATTTAATGGGTAAGAGTGTGCGAGTAATGCACAGAAGCATAAAGTTTATACACTCTGAAAAAACGGCCCCAGCAACGTATTGCAGGAACCATGTATATGTTTGGAATATTGATTTCATGAATTGAAGATCTGCAGCTTTTTTGTTTCTTTGTTGTTTATCATGTATTTGTTTGCAGCAGTTTTCAACAAACACAGCCAAAGTTGGGTAACCCACACATATGTATGTTATAACATACTGATCATTGTGTCTCAAACATGTAATATTGAATAGCAAACACAATGTGTTTGGACACAAGTATACTATATTTGCGACAAGCTATAAGCACGTTATATTTGCATACAAAGAAAACAATCGACGGATTTTTTAATGTGTAGCAGTGTCTGAAGTTGAGTGTTTGTGTTGCTTTAATCACAAATATTGTTGTCATAAAAATGGGTTTGCAGTTAGTTTTTGCCGCAGGGTATAGTTGCCTATATTAATAATTGAAGCGCGTGGTGGAAGAAGGTGTTAACTCACTTTTTTTCAAGAACAATATTTTCCTTCTTTCAATGTTTCCATCCTACCTTATTTAAAAACAATTTAAAAAATTTTTTTGAATTTAATTTTAATAATTTAAATATCAGGTGTTGAATTTTGTCTAATGTACAACAAAATCAGATACCATGGAAACATTAAAAGAAGGAAAATATTGTCTTTGAGAAAAGCGAGTTAACGCCAAATTATTGAATTTTCAATTCTTTTAACAATTTCCTGCTTCGATTAATTGACTGGGGCTAATTTTGTCATTTTGTTTACTATAGTTTAGATTTCGGTTTCGATTTTGTGAGAAAAATTTCCTAAAGTATAAGATTAGAAATCATTTTCTTTAAACGTTGGCAGGTTGAAATTTATTTGTAAAATAATGTCCTGCTCTAATCGCAGAATTATTTGTAAAATAATGTCCTGCTCTAATCACAGATCGGAGTTCAGTCAGGCGTAACGGGATGTGCTCGCACATATAATGATTCACAACGACTGCATCATGGATAATACAAAATGCACTCACTTGTGAAACTCTTTGGTTATAATTTAACTAAATTTTCCATGGAAATATTTCTCAATATTTGTGAGTATGAAAGACCGCATCGGAATCAAAACTATACAACCATCAATGCGCAGTTGCAAAGAATATTAAAATCATAAATATGTCGTAACAAAAATCACATAAATATATTGTTAGCACATCTGAAAAAAACAAATCAAGACCGCTACTGTCACCACAAAAGTAACCACCAAAAATGCATTAATTTCAACAGGGAACTTGTCCAACATCCAAACATGCGACTGTTCAACTTTGTGCCCTACAACTTTGTCTGGTGTTCCACAATATCCCCATATAGCAGCCAGCTATTGATTGATTTATAAATCAATGAATAAATAGCAACCGGCAACTGACAGCATTGTCCAAAATTATACAGGCATCGATATTATGAATTATGAGTCTAATTAAGAAATTACTCTATTTCTAATGGAAACCTGTCTCTCCGTCCACATCCATTCCACATTGACTGAATCCAAAATATTCAAATATACATAAAATTATATTTATGCTTGACCACAGATACGAATACTGGTTGATTTTGTTGTTGTTGTTATTCTTTTTAAGAAAAAAATATAAAAATAAACAAAAATTTATTATTCTAAACACAAAAACAGATAACTCAGTAATTTGAGAGTAACCAAACACCACGTTAGTCATGTTGTCTGACTCAAACGTATTTGATACTATTGGGATTTCTCTTCATATGTGAATTCATAGAATGTGATATGGACGAAATCAAATATTAAGTTGTTATTCAACCACAGGGTTGTAGATTTTCAAATCATGCGACTCTGACTCCAACTGCGACATTTAAAAACTCGCAGCTATTGACACTTAAACATTTCACTGAAAGTGAATGATATGACTTCGACTTCTGTATTAAAACTTTTACAAGTCAAACTGCGTGTAGTGTTTGTGGTACTCAGAGACTCTTAAAACAATAAGAAAAAAATATGGTTTGTCATTACATGACACGAAGGGATTGGGGAGAGATTCTCACAACCAGTGCGCTCAGCACTTTCTTGTTTTATACTCACTGGTTGGGACCTACAGTTTTAAACCGGTTCGGAACGGAATTTTAAGAAGCTTTTTCATGGCTAAATACTCGATAGCGTAGCCTTCACTAATCGGGAAAATACGAAAAAGACAGTTAAGCAGGAATCATACCCACGACCTCATGTACCAGCCACAGCCGAGCACATTATCATTGCGCCACCGATGGCCACATACAAACGAAAAGCCAGATTGATCACCTACCAATTCATGGAAGGCACTCTACTAGTGTAATGGACGGACGTCTGATTCGAGGAGCTAATATCGCTGCGGATCACTAGCTAGCTGCGGTAAAGGTTCGCACAACGGCAAGCAGCGCGAAAGTCGTACAAAACCAGACATATAGAAAGCTAGACATAGGCCAGCAGCTGGCGCAGAACACACCCGGAAGCACACACGCTGAAAAATCGGTATTTTTGTGGTCGTTTGGATGCAAATACAATGTGTCTATAGCTTGTCGCAAATATACTTGTGTCCAAACACATTGTGTTTGCTATCAACTATTACATGTTGGATGCACAATGATTAATAGGTTATAATATATGTTTTTATGACCCAAATGTGGCTTTGTTTGTTAAAAATACTAAAAACAAAAACGTGACAGACAATAATGGAAAAATGCGGCACACCTTCAAGTCATAAAAACAATGCTTGTACACATATAAATATGTTTCCTTCAATATATTTTTGGGGCCATTTTATTTCCGCGTGAAGTAAAAGCACATTTCCCACCCTATAAAAACTGCTGCTGAGACCGTACTTGGTTAAGAAAATCCCGGTGAAAGACAAACCATGGTATGATGAAGAGAGGCGCATGGCAAGTGATGAAAATTAAGCTGCGTGTATGGTAATGCTTCAGCCAGTTGCAACGTGAGCCTAAACGGAGAAGAAGGAGGCGCAGAAGGTGAAGAAGAAGAAGAAGAGAGGAAACCCATTTATGTAAAAAGTAACAAAGGTTGTGAAGAAAGCGCGAGAGTGAGCAAATTGATTCTTACAGAAGGAAGAATGAAATCCCAAGAAAAACAAATCGACACCTACAACCTCTTTGTTCATTATGAGGCTGCGTTCAATAGCCTGATACGCGGGATACTGTAGCAAGTTCCGTCGGATCTTGGTATTCCTTTTAAGGTGAACACCCTTTGTAGACTATGACTGACCGACCGAAATTCTCAGTAAAGATTGGTGAAGATCTCACCGACCCAATCTAGTAAGAGGCGAGGCAACAGGCAGGACGGAAACTTATCATGCGATCTTTTCAACGTATTAATTTAAATCACCGTGAGAAAAGCTGCACGATACAATTCACATGCTGCTCGAGTCTGCTGAAGATTTAGACATCACTGGGCAAAATCTGCTAGAAATTACTGCAGTATTTTCGAGGCCGTGGTTTCGATCCCTGCTCAGACCACCTAACATTTCTGTCGACGACGGTCACCTCGCTTAGTGATGGCGACACTATCGAGTACTTAGCCATGAAAATGCTTCTCAAAATACCGTTCGGAACCGGTGTAAAGCTGTAGGTCCCAATTAGTGAGTGTAAAACTAGACAGCGCACATCTCACTGTTTATGAGAAGCTCTCCCCAATCCCTTCATGGGATGTTATGGGACACCATTTTTTTTATTTTTTTATTTTCGAGAATGGACAAGTGGGTTTGGGAATAAACGAGGACAAGACCAAATTAATGGTTTCAACAAGCAGAACATCTACTTGATTGCAGGAAAGAGTGAACGGTGACAACCGTTGAAATTTCGAGGTAGTGGACAAAATTCATTAACTTCGTACCTGCCGTGAATAGAAGCAATAACGTTAACCTAAAAATCAAACCGAGAATTGTGCTGATAAACAGGTATTATTTCGGGCTAAGCAAACACTTCACAGATAAGACCTTCTCTCGAGAAAGAGAAAGGAAGATCCAACTATATCAGACTTTTATACAACCTGTCTTGTTTTATGGCACTGAATCCTGGGTCAAATCGCATGCTAATGAAACATCACTGGGAGTGTTCGAGGGAAAACTGTCCCGAAATGCATTACTGTCCTATAAAGAAATCGACGACGAATGCGCCACAAGCTATATAATCTGTATCCCGACACCCACGTAGTTATACGGATCGAAATATCGCGCTTACGGTGACTAGGCCATATCAGTAGCATGGATCAGAATGGTATTCGGAGACAGACTCGAAGGACATCAGAAAATAGGACGAGCAGGTCTTTGCTGGAAAGACCAGGTGGAAAATTGCCTGCGAGAGCTTGGTGCTACCTACTGGAATAGAAAAGCTAAAATCAAGCCGATTGGGAATCATACTATTTTCAGTTTGTAAGGACCTGGACGCCTGTGGGCGGTTTGAGGCCAGTCAGTATGATTTTGGAGTCATTTATTTTGCTCAAATAGTCGCTACTCGATACAAAACGAATTGAGCAGCGTCGATTAACATGAAAAGTCGTGGATAGTACAAGAAAGTCGTGTGATACATTGTGAAATTGTCAAAAATCCTGGTGCATAAAACAGAGTTCTTTAACTGGCCCTTCATATTTTGTAAATCCAGGATAAAATATTTACTTGTTTTCCACATTTTTCATAAATATGACTGAAGATCTTTGTTAGCATTCATCCTCGTCACATCTAAACACCTGTTCTTTGTATTGCAATTCAATAAAATATTCTAGACGCTTCGTTAAGCCCCCATCGTTCCAAGTATGACCACATAATCGATAACCAATATCTAGTTTTAGAACATGTAAATCATCGTCATCATCACAGTTACCGGCATCATCTTGAATATTATAAAGTCAATGCAATTTATTTGCTATAAATTTACCCCTAAACAGGTTCTTATGTCAGACATAAAGTTACTCAGCCACTCTTGCCAGTCAACCAGACACTCAGTCACCCGTTCACTTATTAAGTCATCGTACCACCTCACCCATTGCACTTGGCAGTCAACCCTCTTTGGATACGAGTACGAGTAATCCCTCTCAAAATGTTGAAACATTTGCAATTATGATGAATCTTATCGATGGGTATATGATACAAAGCTTAAGGAATGGGATGTCAATCACACTGTCAAACGCTGTCTCCATCTCTCTCTCTCTCCATATATGTACATTCAATAACCACACTGTCGTACATAAATATTTATGACATATATGCAAATTATGTATTCTTTTGTGGAAAATATATGATATTGTAATTTTTGGAATACATAATTACTACCACAACATAAACATTAGGGTGTACCGTCAGTCAAAGAAAAATGATCAAGAAATATCGCTCAAATAGCGTAAGAACACATGAACCCAAAAAGGGGAAAAATACAAAATACATCGCTAACTGACATTCACAACAAAGTAACTAAAATTTCAAGGCTTTTTTTACAGACGAAGAATACAACCATGTAAAGTGGCAAAGAATATGAATTTGAAAGTCATAGTTTCGAAACCACGTACGTATTTGAAAGCACTAACTAGTTCGGCAAATATAGCTTGTCGGAAATATAGTATACTTGTCCATAAACAAGTTGTGTTTGCCATTTAATATAACATGTTTGGGACACAATAGTTAATAGGTTATAATACATATATTTGTGACCCAAATGAGGCTTTGTTTGCTAAAAACTGCTAAATTCAAAAACGAGACAGACAACAAAGAAAAAAGGCGGCAGATCATAAATTCATGAAAACAATGCTTGCAAACATGTACATGTTTCCTGGAATATGTTGCTGGGGCCGTTATTCTCAGCGTGCATGAATTGAAAATGTGCTGCTTTTTTGTTTGTTTGTTGTTGGTCATGTTTTTCAGCAGTTTTCAATAAACAACAACACATTTAGGTCACAAAAATATATAATATAACCTATTAATTATTGTGTAACCAACATGTAATATTGAATAGCAAACACAATGTGTTTGGACACAAGTATACTATATTTGTAACGTGTTTACATTTGCATCCAAACAAAGAAATATTTTTTCAGAGTGTATGATGTGGTAAATGGATGTTGTGTAGACGTCTGGAATGGACGTATCAGAGAAGTATTGGGGAGTGATTGATGATGAAGGCGTGCAGAGTATGTTGACTTCAATTATAGTTTGTTTCTTCAAGTGTAAAGCAATTAACGTGTAGTAACTTGTAGCCGTCGGTGGTGCAATGGTTAGTGTGCGCGGCTCTTGTACTTGAATCCTGGGTTCGAACCCTGCTCTGACCACCTTAAAATTTCTTTCGGCGGCGGTCACCTCGCATAGTGACGGCGACACTATCGAATATTTAGCCATGAAAAAGTTTCTTAAAATACCGTTCGGAATCGATGTAAAACTGTAGGTCCCAAGCAGTGAGTGAAAACTGGAAAGCGCACAGCTCAGTGATTGTGAGAAGTTCTCCCCTGTCCCTTCATGGGATGTAATGGGAAACCATTTATTTATTTTATGTTGTTTTGCAATTCAGCTGACGACTTATAATTCTTTCTTTAAAAATACAAATATGAAATACTAACTGCCTGTTTTCATAAATCGAATTCGAATGGTTGGAAACCTAAATAAAACGAATAATAGATGTCAAATGAGTTAATTGTTTAAGATATTAATTTTCCTCATGATCCTTGAATGAATTTGTAAAAAAAATCCTCATTTGATCCATGACATCCTACTTACTTAAGTTATAATTTTGGTCGATTCGTTCATTTCTTCGAAATCGTTCATTCATTCGAGATCGTTTTATGCAAACAGGAAATAAGGGCGAGTTTCACACACGAGTTTAAGTGACAAGCCTCGGGCATTGAAAGTGCATTTATATGCAGAATTTTCAACTGGCCATAATTCTTCTATTTGGTTCTATTTTTTATGCGAACTTTTGGTGCCAAATTTTATATTTTATAATATTTTGTGCTAAAAACAATATTTTGTAGGGGGCTATTGCTCACAGAGATGTGGTGTACCAAAATTGTTCCATGGGATTTGTTTGAATATTTTTTCACCATGCCAAGCATCTCACTAAGCATTTGAATGATATTCAAAATTCACATTTTGCGGACCACACTAATAAACAAGTTGTACTTTAGTGTAGAATTTAACATGTATCGCATGAGGGAATGACTTTACGACCACATTTTCGCTAAGACTAGGATAGCAAGGAGATTGACGATATGCATATTATGAACTATTCAAAGTGTACAAGATGTTTTGGGAGCAGTTGCTAATAGATTCCAGGGGATATCTTAAGGTACAAGAATACTTGAAATTCTTAAAGGAAGTTTTACACAGGTTATTATAATTTTAATTACTAAAAATCTCATTAAGTTCTAAGAAACATTTAATAGATAGATATGCTTACGAGGAGCTTGAGAGATGCTCAAGGATCTCTTAAGGAATGCCTAAACATCATAATTATTTAATTATTTTCATTTATGATTCTTATTACGCTGATGCAGGGAAAGCTAAAAACATGACGCTGACTTTATCGACTTCAAATCTATCTGCAGCTTATGACAGCGTAATATTTCACTGGAAGACAGTAATTGCAGTCTGACTGCCACAGTAATGTTTGCACTGACTTCTATTTCACTTGTACCAAATGCCATTCAGACTTTGCACTGGAGTAACAAGACCTCGACTCCGGCATTTTAAAATATCGCGACTCCTACTTCATTTTCAACTCGTCAGATTCAGACTTCTAGTCAGAGTTCGAAATTACCTTCCATATTTAATCCATACACATCGCCGTGGGGAATGGGTAATGATAGTTTACCCATTACCCACAGGGTATGGGGAAAATAAAGGGTAGCTACCCAAGACAATGGGGAAATACCCATCACGATTACCCTCTATCCACATCACGATTACCCATTATACATGGGGAATGGGTAAGCGGCCCAGGGTAAGCCATCCCCATTTTTAATCGTCAATTTGAAAAATTAGAAAAAATTTCTATATCTCGGAAACGGAAAAATTTTCTATATCTCCAGTCGAAAAAATAACTACTTTTTGGTGGGTTTCTGTGGGTTCTTCACAAGTGGTTCAATTCGTATACAATAATTTTTTTTTTTTAAATCACCAAAATACACAACTCGGAAACGGTGAGTCCAATCGCAAAAATAATAAATTTCTTACCTCCACAAGAGGCTTTAAACAATGGATGTCTCCAAATCGGAATCACTTAGGGTAACCCATTACCCACGAAATACCAACCCTAGTATATAGTGAAGTGGTTAGAACGATTGGTAAACATACGCATATAATATCGTGATAGAAAAAATATAATATACATATGTGTATTTGTTTTTTGTATATAGCGAGGGGAACGTCGATTCAACCGTCTGTCACACTGACACCTCTCTACTTTTTGTTTGTGTAACAAATTTAAAAAGAATTGTGTGGTTAATGTTTTTGACGACTGAAGAAGCGATTTCTTGAAGTGTTTCACTTTCGTCAATCAAAGTGGCAAAAATGCCTCGAATATTGGTTCAAACACATGCAAAAGTATGTTGATCATAGAGTAATGATGTGTAGAGACGCCATCTCTGTCAGTATTTTGATGGCATTTAGTGTTTTGCATATGGGCGGTTGCATGTTGGCAAGTATTGCTTTAATAATACCAGATAGAGGCAATAGCGCAAACCGTCCAACAATAAATCAGCAACGGCATTTCCAATTGTGCGTTAAATTTTTTGTGTAAATACACCACAAACATATACTAATAATACAATATAACAAACAACAAAATATAACAAGTTCAAAGTCTTTCCTTACAACGACACTAAAAATTTAAGTCAACAACTTTTGTAATTCCACCTGGTTTAAGTCAGTCTACGTCAAACAACTCTCTGTCGCACATACTGCACCACGAAGAGTGTGAAAGGAAATGTCAGATGAGAACAATGGCGTCTCTATACATCATTACTCTATGGTGTTGATCTTCTTGGAGAATATTTTGAAAAAGAATAAAACCAATTTCGATCTTCTATATCTACATTTTCATTACTAAGCCAGAACTATAAACAACAACCCTGGTAGACGAATTCAATTACTTGATATTTTTGAAATCAATTGACAGCCAATTTTGTTAAATATTCATAATTTTTACTACTATTTTATAACTACTTGATATCATAGAGTAAATGGCCGGTGGTGTAATGGGTAGTGTACTCGCCTCTTGTGCTTGAGATCCTGGGTTCGATCCCTGCTCTGACCACCTTAAAATTTCTTCCGACGGCGGTCACCTCGCATAGTGACGGCGACACTAACGAGTATTTAGCCATGGAAAAATGCTTCTCAAAAATACCGTTCGGAACCGGTGTAAAACTGTGGGTCCCAACCAGTGAGTATTAAACTAGAAAGTGCACAGCTCACTGGTTGTGAGAAGGTCTCCCCGATTCCTTCATGGGATGTAATGGGAAACCATTTATTTTTTTTGTTTTTATCATAGAGTAAATATACCTAGAGGTTACATCCGTCTCATCTGACGTTTCATTTCACACTGCCTTTTTTATACAAGAAACGTGCACTCAGAGAACTAATTGTTTGAAAGCAGGTCGAAGCAAACGTAAGTTCTGTTGTTGCCATCGAATACCAGTTGCAGCAACCGAATTGCGGTTGCGGCAACCAAATTGCGGTTGCGGCAACCGAATTGAAAACTGAACTTATTGCTCGCAGCTGAAACTCGGTTAAAACAACATCGTTTCATAATTCATTCGGTTGTGACAAATGAATTTCAGTAATATTCTTCCGATCAACCTAATCTTGTAAAATTTCGGTTGTAACAACTAAATTTGGATTTAATTCGTATTCCTCAACCGAAATTGGTATCAAAATCGACTGACACGACTACACATCAGCTGTGACAAACTGTACTTTGGCTGACAACCTTTAATTTGGTTGAGACAACCTCTGATTCGGTTGAGACAACCTATGGTTCGGCTGTAATTATCTCGACATTGGGTTACGGCTAATTCGGGAGTCTCAAAGAAATTTCCCAGTGGGCGTGGTTCTTTTAATATTTTCAATATTAAGCGGGAACTATAAACGGCGTAGCGAAATAACTCCCATGAAATAACTCCCAACGAAATAATTCCCACCAAAAATGAAATAACTTCCAATAACGAAAAAATGAAATAAGTCCCACAAAAAATGAAAAAACTCCCAATAGCAAAGTGAAATAAGTCCCAAGACTTCTCCTGCAGCACTTGTTATATGGGCCTTGTACAAGCGGTCATTTTTTTGGGAGTTATTTCATTGTCATTCATTGTCATAAAATGAAATAACTCCCAAAAAAACGAAATAAGTCCTACTAAAGTGGTATGGAAATTTTATGGGACTTATTTCATTTTTCTGGTGGGAGTTATTTCATGTGGGAGGTATTTCGCTACGCCACTATAAACAGCAACCATCGTAAACGAATTCAATTAAATGCGATTTTTAAAATTAGTTTTTTAAATATTCATAATTTTTACTACTACTTGAGAACTACATAATGACATAGAATAAATAACCTAGAGATAACATTCATCTCATCTGACGTTTCATTTTACACTCTTTGTGGTGAAGACGATGCGAATCAGAGACGTTGAAAGTATATTGACTTACACCAGGTTACAGGAATTACAAGAACTGTTGACTTATATTTGTCATGTCGTTTTGGTGGAGAACAGTGAAATTTAACTGTGAATTTTTTTTACGTGTTATTGTTGGTGTACATTGTGTTGCATTCAATAATTTTAACACACAAACACGAAATAAAGTTGTTGTTTTCTTATTGGTGGTTTTGGACTCGTGGCTTTTTCTGCTATTAGTAAAGCAATAGTTTTCAACATGCAACGTCCATATGCAACCAGGTCTAGTATTGTATGCGTACTGAGAGAAATGCTCCCTCTAGGTATCTTTACTCTATGCTTGATAATTTGACAACTCTGAATTGATTGCTAGTAGCGAACTTAGCGGATATAAATCAAGTTTTATGTTGTATATTAATCCATAAAGTACGCAGGCTGAAAATTTTGACTTCTTTATTGTTTGGGTGCAAATATAACGCGTTTGTAGCTTGTCGCAAATATATTATACTTGTACCCAAACGCATTGTGTTTGCTATTCAATATAACTTGTTTGGGACACAGTGACCAGTAGGTTAAAATATATGTATTTGTGACCAAAATGAGTCTTTTTCTTGTTAAAAACTGTTGAAAACTAAAACGTGACAGACACTATGGAAAAGAAACAGCAGATCTTCAGCTCAGAAAACAGTGCTTGCAAACATGTACGTGGTTCCTGCACTAAGTTGCTGGGCCATTATTTTTCAGCGTGCGTAGATGCTAAACTTGTTTTTATTCCCTTCGAAACTATTTTTCCAACCACTTTGTATAGGTAGCTAGGAGATATTACGTCGTCGAAAAATTACTCTAACTGGAAATAAAAAACAATATAGAAATTTTAAGTAACAACTTCTGCCATTTTAAATAAAATTAAACAAACAAACTGAGAAACTGTGGAAATGTTTTTAAATTTCGTGTGTTGTCATAAAGATACCTCCTCTATCACTTTAACTAATACTTCCCTAATTACTGAGTCAATTAAATAAATCTCTCTTCTACTTCCGGCTCTAGCAATTAAAACATAATAGACGAAATTCAATGACAATCAATAGAAAATACAAACCTCAAAATTATGTTTATATTATCAACGCAAAAATATGCCACAAAATGTCATTAAAGTCATTATGACATCCAAAACAAAAATGGCAGACAGACAGAGAGACGGGGAGACTTAGAGGGAGATACGCAACTAACGACTCAATCAATTTGGATTTAAAGTCATTCCGCATCGACATCCAACCACATCAATGTGGATTTAATTAAACGGCCAAATTTGGCAGGCATTGCGATAGTCGTATGTTAGACATCGTGTCTAACAAGCATTCAAACCTACTGATTCAAAAACCCATAACGCTCGAAAAATGGTTAATCAATGATTGTTAAATGTCAATCAAAATAACACAAACAAAAACAACTCAACGACAAAAAAAGGTAACAACATTTTCGTTGAAAACAAATGTTGAATTAATAAATTACTCGAATGCTCGAGCATTTACCCAAAATTGACAGACGAGGGGCAAAATAACCCACAAAATTGAAAACAAAGTTTTGAGTGTTAGTGTTTTGAGTTTAGCCTAAAACGTTTTTTTTTTTTTTGGTTTTCTTTCGTTCCGTGGTTGTTGTACACAACAAATGGAGCGTAACCGTTTCAACCTCAATTATTTGACAAACAAAAAAAGCAACAACGAAATAAACGCTTTAAAAATCATAACAAAAAATGCTTTTCACTTTTTGTAAACAACTTCATGTGTTCGTCTTTCCCTCGATGCCCGGGGAATGACATTGTGGCTAACAGCAGGTGACGGATTTATGGTCGAACAACCACCTTAAAAAAGCTTTAGAGACTACAAACACATTGAGGTTTTGTAAACTAGGTGGAAACAGCTTTAAACTGACCAAAAGTGGTAATGACTTAACTAAACTCTGGAGGAAAAAATGGGAACACAACACAAAAATCCCAAACAATTTATGATACGAGGGTCGTTTGATAACTTTATAATTTCAAATTTCCATTAAAACAGTGGATATTTTCTACCTTAAAGCTCTTCCTAAAAAACCGCTTCCCACTACATCCCATGAAGGGATTGGGGAGAGCTTCTCACAACCAGTGAGCTGTACGCTTTCTAATTTTTCACTCACTGATTGGGCAATACAGTTTACACCGCTTCCGAACGCTATTTTGAGAAGCTATTTCATGGCTAAGTACAAGATAGTGTCGCCATCATTAAGCGAGGTGGCTGTCGTCGAAGGGGAAATGTAAGGTGGTCGGAGTAGGGATCGAACACAAGAGCTACGCACACTACCATTGCACCACCGACGCCCACAAGTACCCAATATAGTTGATAATACTGGGTTGTAGCATAATAGTGATAAAAAAAAGTTGTTTATGTTTTGTTCATTTAGCCCCCATTCCGCAACGTGCGATATAAGGAACTTCGTTCCAATAAATGAACACGGGAAAACAAAGTTACTGCCGTTTGGACTTACGGGCCCCACTTGGTCCAAAAATCCCGGTTGACCTAAGGACATACTTAGGAATTAGCAAGTGTGGTTACACAAACGAAATGTCTTCTTTTCAAGAATTCACTGATGTCATTATATTTAATTAAAAAAAAATATTAATTGATGTTGGAAAAGTGTCTTTGAAATTTAAAACACATGAAATGAAATTCGATACACATCGACTGAAATTTGAAGCACATCATTTTGATTTCCAAATACCTTAAATGAAATTTATGGCCAGTTTCACAGTTGAAAATTCTCCATATTAATGTAGTTTAAATGCCCAACGCTTGTCATTTAAATATCATTTAATATGAAAAATGTCCCATGAGCTTTTAAATTGAGCTTTAAAACTCGCCCTTAAACTTCAAAACGACATCTAAGCTTCAATTGATGCATTTTAAATTTCATACAGAATTTTCAAATATCAATTCACATTTTTTTAAATTACATTGCAGTATTTTGAATTTCAGTTTGAAGTTCAGATGAATTTCAGTAGTAACCAACAAAGAACATTGAAACCAAAGGATTTATTGTGGCAAATCAGGATCATATGCGCACAGTGGAACATATTCTTCAAAATTTTTTTAATAAGTTCAATATTGACGAATTTATTCATTAGATACCAGCCCCTATGTTGGAGAGAATATGTCAAAATTGAACCCAGCGTGTGAACGGTTTGAGGTGCGGCCGTGGTCAACATTCACATGAAATCATCTTTAAAAATTGAATTATATAGACCGTTCTATCGACTCAAATACGGCTGTATGTTTTTTTTTATTAACTTTTCAGGAAAGCAAAAAAACCAAAATGTTCTTAGAACATTTGTTCTACAATTCTGTCTTTGTACCATAAACTTCAAAAAAAAAAAAAAAAATGGTTTCCCATTACATCCCATGAAGGAATCGGGGAGAGCTTCTCACAACCATTGAGCTGTGCGCTTTCTAGTTTTATACTCACTGATTGGGACCTACAGTTTCACAGCGGTTCCGAACTGTATTTTTGAGAAGCATTTTCATGGCTAAATACTCGATAGTGTCGCCGTCACTATCCGAGGTGACCGCCGTCGAAAGAAATTTAAGGTGGTCAGAGCAGGGATCAAACCCAGGATCTCAAGTACGAGAGGCGCACACACTACCCATTGGACCACCGATGGCCACAACCGTAAACTTCGAAGCCGCTGCAAGTATTAACCCAGCGGCGGAAAATCTTGAAATCATGACTTAGAAGACATTCTATGGAATACGGCAGGCCTTCCCTACACATTACCTCCCACTTTCTTTTTAACATTGCGTGAGATTGGGAGGCATGGTCTTTCAACCCTCTCTACTAGAAGGCCTGCAAAAAGAGTAGTTTTAGAAGGACTTAAGTAAAAATAAAATAAATATATATCGTTAGCAGAAATGCAAAACCACGTAACTACAATTTTAATTTCTATTTCCAAGAGAAGAAACGATTCTCGTAAAAGAGTGAGGAATTAATTTTTCAATTCAAATTTTCAAATCTTTGCTAAAGTAAAGTCTTACCCTCAGTAAGATTCGAAAATATACTGGCAAACTGAATATTTTTGTATTTTTTGAAGTTTTTTTCAACTCCTTTGAACAAAATGAAAAAATTGAAAAATGTAGCTGACGATATGCAAGTTAGGTTTCATATTTCAGATTTATACTTTAACAAATTGTAATTCTTACAAATTAATTTTTTAAATTCTGCAGTCCCAGAAATCGAACACCCGACCTTAGAACTTACAGTCGGACGGTTTATCTACTGGGCTATCGGATGTTATGATTTTGCAACGACGAATTGCGGACATGTCGAAAAACAAGTTTTCATGAACAACAGTGTCTTCTGGCATTCTTTTAAAAGGCCTGTGGAAGGTTTATTCAAGTTGGCATTACCAAAGAAGTATTCCGCATGCCTTATTCGTGGAAGACCTCACAAATTCCGCCGCTGGGAAGAAAGAGCTGCGTGAGCGTATGTATAAATACAAATGGTTTTCAATTGTGCAATAAACAAATTTTCAAAAAAATACCCTGTTCGTTGGCGCAGCGACGATATGTTTTTTCCCAAAAGCTCTTAAAAAATCACCCTTTAGCTAAAAGTAATTTCGTATTTTCACAAAAATTTACTATTTTCCTAAAAACTTTACTATTTCTATATAAAGGTCAAATATTTTGTGTATAGGTAGAGTGTATTGTCCCATCACATACCCTTTCCTAAATATCGCGTTTGGTGTTCCTTTACCAATATGACACCTGCTGACATATCCCTCATAACTCGCATGAAGGAGATCTCATTGCTTTTTCATTTTTGTATTAAGCCATCTTGTGTCTTGGCCATGTCACTGAGAGACATCGGTCGCAGTTGCTGCATGTCCAGGAACTTCTGTTGACTTGTTGAAATGGCTCATTTCGTTTATTTTATTATTTTTATTTTTGTTAATATTGCGTTTTCTTCTTCACATGTTCAGCTAAGTTTCTTTTGGTTTAATTTTTTTTTTTTTTTTGTTTTTGTTTCAAATGAAGTTTCATCACGTTTGGGGTCGTTATCATGTGTAACGATTGTACGTCGGTCGCGTCATAAAAAGAAACTTTATTTGCCCACAAAACTACAACACTAACAAGTATTTCAGACGTTTTTATTAAGTTCTTCTTCGTTATTTGGCGGTTGTTTTTCGGCCTTTGCCCAGCCACAGCCACAGCCTCTATCTTCATCTGGATGTTGTGAGATGTGAATGTTTGTTGACTTGAGGCTTTATTTTCGTTGTCGTCCAACGAGCGTATCTTTTCAGTTGCCTTTTTTGTTTTGTTCTTTTTTCATTTTAGTTATAAAAATCAGCCAACATTTACGCATTTAACCTTGAAGCTGTTTAGTGTTTTTCGGCGTATTTTTCTTTAATTTTGTGTGTGTAAATAAACAGAGTAAAACAAAAGTAAACAACAAATAATAATATGAACTAAAAAGCTAAACTAAGAAAACTTGAAAGAGAAAAACACAAAAACGCTTAAGCGGCAAAATATCTAGAATAAGTATTTGAAAGTCGAAAAAAAGCAACTAAAAAGTTTATAAGAGACAAAGCAGGTCGGCACTAGAAACCACATAATAATATTTGTATACCAGTGGTTCTCAACCTATTGAATTAATAGAACTAAAGTCACAGCTGTGCATGGTTAAAACTTGGACTTCATTTCGAATGTCTCCTCCTGCCTGCCCGTATAAATGATGGAATTTGAAATTTAATTTCGCTTTAAAAAAATACTAACAGAATTTTTTCCAAAAATATGATTGTATTGGAAACTCTCATCATTGATTTTTTCGACGGAATCACAACATCGTTCAAATGATAACCACGACTTACTTTACACTACCACGACTATGTCCAGTAAGTTCACAAATTGCTTTACAGTACCCCATTCGATCTACCCAATTTGTCGGTATATTTTCGATTGTTTAGCCCTCTAACTCGTGAACGACAAAGTCGATTTCGTATTTTAAGACCTCAATGGACTCTGGATTGTATACGTAACCCTTAACTAAATCGCAGCTGCGAGGCGGCCAATTGCCTTCTGAGTTTCGGCTGAACACACAGTGAACAAAAGGTCGTTTGTAATGCGGCTGTGTCGCACATAACGTCATCATGTTGAGACCATACGTAGTCCATGTCATACTCTTCAACTTTCGTTTACAAAAAATATGTGAACAAGGCACAGCAAATTTCGCTATCCTCGATAATGGCGGCTCCTTACACATTTTCGAAGAAAAATGCGCCTATGATGCCGCCACGGCAAAAATAGCACCACACAGTCACTCGTCGTGGATGCGCCGGCTTCTCCTCGACGACTTCTAGATTTTCCGAGCACGAAAGATGATTTTCATCAGGTGATCACGAGGATTCAGTTTGTGGACTAATTGGATTTTATAAGCCTTCAAGTGCCAAGAAGTGCGAGAAATGTTCAATTGTTGTGAACGATGGCAATTTGATATTGATGGCAGTTCGAACACACTTTCAGCTGCAGGGAAAATATTTTCCAATAAATCCACTGGACGAGCATGTTCATGAGTTCTTTTGTTTAATAACGACCCGGATTGAAGAGCTCAATACACAAATTGATTTGTGCTGATAGCACTCCATTTCTAACGAATTTATTTCGTAGATTTCTTAGAGTTTGAGCTGAAGACTCAGAACTTTGAAAGAAAGTTTTTAATATCTCCTAACGTTTGCATTTCGTAAATTGTTAACCCTTTAATAGGGTCAAATTCCAAAGTCTGCATTCACCCTTTATTAACAATAACTTGCGTCTAAGTGGCCGTCGGTGGTGCAATGGTTAGTGTGCGCGGCTCTTGTACATGAGATCCTGGGTTCGAACCCTGCTCTGACCACCTAAAATTTCTTTCGGCCGCGGTCACCTCGCATTGTGACGGCGACACTATCGAGTATATAGCCATGAAAAAGCTTCCCAAAATAACGTTCGGAATCGGTGTAAAACTGTAGGTCCCAATCAGTGAGTGAAAACTGGAAAGCGCACAGCTCAGTGATTGTGAGAAGTTCTCCCCTGTCCCTTCATGGGATGTAATGGGAAACAGTAAATCTTCCACCCACATCATTCGACCTGGACTGCGTGTGGTTGATTCAAGATTCCCTACGTCAACTATCACGCTAGTCTTTTAATGTGTGTGTTTCTTTTTTTTTTGATTTTGTGGAGAGATCAATTGAACTTGAAGCACCAATATCACTGTCGCATAGACCAGTCATAGAGTAGCTTACTGCAAACATTTGAAAGTTTTAAAGAGTAAATAGAGGTTGCGAAGCGATTTTGTTTAGCTGCAATTTAGAACCGGAATGTCGTTTATTTGACTAAAATATTTCGGTGAACAATGGCTGATTAAAGTCTAGCTAAGCAAAATTTACCAAAATTAAAACGAAATTCGACGCTGATTAAACAGTTTTGCGACAGATAATGAAATTCTCAATTCTAACAAGATAGATCTAAAAACTGTCTAGAAATGTGTGGTTTTAAAGAATTTTTAAGGGGAAAATATCTTACACAAAAATTCAGGAAACTTCAGAAGCTTCTGCAGGTAACAAAACACAAAAAAAATCTCTAATGCACTGAAAGAAACAGTTTCATTAAATTTATGTATTCCTTCATCAATTTGATGAAACATCATTTTAATTTCATTTTCATCATTTAGAACCATCATTTTCCAACCTACGACACATATCATTGAATTGATGAAGAACATTTCATCAATCTTTTATCCATATTCATCAGTAGTTTACGTTGATTCGTCATCATGTTACATCAACGTTGATGTTACATCAATTTGGCGTATGTTTTTCATCAAGTTGAACTAAATTTGTCACCATTTTAATGTAAATTTTTCATTAATTTGCTGTACATTTTTCGTCGATTTGACGTAATGTTGTCATCAATTTGATGTAAGTTTATCATCAATTTGATGTAAGTTTATCATCAATTTGATGTAAATTGATCGTAATTTTGATGTATATTGTTTGTGAATGCGTAGCCAAACTTGCTGGCCTATTTTCATCGTAAAAAATTTACAAGAACAGGGTATAAGACCACATGGAAAATACTCATAGCGCGTATAATGATTTCTGTCCATTTCTCTTTTTTCTATTATCTATTTATTTTCAATTTTATATGCCATTTTTCTTATTCAGTTTATTTTTCAATACTACGTCCATATCTTGAATCAATCCCACTAATAATTTCCAAATTCCAATGCTGGAGATTGATGTAAAAAAGATCATCAATTCACTGAAGCTGATAATGGTGCAAAACGCGCAATCTTCAAATTGAAGAACTTTTTTTTATTGAATTGATGAAATCTGTCACCAATTCAATGAAAAGCAATTGAACATTTGTTCTCGATTTGATGTAAAGATTTTCAATGAAGCTGAAAATTGTGGAAAAACTCACAATCTTCAAATTGAAGAACTTTTTTTTATTGAATTGATGAAATGTGTCATCAATTCAATGAAAAGCAATTGATTAACATTTTCCTCGCTGTGATGTAAAGATTTTCTTTCAGTGTGGAAAATAGTCTGTGTCAATAGTATAAGAGTAGAAAAATAAAAAGACCAAAACTCGTTCTTTAAAGAAAACTCTTTGTTCACAGAAAACACTTTCATTTCAGAAAACTAATGGCGTTTTCTTTTCTCACAAAAATGGAAACACTTGTTCTGCCCTTTTTCCCAAATATGTTTATTCCTATTGCATTTTGGAAATCAGAACAGTAATTTTGAGTTCGGAACAAGAAGATGCAATTTTGGGACAAGTTTTGTAATATTTCTCTATGGCAAGGCAATTTTTTTCCAGAAAAGCAAAACACCATAATTCTATACGAAAGGCTGTTTCTTTACTGAAAGATCTTATACACAAAGGAGTTAAATTTATCTAATTTTCACACTTCTCTATTCCTTCTATTTATTTGTAAATTTATTTGCTATAAAATTTCAAAAAATGAAATAAACATTGCAAACAGTTGTTTTCATTGGGAAACTGAGACCGCATCAGCGGTTAACAAGTTGAAAACAAAAATCTAATCTTCAACTTTTGAAGTTAATTAAATCATAAAAGTTTTAATACAATTTTTATAATTTAAAACTCTTCCAAATGTACAAGTGATTTAGAATTACTCAACTATTTCTTTCTTTTTAAACGAATGATATTCTCTCTCTGTAACTCTTTCCACATTTCTTCAATTTTTACGTCAAATTTACTGCCAAGCGCAAAGTTAATCTAGCAAAGACAACATAAAAGACTCTACATCTTAAAAGAACTACTACTTTCTTCGACATGACACTCTAGTGGCGAAATGCAACAAAACTACTTGAAACTCTTGAAAATGCCACAAAACCAACAAGTCAGAAATCAAGAAAAAAAACCCCAAACTCTTTGACAAAGTCGACAAAAATGCACACGAAACAAAAATACACAGGGTTTGTGCATCTTAAGCGAAGAAAAAAGCAAACAACCGCATTCGCTTTTACCCACCGGCTCGACTCATGTTATAAACAATATTTGACAGCTGCCAAACTTTAAAAATGCATTAAAGATATAACGAAAATGTCATGTAAAAGACACTCGAAGCGAAACGAAACAAAATATAACGAGAAATGAGAGCAACACAACAAAATCACGACCCGCCAAGTGATTAAGATCTCATATGATTGCAAGTGGAGTGTAAAGAAAGTGGTAAATAAGAGTCATAAGAAAGTCAGGTGAAAATCAGATGCTACCACTGGAAGAAATGTCAAAATTACAGATTTTGTTATTAAAGACGTTGACAACATAATAATTTTGAACAGAGTTAAGTCACATACTGCTTAAATACTTTAAGCAAAACAATTTCCACTCATATTATGTATAGTACTCAATACTACTCACATTTGTTATCAATGCAACTCTAAACTACTTGTTTACCCAGTGACTCATACTCACTACCACACACCTTGCGGGATTTAGGAAAGTCTTTAGTTTGATAACGAAAAGTAAAAAATTTTTAAATTTTTAAACAAATAATTAGATGTTATGACACACGATAGAGCGTTAGTAACAGTTGCGATTGATCTTAGAGGAAATATATATACATTTCGTTAAGAGTGTTAAAAATATTATTGTTCATGCACAAAACATGCACAGTTCGACTCAAAAATACCCTACGGAAGGGCAGTGTCGACAACTTCCTACAGCGGGGCCGATTGCAAACAAAGTGTTAACAGTTACAGAACTTCTCATTATTGTTTCATTAAGATAGAATGTGTTTTACAGGAGCTAATCCATCAACAGATCCAACGTCCACAAAACTTTAGTATGGATGCCGAAATATCTGTAAGGTTTATTTGTCTGAATGCAAACATAACGTGTTTGTAGCTTGCCGCAAATATAGTATACTTGTGCCCAAACATATTGTGATTGCCATTCAATATTTTATGTTGCAGATACAATAATTAATATGTTATAATATATAAATTTGTGACCCAAATTTGTTTTTGTTTCTTGAAAACTGCTGAGAACAAAAACGTGGCAAACAACAAAAATGCAGCAGATCTTCAATTCATGAAACGAATGTTCCGGTAAAAACATTAATGGATGTGTTTTTCCGCGTTTGATAGGTACCACAATGGGAATGGCAAAATCGACCATTTATAGCACCAGAGAGGCGCTTGACGAAATACCGTTTCACACAAAACTGTGTTATGATCTCTCTGTTAAACGACACTTATTATGTCTACCAACCAGCCACCTACCTACACGCTGACAAAAACGGTATCTGTAACACATTCTCTCAAACACATTCTGCAGGAACCATGTATATGTTTGGAACACACTCCAAACTTTCATATTATTATACTTAGTCATTGGCTCACTCCTATTTAAATGCAAACATTAACACATTTACTTGCAAAGATTCATACTTTTAAGTGGAGCTGTATGCGTGTTTCATCCCAAACATCTATACACTTACGTCAAAACATTCGTGTGTTTCCTCTCAAACGAATGATTGACGACTCTTGCAATAATATTACACTTGCAATAATATTAACTTAGGCTGAGAACAATCTATCTTCGTCACTCTTTCAATAGCTTGCTACAGACACATTATAGTGACAAACAATGAAGTAAACAGTGCACCAAACACAGCTTTATTTGTATCACAAACAACTCTGTATTTGGATCACAAAAATATATATTATAATATTTTAATCATTGTGTCTCAAACAAATAAAATTTTTATAGGCAAACACAATGTGTTTGGACACAAGTATACTATATTTGCGACTACCTCCAAACATACATTATATTTGCATCCGAATAAGAAAAAATATAGATTTTTAGCGTGTCTCCGGCGAATTAATTTCGGGGATAGGTCGATGGGTCTGTCACACCACTGCGGCCCTAAACACTGGAAAATCTGTCTTTTTATTGTTTGGTTCCAAATATAACGTGTTTGTAAATTGTCACAAATATAGTACACATATATTCACTTATGGAGTTCCTACTCTCGCCAATCCTGAAAAAGAAACATGGCTTTAAGCAAGCGCATAACACTCCGACGGTTTTAAACAAGTTAACTACACACATCACCAATGACCTTAGTCAGAGTATATCCGCTGAACACACAGTGGTCGCAGCTTTAGACCTGTCTAAAGCATTCGACACGATTGATCACTCGATCCTGCCACAGGAGATCTTGAAATCGTCCCTCCCTAACCTTACCAAGAGTTATCTATCTCAACGGGAGACAAGAATTTGTAGAGTTCAGAGGCCGGGATTCCCGTTATCGCAAGATCAAAATGGATGTGCCACAATTCATCTTGCGATTCTTGCTGCATCCCCTCCTCGAGCAAGTATTGTGTCGCACGTCAATGATTGAATTAACAGCAATCTGACCACACTCACTAGCTTCCTGCAGGAACGGAATTTACAGTCCTCTCCGTCGAAGTCTTCAGTCACCCTTTTTACTGGAGAGGGCTGAATGGAGAGGGCTGAACATTTCTTTCAATGGGGGATTACACCCACAGACTGTAACCATAAAAAATTTAGCATTTATTTTGAATACTCTCCTTACGTTCTCGAAACACGCAGAACACATTAGGATAAAAATCAACACCCAAAACAAATACCTAAAAACCCTTGCAGGAACAACATGGAAAAGGACAAAAAGACAATTGTAGTGACTTATAAAGCTATAAGTCGCTCTGTCGTCAACTATGCCGCCCCAGTATGGACCTCAATCCGTTGAATCCGAACCGGAGGCACAATGTCTCTGAAATTATATCAATCATACGCCATGATTATCGCTGCCGGATATTATGAATTAATATCAATCATACTCACTGAAAAACTGTGACACACTGTGAACAACGATCTGGTAAAGCAGAATTTTAATAGTATTATGACAAATGTGTTGACCTTCGGACGCGCAATGATCATCATGTGCGAATCTTGTACATAAGAACTCGGCACCAATTCCCTCACTCACCACCTTTCGTGTTTAATAATCTAATAATGATTTGCAATTAATATTTTCTTAAATTTAAGACTTGAAGTCCAAAATTCCCAGCAATTGATATATCCAAAAAAACAGGAGACAACTTAATAAAATTAAGTTAAAAACTGTATACATTTTTTGAGCCTGCCAATACTTAGAAGCATTTCTCTGGGTCATGGAGTAGTACATCGGATTCCAACCGAAATGTGTGGAAATATTTCCTCCCTTGTCCTTGCTTAAATTTAACATTTCTTCTCCAAGATTCCAAAACAGATATGCTATTTAATTAACGATTGCTCTATTTCCATTACCAAATCTCTCATGTTCAATTACTTTCAAATTCCTTCAATACCGTCGGATAAAATAGTTTCTGACTTTATATCATTATGAAATCTGAACGTTGAAAATACGATGCTGTCCCAATTACCCTGACATCTAAAGTTATTCGACAATAACCCTAACCTTACCAAGAGTTATCTATCTCAACGGGAGACAAGAATTTGTAGAGTTCAGAGGCCGGGATTCCCGTTATCGCAAGATCAAAATGGATGTGCCACAATTCATCTTGCGATTCTTGCTGCATCCCCTCCTCGAGCAAGTATTGTGTCGCACGTCAATGATTGAATTAACAGCAATCTGACCACACTCACTAGCTTCCTGCAGGAACGGAATTTACAGTCCTCTCCGTCGAAGTCTTCAGTCACCCTTTTTACTGGAGAGGGCTGAATGGAGAGGGCTGAACATTTCTTTCAATGGGGGATTACACCCACAGACTGTAACCATAAAAAATTTAGCATTTATTTTGAATACTCTCCTTACGTTCTCGAAACACGCAGAACACATTAGGATAAAAATCAACACCCAAAACAAATACCTAAAAACCCTTGCAGGAACAACATGGAAAAGGACAAAAAGACAATTGTAGTGACTTATAAAGCTATAAGTCGCTCTGTCGTCAACTATGCCGCCCCAGTATGGACCTCAATCCGTTGAATCCGAACCGGAGGCACAATGTCTCTGAAATTATATCAATCATACGCCATGATTATCGCTGCCGGATATTATGAATTAATATCAATCATACTCACTGAAAAACTGTGACACACTGTGAACAACGATCTGGTAAAGCAGAATTTTAATAGTATTATGACAAATGTGTTGACCTTCGGACGCGCAATGATCATCATGTGCGAATCTTGTACATAAGAACTCGGCACCAATTCCCTCACTCACCACCTTTCGTGTTTAATAATCTAATAATGATTTGCAATTAATATTTTCTTAAATTTAAGACTTGAAGTCCAAAATTCCCAGCAATTGATATATCCAAAAAAACAGGAGACAACTTAATAAAATTAAGTTAAAAACTGTATACATTTTTTGAGCCTGCCAATACTTAGAAGCATTTCTCTGGGTCATGGAGTAGTACATCGGATTCCAACCGAAATGTGTGGAAATATTTCCTCCCTTGTCCTTGCTTAAATTTAACATTTCTTCTCCAAGATTCCAAAACAGATATGCTATTTAATTAACGATTGCTCTATTTCCATTACCAAATCTCTCATGTTCAATTACTTTCAAATTAATTCAATACCGTCGGATAAAATAGTTTCTGACTTTATATCATTATGAAATCTGAACGTTGAAAATACGATGCTGTCCCAATTACCCTGACATCTAAAGTTATTCGACAACAGCAATAACAGAAAATAGATCTAGATTACCATAAATAATCGTAAATCACTTTACAACAACGAAAAAAATCCAAGTGAATTAAACACAAATTGATAGATATATTTTATGACACCAAATCCAAATGACTCTGGCGAATCCACTCGTCCCAGCCTTCATCGTCACTATACGCAACACCACCATCGCAGTCGCCGCTTCTTGACTCTTCAAGCTTTTCAATGGCACCAATTGCCTCAAAGTCATAAAAATGCATTAATAACACTTTGAAAGAATGAATGCCACAATGTAAAATATGTATGCAACGCATGGACTGGCGAACCGACAACGAGAGGCAGAAACACAGACAACTTGCAACGGCGGAGTGTGGCAAGTGTTGTTGGTGGCGGTGGTGGGTTGCGTTAGAGGCTAAAATATAAAACTGTGGGAGACTTTGGGAACTAAGAAGAAAAGAAATATTAGGGATTTGAATACCACTTGTAAGTGAGCAATTAAATAAACAAGAGGTTCCACAGGTTAGTATCGTATCCTCACTTTTGTGGCTACTGGTGTTCATCGAAATACTTGTGAGTTATGGGCTAAGGTTACTACGTATGTATATGGGCGACCTTGTGAGCGATCTCACACCGATCACATTCATCTTTGGCAGCCATCTAAATGAGAGTTCACTTGACTGTTAGCCTTCGAGTTTGTTCAACTTTGTACGAATCTACGTAAAACCAATTTGACTTTCTGCAATTATATCAATCATACGCAATGGTGAACTACATTTCCAGAATTTCTTTGAATTATTATAAATCATACTCACTGATATTTAGTGATCCACGAGTGAACTTTGAGATAGATGAGCAAATTAAAACTAGTGTTCACTTGATCATATATCAAGCCGGGACTTTCAGTTTTCGATTTAGTTTTTAACACTCATAAGAGTAATCATTATATTTATTTCAAATTTTTCAATAAAATTTTCTTGGAGTGAGCTTTCTGGAATTATATCACTCATACGCAATGCTTAACTATATTGGATTTAATTGCAATAATGTAAATTATACTTGCTGACAGAGTTCCATAACTGAACAACGGCAGAGAAGAACAAAATGAGAGTAGAGTTAACTTGATCAATGATAGTCGGTGCATTCAGTTTTCGACTCTGTACTAACTTATTAAGTTATACACAAAACATTCATTATCTTTCTGCAATTATATCCATCATACGCAATGCGTAACTGTATAGAATTTCTTTGAACTAATATAAATCATACTCGCTGATAAGCAGTGAACTACGTGTAAGCAATGAGGAGGACGAAAGAACAAAAAGAGAGTTCTCTTATTCGTATAATAGTCGGGACTTTCCGCTATCGATTTTGTTAATATTTATAAAGTTATACACAAAATAGTGGTTAATTTTCCCCAATTATATCAATCATACGCAACGCGTAACTAAACATAACTTCTTTGACATAACTTCGTAACTAAACATAACTTCTTTGACTTCTTACTCACTGATAAACAGTGAACTAGGAGTGGAGAATGAGGTAAATGAAATATAGAACTATTAAAACCCTGTCTCCCAGCTTGGCTACATTAACACTTCAAAATTTCACAAAAGTGTTATATAGTTGTTGCCAGTGGACATTATAGGAAGTCAGATAAGTTCGAGGCCTGTCATTAGGTTAAGGCAACTCTCACAATGGGGCATGGTTGTAGTCGGCTACGGAACAGTGATGGTAGGTACTGCCAACATTCAAGAATTTACTCGAAAGCGGAACCAGTATTTGATCAGAAATATCAAACTCTCATACCGGCAATGAATTCCGGGAATAAAGGAGTTCGTGGTATAAAGGGATATGTGAATTTATACAGGGATGCACCTACAGAATAATTCGGCAGGGGCAACCACACTAGCCGTAACCGAATTTAGAGGTTGTCACAACCACACTATAAGTCATTGCAACTGAATTCGCATTTGTCAGAACCGCTTTAGAGGTTGTCCTGAACGTATTAAAGGTTGGCACAACCGCCCTGGAGGTTATCACAGCTTAATCAAATTTTGTTTCTATTAACTAAAATCGCATTTATTCAGAATTTGTTAAAGTAACCTTGGTACCAACAGAATTTATGGGAAACTCAATTGCACTAGCCTCATATTTCATAGATTCGGCTGTTATAGCCAAAATACATGCCAAATTCTATTGGTGCAACTGAATCTGTACAAAATTCGGAGTTTGCAAACGAATTTATTCCAAGTTAGGTGGTTGCAACAAAATTGATGGCGAATTCGGTTGTTGCAACTAAAGTGAGGCCACATTCGTTTGTTGCAACCGAACTGAAACTGGCGTGGCACGAAATTCGGCTTTTGAGACCAAATTTATACCGAATTGAGATCGAATTCGGTTGTTGCAACAGAAGTGAGGCTACATTCGTTTGCTGCAACCGAATTGAGATCGAATTCGGTTGTTGCAACAGAAGTGAGGCTACATTCATTTACTGCAACCGAATTGAGATCGGGTTTGGTTGTTGCAACAGAAGTGAGACCGCATTCGTTTGCTGCAACCGAACTGGTACAAAATTCGGTTGTTGTAACCAAAATTATAGAAATATATGGAACAAATATAAATGGAAATGCAGTTTGCACAACCGAATCAATTATAAAACGGGGATGTGTTGCCCGAATTTCGGGTGTGAGGGTAAAATTCAGTTGTTACAACCGAAAAATGTGAATGTGGGTTGAGTATGAATTTCTACGTTGTCTATGGGGCCTACTTTTGGGAATTAAGAATGTATCATTCTCGCAGACTATGTGATCACTGCAACGTGGTTGAGGCCTTGAATATTGGGGAAACCACCGGCTGGCTGAAGTATAAGAGTCTACTTACCATTTGTGGCAGTGTTTTTTCTCATGGTCAGGCGGTAAATAAATTTCTGGAATCAATAGACCTAAAGTCAATATCTCACAACGAGATGACCAAGCAGTACGATATATCATGTGGACATCCCGGGAATGAGGATGAGTTGGGGGGCTAAGGACTACATCATATGACAACACAGGACTTGGACGGTGCTGGCATGCCCCTATCGACGTGTTCGTATGTGACTTTATAATTGAAACAAAATGAAATGATAGTGCAGACAAGCAGGACGATACGAAAAATCTACGAGCAAATACATGAACTTTCTTTCTTTCTACCTTGACCCAGGGTATCAAAACTTGTTTTAGTTTTGATGGGGACACTATCTGTTTGGTAGATATGAGGCGTGATTAAAGGTCAGAACAAGTGACTTATGTAGAATCTGTAATGAAGAGGAAGAGGAAGAATGCACTGAACATGCTCTCTGCGCGTGCTTAGCACTAGCCGAAAGGAGCATGCCTACTATGGGTTCCTATCTATTTAGGGACTTGCGGAAATTATCTCAGATTGGCGTCCATAAAATTCTGATCTTTATGGAGCAAACTAGATTGTTCTCCTGTGGGGACTAGGGCATAGTTTCTTTAGCCCATGGTGTTATTACGGACGAATAAGTCTAAGTGAGTCGTTTATTGACTGCCACCAAAACGTAACCTAATCTGCACCGGAACTCTGTTAGTAGACTAGTAGTGGGCCTGCCGACAACCACAAGGCAGGCATACCAGCAAGCACTGGAATGCTGTAAATCTTTTACGACAAAGCTCGACAATTAAATGGTCAAAATTCCTAAAATTTCAATAAAATATTTTCGAATTTTGGCAATTTCACTACCGACAATTTTTCGATTTTGACCATTTAAATACCGAGTTTTGTCGTTGTCGGCAGCCCCACTACTTGTCTCCGTCACCGAGGTCTAATAAATAACCATCTAAAAACAAAATCATACAGGAATGTCAAGGAAACTCTGATCACAATTTTATAATACCAGTTATTTCAAAAAGGAGTTTTAAGAACATAAACTTTCCCCCACTGTGCAGGCTGTGGTGGTAGATGATGGTGGTATTGCATATATGATTATTTAACTTAAGCTTGATTGTTTGCTTGGTTGGATGGATGGATGGATGGTTGGATGACTGGTTCGTTTAGATGGATGGCTGACTGCATATCTGGTGTTAATATATGCTGCCACTAAATTGTGGCACGGTGTGTGCATATGATTTCTTCAACATTTATGCCACTTAATACAACAAAAAACCAAGCTGAATATGCCAGTCATATGTAAAGTGTTGAATGCCGCAAATTGCATATGTCTATGGACGGACGACGAAACAGACAGACACACAGGCAGTACATTCTGATACATAGCACTATTAAGCCGCTACCAATGACGTTCATCCCATAAATATATGCAAAGGTAACATACAACCTTTGCCATACCTTAGGTAGCAACGAAACGCAAATCTCAAACCTGCAACAAAAGAATTTTGCTCACATTATAATTGCTGACATCAAACTCCGAGCATAATAGCATCAATCAAACGTCAGCAAAAAAATTAAAAAAAAAACAACAAACTTGACTGTCTTGATTTTTTACATTCAAATCAAACAGAACAAAACGTTTTGTTCTGGTTTCATTACCAATCATTTTCAATCTATATAAGAAAACTTTATCTGATTTGAATTTGGTGTTAAGGTGGCTGTCATGAGCGGTGATTCATGAGCTG
The DNA here is from genome assembly GCA_963931995.1 of Phaonia tiefii. Taxonomy (NCBI): domain Eukaryota; kingdom Metazoa; phylum Arthropoda; class Insecta; order Diptera; family Muscidae; genus Phaonia; species Phaonia tiefii. The sequence continues at coordinate 286,858,690 of OZ008369.1, forward strand.
TACGGGGTTTGTGGAAAAATAACACCTAAGATTTGTCAAACACTCCCAGGCATAAGTCAGCCTAAGTCGTTTCTATATGCTTAAGCATTTATGCAAATTACAGTGCAACGCGATAAAATGATTTTAATACCAAACATAATAGTTTCTAATACTAGGTCGATAAATATTTGAGACGCATATAAGATAATTTGAGACAATTTATTACAACTTTGTAAGAGGCCAATGTTGCAACTTTAGGCAACAAAAAATTGTACTTGGTATTAAATTTGATACAGAATCTCGTTAGGGTCAGAGAATGTACTGAATCCAATTTGTCGCCTGAAACTTTTCAAAGAAGAATTTAATAGTAAACACTTGCTCTCCCCAATTCCATCATGGAATGTAATGGGAAACCATTTATGTTTACTTGTTCTTAAAATTCAGCACTTATGTTAGATATTCATCATCGATTTCAAGAAAAATTAACTACAGTTTCATAAAATTTATGAATTGCTTCACTGATTTGCTGAAAAGATAATAAATATTTTATCAAACATTTATTTGATAAAAACAACATTCACTTGTAAACATTCACTTTGCTGGATTTTTTGTTTCGTTCTTAAATGTCACGTTTTTATTTTGAGCAGTTTTCAGCAAACAATGCTACATTTGGCTCACTAAAACATATGTTATAATATATTAATGATTGGGTCTCCAACATGTAAGGTTCAATAGCAAACACAATGTGTTTGGACATAAGTGTACTATAATTGCGTCAAGCTACAAACACGTTATAGTTGTATATAGACATGAAAAAGAAAAATGTTGTAGCGTGTCATTGGGTCACAAAAACATATATTATACTTATAATATATTAAGGCATTGTGCCTCAACATGTAATATTGAATACCAAACACAATGTGTTTGGGCACAAGTATACTATATTTGCGACAAGCTACAAACACGTTATAGTAAACATAAAAAAGGCAAATTTTTCAGCGTGTATTTGTCATATTTTCCAGAAAGACACTGAATTTAGCAATGGAACATTCTATGCCCATATTTCTCAGAATAATCGTCAATGTGGGAGGTGCTAAATTTACCTATTGGGCCTAGTGCGGCCCAGTGTAAATACATTGAGATAGTGTGTGATACCTTTATGAGTATTGTCAAACGATATTTCTAATTTATTTCGCACAGTGGGGCATTATCGCGGAAAGCGAGGCAAAATTCAAAATGTAATAGAAGAATTTTGTAAAATAACTGAAAGTAACGAATTGTTCACAGATTAAGAAACCGAAAACTGTTTTCAAATCCGATAAAAATTATGATACATCAAAATTTCCAAAAATGTTATGCCTGCCACAGAAGGTGCACATTTAAAATAAATGTATCATCTTTCGTATTGAATTGATCATACTTTTTTGCTTATGTCTATTGAAAAGTGTGTTAATTTCCATTGTATACGAGTGTTATTTGTTTTCTTTATTGTTTTGTTTTGTTTACTTTTTCATCAAGTGCGTTATGCAATATTTTTGGATAATTTTTTGTTCCAACTTTGCTAGAACACAACTAAAAAAGTGACGGTTTGTTGCAGGAGATATTACTTAAAGAGCGCTTATTATTCAATTGTTTAACGATTTAAACTAAAATTGGCTGCCCGATTTTGCTCGTTTACATGATATAGCAATAAAACTGCAGCCACTTTGCAACAAAAACGTACTCCATGCGGTGCAAGAGTAAGCCCATCCAAGAATAAGCCCGTGGGCAACAAGCCCATCCAATACGTACTGCATTTTCATTGCATACTTTTGTCCACATTATTATATACCACAACTTGGCGACAAACCAGGAAATTTTCTCCTGTCATAGACAACATTAAAATTGCTTAATGACATGACAGTCAATACGAATGCAAAGTATTCATTTTAGCACTTAAGTAGACATATTACTAACTTATTTTCAATTGAAATTAAACTAAATTCACGACTGTACAAGGCGTGTTCCACCGCGTCAACTGCTGTCAACATATCCCATAATTTACGCTCACAATCATTGGCAATCATTTCATTGTCCGTCCATTCATTCACTTCGTTGTTGTCGGATGTAAATTGTAAAATAATATTACAGTTTTTATCGGTAAAATGTTAATTTTACAAAATATTAAATCGTTTTATTCTCAATTTAACTGCATTGGAACGACACAAAAAACCACAAACACATACACACACACACAAAATGTCATTTAAATGCAACGCATTCATTGGAAAATTGGCTGCTAATCGTTGGCCGTCCGTCGCCAAACCCAACCCTATCAAACTCAACGCAACGCAACACCAACCTCTAACATTTACTTGGTGGTTTGTGGTAGTGCAGTGTAATAAAAATAAATTTTATCGTAATTTTGCAATCAAATTTCAATAAATCGATTAATTAACAACAATTTTACTAGATGTATAACATTTATATGAAATGAACTATGAAAATTGCATGGCAGCGTATGCGGATTTCTGATGGAATTGAGATTGAAAACATATTGAGTTTATTAAATTTCAAAAAATAATAAGCAGAAATATGCATGGAAATGATTCAGTAGATAATCTGGTAATGATGCATTTCGGCCAAAAATTATTCAGTGCAAAAATATTTCAGTGCACGGACAGTGTGGGAATTACATCAGTCAGTTTAACATTAAGTACAAATTGGGCGTGTTTAGATTACACCGCTGTCCTTGATTATCACTTTATTTGTATGGAGAGCTAAGCAGTCAGCTTCCATTTCAGTCATAAGCAGCATAAAAGTACCAGTCGAAAACAATTAGAAAAACAGTGTTGGATATCGTTATTGTGAGTTCAAAGACAAAGAGAAGAATATACACATATGTAAACATAACTACAAACAATGCGTTAGAGCAAGATGATTATAACTATATATTATATATAGCTTGTAACGAAAATTACTTCTGCTGCACTGTGGGCTTGAGCCCGAAAAGTATGACCAAAAATAAGAAACTGCAAACTAGGATTTGGTAATATGAATGAATGTGTTGAACAAAGGATTCCTCGCAAATTAAGAATCCAATAAGCTTCTTAAAATAGGATACAAATTATAAACGGTACAGCAGCTAAAATTGTCAACAAAATATCCGACGGCATTAGAAGCAGGAAATTTATAAAAAAAATCCACTTTCGATTTGAATTGTTGGCAAACTATAGAGCCGATCATCGGTATCTATTGAAAAGTATGTAAATTTTCAATGTTTAAAAGTAAAAGTGGGATTATGTTTGCGTTATTTCTCAACTTTGGTAGAACATAACTAATAAAGTGACTGTAGATTGCAGGAGATATTACTTAAGGCCGCATTACTGTTCAATGCTCTAACTAACTAATCCAAAAATGGCTGCCCGACCTTGCCCGTTAACGTGTTGAAACCACAAAACTGCTGCCACTTCGCAACAATTATATACTGAAGGCGGTGCAAAATGAACAGCGCACAGCAGGTAGTTTGATTTTGGGTATCTTGTGTTATTTCTAGCCTAAAAAGGGCAGTTGGAAAAACAAAAAGGCCTGAAAAAGAAATATTGTACAACACAATCAAACAGGGTAATAAGGAGAACGGAAGCTGTAATTAGAGAAATTCAGTAGAAACAAATATTTGTGAAAACCCGAAAAAGATTTCTAACCTTATTAGAAGTTTAGTTTTAACGGAAACAAAAAATAAAAATTACACAATTAGTTCGTTATTAGAATTTAAAAAAACTGTGGCCTTTGCTGCTTTCATCGTACTGTTTTTTTTTTTCAACCAAGTTCCTAAGGTGGGTAAACGAACGTTGCCACATCGTTACCATACGATAGTTACTGCTCAAGACGAATTTTGAGCCCACCGTTATTTCGAAGAAAGATGACCCCTCTAACATTTATCATGTGTTATTTGTGGCCGTCGGTGGTGCAAGGGTTAGTGTGCACGTTCTTGTACATGAGGTCCTGTGATCGGTCTCTGCTCTGACCACCTCAAAATTCTTTCGGCGGTTGTCACCTCGCATAGTGACGGCGACACTATCGAGTACTTATCCATGAAAAAACTTCTCAAAATACCGTTCGGAATCGGTGTAACACTGTAGGTCCCAATCAGTGAGTGTAAAACTATTGACCGCACGGCTCACACATCAACTCACCGAATTAGAGGAACACAGATAAAATCTATAGAAGAGTGTTCGTCTTATTCAACAAAATGTACGCTTCAGGATGCTACACAAGCGATAACTATGGAACATTTTGCAGAAGCATCATCCACCAAATACATGAACGAAGACGAGAAGACTAGGTCGGGAATTACAAAAGCAGTGACGATCGCCAGCCCAGCGAGTGCAGAGGATAAAATAGAGACCTTGGACTCCAAATGGTTTGCATACAAAGTTTACCCTCAGGCTGAAAAATACGCATCTTTTGTTGTTTGGATGCAAATATAACGTTTTTATAGCTTGTCGCAATACTTGTATACTTGTGTCCAAACACACTGTGTTTCCTTTTCAATATTATATGTTTGAAACACAATGATTCATAGATTAGAATATTTGTTTTTGTGAACAAAATGTGGCTTTGATTGTTGAAAAGTACTGAAAACAGACAGACCACAAAGGACAACATAGCAGGAGTTCTTCAATTCTTGAAAATGATGCTTGCAAACTTATACATTGTTCCCTCAATATGTTGCTGGGACCGATTTTCTTCAGCGTGTATGCCTGTAAAGAGGGGTTTGCCTTGTTTATGGGTTTGGGATTATCAAAGGAGAAGCATTCTTCTTTACGGAGCTGCTTAAGACGTCATAATATTAATATTCTTTCTATATAAAAAAAAGAGTTGGATATGGCATAAACTAACGTTGGAGGACGTTCGTTTCTGAGGTTGTGTTATCAACGCCTAAGCGTTCTTGGCCTGTGGTCATCTTATTAACCTTGTCACTAATTGCAGTTTTCATCGTCAGGGTTTCGCTACTCATTTTCGATAAATGCAACACCAACTTCTAAGCCAGCATCTGTTATACAATTTAGTTCACAAGTACGTATTTGACAAATGTTTTTCCAAATTTCGAGGTAACACCCTAGCTGTGGCTATTTATCTCACTACAGATGTGGTATCTTTATCTATTTTTGTCTAACCTTAATGTTTTCCCACATTCCTCATATAACATACAACATATTTCTGGTCTCATGGTTATCTTTGAAACCCTATAAATAAACATAGCCACATTATAGTTGCTGACTCGAAAAATATGTTTATTTTATTTCATTTATTATGAGGAAAAAAAAGAAAAAATCATTAACCATAACCTTCGCATACCATGCATAATTCTATATAAAACCCATAAAATAATTGCATAAAAACTACAGCAAAATAGTGTTTATGAACTCTGTGATGAAATATTTTTCAGCTCTTGGCATTGACGTTTGCCAACGAATCAAGCGTGAAATATCTTAAGGTTGCCATGGTTGTTTTTTATTTTATTATAGTTTGGATCACATTCATTTGCAATGCAAAATAAAAACAACAATTGGATTGTAAATTTGAGACCAAAATTGGGGGAAATTAGGTACAAATTAGCACAATGTCTATGGGTATACGATGACGTATGATTAATACTAATTATTACAATAAGAAAAGCGGAATTTGCTCATAGTTTGATTCAAATATGCTCAACTTGTAATTGAGATTTGGAATTTCTCATTAAATTGCTAGTTATCTTTAAAATCGGGCTGGCTGTCATCTATAATTAGCCAGAAAAAAATTATATTTGCCAAAAAATTTGGATGCATCAAAATTGCTGAGGATCACTAGCCAATGTACTAAGAGAGCGCTGAATTGCGGGCCAGATTCCTACTTAAAAATCCATGATACTGTCCGTAGAAGCAGTATGTTCATTGTATCTATAAAGTGATTTTTTGATAGAAGACTACATGATGTTATCTAAGATAGTAACAATGTTAAGTGGAGCTAATAAATTGTAATGAATTTCCATGCTTCGGTTTTATTTCTCAGAAGCACTTGAGTATCACATTCCCAAAATCTGTATATATTTCCGTTGGTATTTTGCACTTCTGGAGAACGAAGCAGTGTAAAGATTTCAGAAACACATACTACTTGTTAATATTTTTTGGTGGGTAGGTCGAACTTTGTACAGCTGGGGCCTAATAATGTGTGACGATAATCGTCCAAACGATATCGTTATGTTGATAATGCACGCTCATAGAACATTTAAAATGCATGCGTTCAGAAAACTTCACTACCGACAAAACGACAAAGAATGCGATATCGATTTTTATATAATTAGCCCCCTGCGTACGTATGATTAATATTAATTATATACCTATACCTTCGTCCAGTGTTTTATATATTTTTTTGTTTTATCAGTTTACTGAGAGGAATGGGTGATTTTTTTGCTATTAGGGTTTTTATTGTAAAGGTTTTACCAGTTCCCGAGTGATTCCTGGCATGTGTTAAAGTCAAAAATGTTCATTTTGTCTTCCATTTCCTCATCAATAACGTTAAAACCGAACTGTGAACTGCGAAATGTTTTTCGCCAGGTACGTCCATTTTATGGTCGTCACATTCGACCCACCCAGTAGGCTATTCAAGCCATTGCGACCAAATTTCTCACCAGTTTGGTTCTATTGGGCATCAGTCTACCAACTTGTGTCCGTAGAGTGTGTACAGGAAGGAGCATTGCTGCTGAATTATTAGGGTTTGTGTAGGGTTAGTAGGGTTTATGTTATACAAAATACAACTGGTGCACGAGCTGAAGCCGGGCGACCAACCACAACGTCGACTTTTCGGTGGATGGGCCTAAGAGAAGCTGGAAAAAAATCAAATTTGTTATCGAAAAATTGTCTACTAGGCTCATTTTTGGCTCAATGGGTAATTTAAAAGCGCGAAACTTTCTGTTATATCTTACTTCTCTGTATTATCACAAAAGTTTTGTTTGTTGCTATGAAATAGAATAGTTTTGTATATGCTGGACTTGCTGGCGTATGATTGCTATTAATTTTATAATACTTGGGAATAATACTATATAATGGTAAAACTTTTAGCTTTTAAATTGTACAAATTGAGCATTTATATCATGTTAGTGCTCTTCAATGTAAATGGTGTGGGAAACTCACCCAATCTTGAAAGTAATTGACTTGTTTCGCGGACTGTATTATACGTGGCACCGTCTTGATAACCCCACATATCGCCCACATCCATATCAGGCAGTTGCGACCAACAAAACTAGATTACCTAGCCGCTATTGGTGATAACTGTTATTGTTCGACAAGCCGCTTTTTGGAAGAACAATGGTTCGATGATAGTCCCAGCCGGATATCTACGCCAAACAATGGCCGTTATAATTAAAATAATAAATATAAAGGATAAATTAATTTTAAATGATAAATGCATTTCGATTATAAATTTAAAATAAAAAAATTTAATTTATAAAATTTATCTCTACAATCACTCTTCTATATTCTAAGCCCAAAGTGCAACAATTTTGACTATTAACGATGATATAAAGCTGAAAAAGATATAATTTATGATGGGTTTGTTCAAAAATCCTTTATTAAAAAATGTATATATAAATATATAATATTTATCAAGAATAACAACGTGCTGTTATTTAATTCGCACTTCCATTTCTAATAACCCTGAACTGTCAGTTGCCGCATTATCCTCTTTTCTTCAATAAAAACAATTTATCGCAAACATGGTACGACATTCAAATCTAGCGTGAATTCTGGGACACCTTTTAGACAAAATTATGGTTATCATATGAAAGTCTTCAAATTTAACTACAAAATAAAATAAAATAAAATAAAATAAAATGCATATGACGCACACGCCGACATATTATTGACATTAATTCAGAAATATTTGAGAATAACACTGTAGAATGTTTAAATGTTTCGGGGTTTAGGTGGTAAATAAATGTAAATGTTTCGGGATGTATGTAGTAAATAGTGCATTTAAGCATTCATTACAAGTTAGTGCACTTTGTTGTAGACAAAATTATGGTCATAATATGAAAGTGTTCAAAATTAAAATTTATGACCGTATGATATATTAACATTTAATGACTATACTTTTTTTGTAATTTTTATTTGAGTTTTCTTCTTTCATTTAAACAAATTTTTGGTAATTTTAAATTTTTTTTTTGTCTTTTCAGGTAAGTAAATCTATTTGAACATTGGTTACATATATTTAAGACAATTCTACGTCATGTCAGTCAATTAAAAAAACGAAAACACGTCAAATAAAAGGTTTGAATCAAGCGATATTTATCATTAATTTCTATATCTTTAAATCCGGCCTAATTCCATAGAGTTATTCAATTCACAATTTGTTAACTAGGGCAATGGTTAGTGCCCGGCTCTGCATATAAAAAAGTGGTTTCGATCCGTGCTCTCTGACCACCTTACACTTACATATTTCGAATGCGGTCATTACGCTTAGTTACGGTGACAATTTCGAATAATTTGCCATGAAAGAGTTTGTTGAGAAACCCTACAGAATCGGTGTAAAATATTAGGTCCCAATCAGTGAGTACATAACTGGAAAGCACACAGCGATCTCACTGCGGGTTCCATTCAAGTGCCGCTCTAGCAATATCTGATGTTGGTCGTCTAAGTTTACGGGCGATCCAAGGCCATTTTCTTCTCCGTGTATCCAATTCAACAGGTCTGTTACATGTCTGCTCCCAAAATATTTCAGTATAAATTGTCGTAGGCTAAGAGATACGAGGTATTTGTCTCAGACAACAATTGACAAACGGTTGGATCTTCTTCATTGTATGCTTCGTCATGCTCCAAGTAATAAAACCGTACAACAGTATAGACTTCACACTGCAATTGAATATTCGCTATTTTGTCATTTCGATATCCTCTTATTGCGCCAGATTTTTTGCAACACGGGCCTTATTTATTCGATCACCTATATCCGCCCCGGAACCACCATCCTTGGTAATCTTGCACCCTAAATAGTTGACTGAATCCATCAACAATGAACCATCAGCAATTAGTGGCGTATCCGTTCTATTCGAATACGAATTAGCTTTGTCTTATTTTTGTTTATTCTTTTCGAAGAGTGTGTTTAACTTGCCCCTGGTGCCATCAAATTTGTGGACCAGAACACATATGGGTAGGCGATATAATGTCGATGTCCATACATACTCCACTGAATGCCGTACGGTGCTTCTGCATTAGTTAACTACATTATCTCATCCATAAGAAGAAGAAATAATGTGGAGGACCTAACACACACTCGGCTAACTCCCGCAGATGTTGTGAAAGTTTGTCTGTTTTTCCCATTAAAACGAACTTTATACGCTGCATCTTTGTACAGTTCACGGATCATGGGCACTATCTTTTCCGGTATCCACTTTTTACTCAAGGATGACCACATTGAGTTGCAGTGTACACAATCAATCGCTTGTTCCACGTCTACGAATAGTAGATACAGAGGCGAGTGAAGTTCAACTGACTTGTCTATGATTGTACGGAATGTGTTCACGTGGTTGACAGACGAACGACCAGGCCTGAATCCCACGTGCTCATTCTGCACAATTGTCTTCACCACTGACGGGATCGGGTGAAGTATAAGGGCCAACATTACTTTGCCTATTGCATTTAGCAATGCAATACCTCTCCAGTTCCTGCACAGCGTTAGATCACGTTTTTCCAAGATAGAGATAATCACTTGCTCTTTCCACTCCGTTAGGATTTTGTGGTATATCCATGTAGTTGTAATGACCCGCGCAATGGCATCCGCTAACGCTGATGTTCCATATTTCAACAGTTCCGCTTTAATATTATCAGGACCAGAAGATTTGTGATCCTTCATTTAAGACAGTGCTGCCTTAATCTCTGCTTGCTGCGGATGTTTCGTTAAAATATCCCTTCATAAGTTGCGACATGAGTATGTTGCCGAAGGATACACTGATCTTCACCGGAAGTCTAGTTCTACGAAAGTCTAGATTGCTTCGTAAAGAGTTCTCGAAATCTCTCCACTTCCTGATCTGATGATGTTATAGCCGTGCCCTCATTAGCTCTTAACGATGCAGTACTCGGTACTTGCATCTTTTTCGATTTTGTCCGCTTATTGTTCATATAATTGTCGAAATTTGAACGGATCATTTAACCCACTCCACGAGCTTATTTCCGATAGTCTGATTTGAACTGTCTCTTAAGAAATCCTTCGGAATTTCGAATTAAAACTCGCAATGACGATGCTATCATATATAGGCTTGAATGATATTAGAGCATCTCTAGCCCCAGGTGAAAGAAGAAGGCCGACTGTGTTTATATGTTGCTTATCATTGCCGGAGTATATAAAGCCGCTATCGGATGGTATTTGAGATTGTCCATTATTAAGCCACCGAACCGTGTCCTCATTGTAGTATTCCATAACTCATCTAACCTGTTCGAGTCTCGATTTTTCAAGGAGAGTTCTTACATTCCAGGTACCAACCAAAACCCGTTGATTAGAGCCAAATGTAGTTATCGAGGGGCTGTTTTTTCTTTGAATTTTTAGCTGTTAAACTACAACCATCCTGGGCTTATTCGGAAGTTCATATTTCCTAACATAGTCAAAGAAGCCGACGAAAAGTAAAATTCATAATTTTTCTTTAAATTTTTGCTTGAAAACTTTTATTATTTTTCGACTATAGAATCCTAATTCCATCGAAACAAACAAATTGATCGCAGCTTTAGGACAAAATGACTGTAAACTTGTGCCATCGGTTGTTTCCACCACAAACGCTTCACTGATATTCTTGGAATTCGGGTGATTCTAATTCTATTTAGGATTATCTAGTATTCGTATTTGGTTCATGCAACAGCTCATTATTTAGAGTATTCAAGTGTGACCGTTTTTATTCCTACTTAAGTCTAAAAAAAGATAAATATCCTTGGAATAATTGGTCAATATATTCGTTCTCTTCTCGTTTTTAAAAACTAACAAATTTCCCATAATCCATTAGCCTTTTCATGTTATTGACTTAAAAAAAAATATTCATACAATTTTCTAGCAATTTGTTATAATTTTGAATATATTTTATTTATCCCTACCTACCTTGCACTTCCTCTCTGTGTCTATAAATAATGATGGGGAAGCATAATTTTTTATATCATCATATACAAATGTATTCGTATCCAGCTGATTTTCAACATTTCATATCGAAACACATGCTGATTTTGGCAGAAATTCACGCCTTCACCACGGGCGTATTGGGAAGTAGCAGCTCCACAAAGCCAATGACTTTGATAGAGAGCGCAACAGTAAGTCATATTTCACAAGCCAATAAAGGCGAAGGAAGAGAGCAAAAAAACAAACGGCGAAAGGCAAATTATATTCAATTCGAATTCAACGAACTCAACTGACCTAAGACAATAAATTTTGGCATACAAAATAAGAAACCCACGGAAGATATTCGCCAAGAATGCCAAATATTTGTTGGGGTTTAAGCTGTGTGAATTATTTACGCCAGAAAAGGGGATCAAATTACCTACAACGAATTGCGCTCTTAAATTTCTTATAATATTCAAATATTTTGCAAAACCCAAGTCACCCCTTAATCCCTTGTACAAACAGAAATGTTTTCATAAAGTTTTCGGTCCTTAAACCACCACTCGTCTACTCCTGTTTCCTGGTTTCTGTGGTCTATGCTCCAAATTGTTTCCAAAAAGTTTGGTTTCTAAAGCTATTGCTACCCCTTAGCAGCTTCCTACGCTGGTTTCTGTTTTTATAGTGGATAGAGCAAGAAGAGTTTGTATAGCAGTAGATTTTTGGAGACGCACGTTTTGTGTTTTTGTTTTGAAATAAGGCGGTGTTCATTTTGGCAAAATGAATTATTACCCTGGGAGTAATTAGCGTAAACAATATGGCACTGTATTTGTGGGTTAGATGATTTTGTTGGGTTATTCATAATCGTAAGTTAGTCAAGTCCAAATGACACCTTACACCACAATGTACACATGTAGAGGAAGTAAATTAAAGAATTTGTTGTTAGCAATTAGCCAAGGCGGAAAATACATTGGCCTAAGACATGGAATATTTGCAAAAAAAAAGAGCGCTTGAAATAGAAATGCAAAGTGTCAGATTTCTGTGGTATAAATTCTTTTGTTTAATTATGTGGGAAAATTGAGGCGATTCAGACAAACAGATTGGTTTTCATTGTACGCTATGAGCTTGGTTTTGTTTACCCAGCAATTAATTATATACCCACATAAGGGTGAGTTAGACGCCATTCGAGTACTAGCCCTGTAGCGGGTCTTTAGGGCGCTTGTTACAGATAATCAGGAATGTCTTTAAGTCTTGTATTATTAAGGACCATTGTTTTCACTTCGACAATAGCATTGCATAAACATTTTATCCATCTCAGTTGAATGTTCGCAACTGATCGTAAAATCTATTTCTAGCAGCTGCTACATTACCATAGTACATCCAAGTAAGCGGGTATTTCCCCACCATTTCTCCACTACGCTGAAATCCAGCGAAATCTTCGGCACCCGATTACCACAATATATTGCTCTGCTCTGACCACCTAAAATTTCTTTCGGCGGCGGTCACCTCGCATAGTGACGGCGACACTATCGAGTATATAGCCATGAAAAAGCATCTCAAAATACCGTTTGGAATCGGTGTGGCGCCACAAGCCACACGGCGAATGCCACAATCAATTTATTGGAAACCAAGTTTGGTGAACGTGTTATCTTACGAAATGGCCCAGTCGATTGGCCGCCTCGGTCGTGCGATTTAACGCCGTTAGATTATTTCCTGTGGGGCTACGTCAAGTCTATATCGAACGTGAAATTGCAGCAGTATCGGCCGATATATGCTTGAAAACCGTCGAAAATTGGGTTCAGCGTCTGGACTTCTGCAAGCGTGTCCGTGGTGGCTATGCAAAATAAATCGAGTTCCATACATAATGGCATCGAACGTACTTTCACAAGAATAAAGAATTTTATTGGTATCTAAAACCGGTTTTGTTTTATTTAAAAAAAACTTTAGTAGCGCTCTTATTGAAAAACCCGTTACAACTGAAATTATTATTAAATTGTGGTTTACTCGGTTTTTTCTTTTGTGATCGCTTTTGCTTTTTACAGGACTTTCAAAATTCTAAGGATATACAATTTGATTCACCAATGTCACAATGCGAATGGAACCACCAAGCACATCAAATGAAAGAGGGCTAACTTCTCTTTTTGATATCGGGTTGGCAAGAAAGTAACTTCGGTTTTCCCATATAGATGGAGCTTTTGCTATTTTTGAAATGCTTTTGATACTGACTACATTCCTTGTTATAATGTTACACAGCTGACTTTTCAATCTTAAATTTGCGATATATCTAATTATTGTCAGTGATTAGTTTTCATTTAAAACTTGTGGTGAAAATGGATGATCAAAATGAACATTTTCGTCATATTTTGTTCTCTTATTTCCTTGGATGGGAAGTGTTGCTACATCCACCTTAAAGTACTAATCTGGCACCTACGTATTTGCATTTATTCCGGAGTCTGCAAAACTTTTTGACCTGGTCTTTTGACTTTTGAATCTTTTAACTTTTGAATCCTGTTCGGAGCACGATGAATGCGCTCAAATTTCATCAAAGGCTGAACATCACCAACAATAGTTTATGTTGTCCATTTTGTGCGATTTTAAGGGAGTAATTTATTTTGCACTGCTTCCTTCTAAACCAGAAATTCTGACGCCATTGGAGAAACTTGATGGGACACTGAAAGAACACGACCTGAAATTGATAAATCGCAAAGGCGTGGGTTTCCATCACGACAACGATAGGCTCAGGCATCTTTTCAGACTCGGAAACAAACACTGGAGCTTGGATGTGAACTGCTGCCACATCCACCTTTTAGTCCTGATCTGGCACCTTCGGCTTTTCACTTATTCCGGGGTCTGCAAAACTTTTGGAATGAGAAATCCTTCAACACAGAAGAGCGCCTACAAACGGAGTTTTTCGAGTATACTTGTGAGCCGAACCAGTTATTCTATGAATCTGTGATCAAAAAATTACGCTTCCAGGGAACCATAAAGCAGATGATCTGGTGAGATTATCCCAATCCTATTTTTGATAGAAAATATCAAAAAATTGCGAAAAATGTCTATATCTCGGAAACGGATATAGACATTGGTTATAACTCAAAGAAAAAATAAACAATTTTTGCTGGTGAAAATATAACCAATTTTTGCGGGACAAAGTGTTTCAATTCGTTTGGAAGAATTTTCGTCACCGAAAGATATTCGCTAAGTTAAACGAAATTGCTGTAAAGGTAAAAAAAATATTATTTTTGCGATTGGGCGTACCGGTTTCGAGTTATACCCATTTTTGATTTAGAGATTTTCTTATTTTGCCAATTTTTTGAAAACAAAAAAGATTCTTCCATATGAATTGGACCACTTTATGACAATCACTTGGAAACCCACAAAATGTAGTTATTTTTTCGATTGTGCACTCCGTTTTCGAGATATGGGCGTTTTAGCGAATTTTTTAAAAAAACTGTTGGTTTTAGCAATTTTTTTTTTGAGTGATGCAGTATTAGAGACATCCATTGGCTAAAGTATCCTAGGGAGGTGAATAATTTATTTTTTTAGCGATAGAATGCACGATTTTCGAGTTATAGCCAAAGCTTTAGTTTATTCTCACATACGAAGTGGACCACAATATCCCTTTGAATCCTGCAAAAATTACATATTTTTTAATTTTTTTTCATAAATTCGATCAAAAATAGGGTTGGGTTGCCCTGAGTAACCCATTACTCATAGCTGTGGGTAATATTTAAACGCCACCGAACCATTCCGAATGTGTAATGGGTAATCGCGATGGGTTATTCCCCAGTATCATGGGTAACTGCTTATTACATTCCCAGCATCCTGTGGGTAATGGGTAATCATGATGGTTAATTCCCCATTGTAGTGGGTAACTACCCATTATAGTTTTCCTGTTACCCTGTGGGTAATGGGTAACCGTTATGGGTAATTCACCATTGTCGGGGGTAGCTGTCCATTATATTCCCCACATCCGTGGTTAATGCGTAATCATGATGGTTAATTCCCCTGTGTCGTTGGTAACTACCCATTACATTCCCGCGTACCCTGTGGGTTATGAGTAATCGTAATGGGTAATTCCCCATCACTGTAGGTAATCACCCATAAGTTTTCCCGTTATTTTCCTGTGGGTTAGGGGTAATCGTGAAGGGTAATTCTCCACCGCTGTAGGTAACTACCAATTATTTTCCTCAATTCGCTGTGGGTTATGAGTAATTGTGTTGGGTAAATCCCCATTGTCGTGGGTAACACCCCACGTTTCCCCAAACCCTCGAGGTAGTGGGTAATGGTTATGGTTAATTCCAAATTGTAATGGGTGACTACCCAGTATTTTCCTCAAACCTTATGGGTAGTGGGTAATAGTGATGGTTAATTTCAAATTGTCATGGGTAGCTACCCATTATTTTCCCCATAATGATTCCTCACGGTGATGATTTGTTTGGTTTGTACAAACGGTTGATGAAGGGTGTAGAATGAACTCTGGAAGACATCGCTTAAATTCTAAAATCCGGAATCAATGACCTGGGGGGGAATGTTTTTGTCTCCAAGTTAACCAAAAATACTTCTTTACTTATTTCTGTAGCATTTCTCAAATCCGTCCTTGCAAGCGATTCTTTCATTTTAATGATTTTCTACAAAAACACAGATGTTGAAACCATTTGATTGGTTGATGTCTCTGAAAGAGCCCAAAAATTACGTTATTTTTGGGACTGAATGCGCTGTTCTGTGTTAGGACAATATTTCTATTATAGGGAATTGTTTAAAAAAATAATGACACCATGTTAGAGCCACTACTGTATACAAACGTCTTAGAAACTAGAAAAAATTAAGTTATTTTTGTAACACGATGCACCGTTTCCCAGATACTTGTATTTTTATTAATTTGTTCACATCCGACAATTTCTAAAAATCTCTAATACGGGAAACCCCGTTAAAGTTTAAATAAGGGTTAATAATTGTTTCTAATTTTTAAACTTTTGAGATGTGTTTTAAATTTTTTCGATTAATTTTTACATTTGAAAATGTTCAGCCTATTTAGGTTGAATTGACGGAGCTGCTCTGCGAAATAGGAAAAGCATTAATTTTAAAGAAACCCAAAAAAAAACAAAATTTAAGTGCAGTTTGATCTTGTTGAACCCACTGTATTCTTGAACCCACTGTATTGCCTTGGTGTTTTCTTCACACGGTTTCCCAGTTCTCTGTGTTGTTGCATGTGCGCTAATGCGCACACATTTCGTCTATTTAATAAAAATGTTGCAGCAATTAAAAATTGTCATTACATTTATGATAGCGAACGACCAAGCAAGAAGGAGGCAGGCATTACACTTAAACAAACTGAAAGCATAAAGAGCTCTAAAAGTTCAACATGAAGAGTCAACAAACAAGAGTTGAATGAAATAAGTTTGGAGGCAGGCACTTGAATCCAAATAGAACATAACCCTCTTGCCTCATGTCATTAATGTAAAGAGTTGTCTGCGTGCATACGAAGTTCTTTACAAAAAAAGCCCCATGCAAAATAATTGACACAAATGTTAAATACTGGCAAATATTGCCTCATGAAGCCCGGTTATGAATAAGTAAAAAGAGTTCCCTACTACGACGACAACAGTTACAGCCCCATCAATTCCTCTTGCATGCAAGAATGCGGTTGCCTGGATCTGCTGTACAATTGTGATGTACAACAACATCAAATGTAGGAAATCAAAATCAATAAGTTTAATTAAAATTGTTTTTAACGGCGTCAACTGGGGTATTGGGGTATTTCGCATTCACATTCAACAATTGAGGGAGACTTCTGTTTTGTATTTCGAATTTTTCATTCCGTGTGTTTTCTCCGACATTGCGATAAACTTTATGAGTTTTTAAATGGCTCAACGTTGTACCGCCTCCTCGGAAACCAGAATTTGTACTGGTACTTTACGTGAAGGCTTCTACAATGTAAACATTTTGCTGGTGCTCGATACATGACGACGTTGACACAGTAACACATTTTTACACTATTTGCATCAGGAACAAGTGATTTTGTTTTTTGGTTTAATTACACTACGCGATTTCTCTTCCCGACTGTGCTTTGTTTTGTGTAATATTTATTTTGATTACTCTTTAATAAAAATGCAATTATAGCAAATGACTTTGTATTGAATTATATTGAGACAGATTTGATTCGAAATGCAAACACTCCCATATGGTATTGGTGTGGGAATAAATAGGGAATAAAACTAAAATAAAAATAAAAAATAAAATACAAAAAATAAAGTAAAAAGCCGACGATAATGGAAAAAATAAAATTTAAAAAGAATCGGATTAAGCCGATCAGCGTAAATTTTGTTTGCAAAAATACACTGAAAAAATTGTCCCAGCAACATATTGTAGGAACCATGTATATGTTTGGAACACTGTTTTCATGAACTGAAGGTCTGGTGCTTTTTGGTTTCGTTGCTGTCTGTCACGGTTTTGTTTTTTGCAGTTTTAAACAAACAAAGTCACATTTTGGTCACAAAATCATTATAATTAAATCAAAATCATTACCATTATTATAACATGTTTATCATTGTGTCTCCAACATGCAATATTGAATAGCAAACACAGTGTATTTGGACACATGTAGACTATGTTTGCGAAAAGCTACAAACACGTTATATTTGTATCCAACCAACAAAGAAGACTGCTTTATCAGCGTGTATGTATTTTAAAGGATTCATAAAGGAATGCCTCTTAGGTTAGGTAGATGTGGCTGCCACAATTGACATAAGAAGTCCAATGATGACCGTTGTGATACCACGTGTCATCATATTCAGTCCCCATCGTTGAACCTGTAAAATTACCCTGTGTGGTTAAGGAGCCTTCAAGGCATATGATGCATCATCGCAATATTCCAGGATGTGGCTGGTAAAAGACGCACTCTCCAAAATGGTCCTAATATCATTCAGCTTAATTTCCTGAATGTCTGTTCATTCAATATGAAGTTAGATCCTAGATATTTTTTACTACTCAAACAAAACGCCGGGCAGTAAGATAAGAGGAAGAATCATTCTCGTTTTTCTCTTCATCCCCACAGCTTCTGTAGTAATTATGAGCTGAGATTCGAAGTCTAGACGGATGTGTTGCTATTAAACAATGGCCAGTGATCACAGCTGCTAGCATACAGATTTCTTGTCTAAGAATAGATATCACGTTTAGCTAACGATTTATTTAGGTCATAACTTGTCCATATTTACCGAGTGATCCTGCAATTTGTGCCACGAGACCGTCTATAATGCACACGCTGAAAATACGGGCTCTGTAACATATTGCTGAAACACATTCTTCAGGAACCGTTTATATGTTTGGAACCCGCTCCAAATTTGCATGTATTTGGGAGTCCTAAACTCACTTATATTTAACTGCAAACATTCACATGTTTACCGTCAAAGACGAATACTTTTATTAGAGCCAAATGCGTGTTTCATTCCAAACATCCATATACTTACATCGCAGCATTCATGTGTTACCTCCCAAACGAACGATTGACGACTGAGTGCATGAAACTAAAACCCAACAGATCAGTCAACACAATAAGCAATCAGTTCATTTACATGTAAATTCAGGAATATTTATGAATCACTGGCTAAAAGAATAATGCACAATACACTTATACGCTTAATATTAACTTAGACTCCTCTTTTTCCGCCTCTTCTCTCCTTTTATTCCGCTTTTTATTGTTTGTTCGCCACATAGAATAGCTAAAAAATGAGTAAGCAGTGCACCAAACATAGCTGTATTTGTATCACAAATAAATCAGTATTTGGAACACAAACAAATAGATTATAACATATTAATCATTGTGTCTCAAACATGTAATATTGAATAGCAAACACAATGTGTTTGGATACAAGTATACTATATTTGCGACAAGCTCCCAACACACGTTATATTTGGATACAAACAAGAAAGATAGCTTTTCAGCGTGCGCAACTCTGAGAGTTTACTTTTAGCATGAGGTTGCATTGAGAAAGGGCCACGCATACATGGGCCATACTCAGTCGAACAAGTAAGATAGTTCCAAATGTTGCCATCTTATTTGCTCCATGGTTCCCTGGAATGTTCCTGGGACTCCACACGAATACAAGGTCAATTCAATTCAATGCAATACAGTTCCGTTGAATTAAATACAATTCAATTCAGTTGAATTAACTTCTATCCAGTTCAACTCAATTTAATTCATTTCAATTCAATTTAATTCCATTCAATCCAATTCAATTCACCTCAATTCACTTCAATACAATTCAATTTAGCCCAATTCAATTCCATTCAATTTAATTTAATTCAATTCAATTTAATTCAGTTTAATTAAATTCAATTCAATACAATATAATTCAATTCAATTCAATTCAATCCATTTCAATCCAATCCAATTCAATTCAATTCAATTCAATTCAATTCAATTTAATTTAATTTAATTTACTTCAATTCAATTCAAATCAATTCAATTTAGTCCCATTCAATTTGATTCGATTCAGTTAAATTCAATTAAATTCATTGCAATTCAATTTACTTCAATTCAATTAAATTCAGTTCAATTCAATTCAATACCATTCAATTCAACTCAACTCAATCCAATGCAATTCAATTCAACTTACTTAATTTAAATTCAATCCAATTCAATTTAATTACATTCATTCCAATTCAATTCGGCTCAATTCAGTTCCATTCAGTTCAATTCAGTTCATATCAATTCAATTCCATTCAATTCAATGCAATTCAATTCAATTCAATTCAATTCAATTCAACTCAATTCAATTCAATTCAATTCAATTCAATTCAATTCAAAGCAATTCAATTCAATTCAATTCAATTCAATTTAATTCAATTCCATTCAATTCGATTCAATTCAATTAAATTTAGAATTTAGATTCCCATATTGTTATATATGTGATTATTTTCTTAATATTTTGTATATAGCAATCTCCAAACGCTTTACTGTCCATCTACGAATATGCTCTGGACGATTTTCGGTTAAAATTCACGATGAGCGTTGAGACTCGTTTTCATCTGACCGAAGATGTAAGTAATTAACCAGAATTTCCGATTATGGGGCACTGATAATCCAAGTAACACTAACGACGACCCATTGAAAAAATGATTTCCTCTATATCCCATAAAGAGATTGGGGAGAGCTCTTCAATGGCAATTGGGAGCTAAAGTTTCGCACCAGTTCCGAACGGTATTTTGAGAACCTTTTGCACGGCTAACTACTCGATAGTGTCGCCATCAGTAAGCGAGGTGACCGTCGTTGAAAGAAATGTAAGGTGGTCAAAGCAGAGATGGAACTCGCGTTCTCATGCACATGGCCCGCGCACACTAGCCATTGCACCATGAGCCATTACATCAATATAGAGTCACACTGCGGTGTAGGGTAATGATCAACTATGTGCTATTGCCGCAAATTGATGAATTGGGAAAATAAGAATTCTGTTGTCTTTGTGAGGTTACGCTGTCTTCTGTTCTTTGCCTTTAATATTAGTCCCTTTAATTTGAATCGAGATTACGTCTGTTTGTTTCGTACCTTATCAGTAGCCCCTAAATTTCTGCCATCAACTCTTTAGTGCACAAGCTCTGATGTGTTTTGTTTGCCCCGTAATTATCTCTGCCGCGATTTGCTGTCGCTCAGAAGATTTCCGAGTGCCATCTTTCATTGTCACAGAAACCTGGAAACAGGCGTATATATTTTTAGCAATGATTCAATCATTTTGATACTTTTTCATTTAATGGGCCAACGAAATAAAGTATAAACATAAAAGTGTCTGTAATTAAATAAACATTATCACACAAAAGCAAACAGCCACGCTGGAAAGAAGACAACAAATATTTTGTATTTTTTATTATTTTTCATTTGTGACTGTTTATAATGGACCAACCTACTTGGATGATTATGATGCCAGGGCAATGATGACAATTCAAATAGCTGAGTTAAGACGGAGATAGAAATAACAATTAATTATTATCAATATCCAGAAATAGATGGCCTCATTGTGGTTGCTTTGAGAGTTGCAATCATCCAGTGGTTTGTTTATTTTTTGTACTATAAATGTATCACCCTGTTGTAAATAAGTCACAGTATCCCTTATTAGTCCAGTGGGTTTCTTGATTTTCTGTCTATACCACAAAATACTCGGCGCAAGATCGAGTTTCTGAAGTCGATGTTTTTGTTAATTCTTTGATTTATATTTCATTAGGTTATATTGGATTTTGTTTTGCTTTATTAAGTTCTACCCTGTTAACATATTTGAAATGTATATGCCACCCTGTAGCTTTGAGATAACTTCACCTTAATATAGGCCGTTTTAAACTCAGCACACAGTCTGGTTTAAATAATTTACTTTGAATTCATTAATCAGGCTGCAAAAATCACAAATACCATTCCCATTTGTTTCCGAAGTTACTCCCATTCCTTAATGAGGTTTTAATGAAGTTTTCCAGGAACTCCTTTTTTTGTGCGGTAACTTAGGGAATTTGGCTGGACAAATATTAAACAGATTTCATGTGAACTACTTGTCTCTTGAATATCTATGAGATTTTCTAAGAATTTTTTCTCAAATATTCGTTACTTTTACGTTCGTGTCTTTGATTTGGAATGTGGTATCGTTTTAAATTCACAGCGCGAGTGTTTTTGGTTAAGCCATAAACTTGGATTAGCTTAAGTTTAAATCTAAATTTATGAGTTCTTGGCAGATATTTGAAATACTTATGTTCTCTGAGTGACAACATAAATCGTGGAATGCCAAAAACGAAGTCAATTCTCTTTGAAAATAATCTGCTATTTAAGAATCAATATTGAAATCACAATCGCAAAAGAACTTCTCGGAAATCACACAAATGAAATGGAATAATAATGAAGTCAGTAGAAATAGAGTTGTTGCACATGAGTTCACGTAGGGCTAGATTTGAAATAAGTTTTGAAATCAAGCATGAAAAGTTTGAAACTGCTTCACATTTGGCAAATTAAATGATAGTAAACGGAATTTTTCATGAGAATTTAATAATGTAATTGAAAATTGAAAAATACACTCGCAAAAATATGTTAGTAAAAATAGCAGGAAAGTTTGATGAAAAGGGGATATCAAACAGGTTTGCTACTTCTTGTTTCCTCCTTAGAATCTGGTGGGGCAGCAATCGGAATCGAGAGATGTTTTAAGAGCTGAAGTGCTAGCATCGAGACGATAGCCAAACTCGTGGAATTAACTGGTTCAGAGACAGAAACCATTGTACATAATTTTATATCGCGGTGCCATAGATAAGTCGAAAAATTGCTCCGTATCCAAACGTACCCGGATAATTGTGTCGACAGAAAGGGATTTCTAAACGAATTTAAAGTTTGGAAGTTTTACCTGAAATCAAAAGCCTAAGACCCTCTTCATTAAGCCTGCCCCAATACCTTACAATGTCAATGCCTCAATAAGTTATGTTTATTCGTTGTATTAAAAGTCTATTGCTTTTACAAATCCTATCTTGCCCATTACGAACACCCTATCCGACCGATCATATTTGAATCATTAAATTATCTCCTCAAAAACAAAAACAAACTGGAGACAACAGTGAAATACTGTTTATGAAATATTGCAAAACAAAAGTGTACTCTGGTAAGAGCAGGACAGAAAAAATGCGTTTTTGTGGTTATGACTATTTGACCATATTTGCGATTTACCGATATTTCTGGCTTTAATTCGTTAACCATTTTTGGTTGTCCAAACCAGTCATTTTGAAATAAAGCCTTGTGATAAAAAATTAGAGGAAATTAATGATATTTTTTAAGATTTAATAAAATGATTCATAGAATTGGTTGGCTCCAAAAGATGCAAGGCTTTTTATTAAATTTTTTCCTAAAATGCTCGTCAGTTCATGTTGCTTTTACCACGAGTAACAACAGCTGATCCATCTTCTTTAATGACTTTCTTTAGGCATTTAACAAAATATTGTGCTTGTTTTAGCTTGCCTCCCAGTTGTCGTCTACATTCTCTTTCCCTCACTAAAGCATTAACTTTCATTTCTGTTTTTCTACATTAAAGAAAAACATTTTTCTTTTATTTTTATTTTTGTTTGTTTCTTACGATTATTACTTTTTATTAAGCTATGTTTCTTTTATAAACAATTTAATTTTAATTGTTATGACTGTATTTTTTACAACTACAATTCGACTGGGTTTATCCCCCATTTCCAGTTCCTATTAAAATTATACTTCACTTTATCATTAGCGTCAACTTTTATTTGCATTTCGTGTTTTGTGACATTTTTCTTTCCTTCTTTCTTAGTTTTCATGAACGTTTTATGGACTCTCCTGTGTCCGTCCGGTGGTCCGGTCATGTCGAGTGTGTTTATGAATTTAATCACCATAGAACTTAAAGGAATCAAGGAAAATTTCACAAAATTGCTAGAATCCTGAAGTCTATAAGTTGTGTGTATCAAAAAAATATATCCTTCTATTTTATATTAACGCGGAAATATTTAAATGAGTATTTGTGCTTGTTGTTTGCTTTGCATAAACAGCGCCTAAAAGTATACATTAAATTTTAAGTGAAACAAGCCCCTACAAATAGGCAACAGTTTTTTTGAAAGAAACGTAATACGATTGAGAATAATAAAGGAATTCAATCCTAAATAGTATAGTATTAAATTAGACAGAATTTATTATACAAATATTAATAGCTATTCGTTCTTCCAGTAAGAAACAGATATAGCTTTGAACTCAATTGAAAGAAATGTCCTTCAGTTCTGTACACTTATTGAGGAGGGCAAACTTTGGTAAGAACAGTCGAAACCAACTTAGTGTGCCAGTCTGCTGTAGCTGGTTGACAAAGTCGCTAAGTAGACATTGATCTTATAGATCTCCATCTAGAGCTGTGGCAAACAAATCCCCAGTAAATGTGTCTGTGCTTAGAACATGTGACTTATCACCATTGGATTCCATTCTGTGGGTTTATTTGAAGTCAGAGCTCAACATGCCCACATCCAGCCGTGCATTGAAGGAGGGTATTCAAAGCTGCATCAACGACCGTTGGAATTGATAAATTTTCGATCGATACCAATTCATACACATATAATGTTCTTCTTACCAATGGTACCAATTCCGGCACAGTTAGTAGGCATTTGATGTTGAACTTGTCACGGAGTTCGAAACCAGTCACGCACTGAGTTCGCTTTCCTGAATTATTTATTATTCCAAGGAAAACGAACCGTTTTCTCTTAGAAAAATGTATCAGACCTTGAAAGATTGTAGTATAAACTTCTCATACATAAACATTCCAAATGTAGCTACATTTATGAAAAAATATCAAAGAAATTTTCGAAACACGTGTACATTAACGTCATTTGTCCAAAGTGTTATTCCATTCCAAAAAAAAAAAAAACTAAAACACTTTGTTTTCTAACTAATTTAAATCTTGGGTAAATATTGGTATGTTATGTACTAGATACTGTGTACTACATGTAAAATAGAGAAAATTCACAAAAAAGAACAAGCACAGTACCAAAAAGTACATAAGTTGTACCAAAAGGTACAATAAATTTATGATAGCTTATAAAAAATGTACCTAACAATTCACAACATGAACAAAAAAAAAGCGAAACGTGCATAAATAAATAAAATCGACAATTATAATAAAGAAGTGCATGAATTGTACCAGAAAGTACAGAGAATGTAACAAAGAGAACATAATGAAGAACAAGTAAGAACATTGGTGTACCCGGGTATACAGAGTGTACCAAGAGTGTCCATTAACTGTACAAAAAATTTACTGAATGTACATAAAGTGTTCCAAAAATATATAATATATAAAATATATAAGGTGTACTAAAAGGTACATAAAGAGTACCACAAAGTACAAACAGTTTATCACAAAGAACATAAACTGTAACATATATAAAACAAGAAGTACATACAGAGTACCAAAACAAATACACAAATATATCATAAAGTAATACATAAAGTATTCCAAAAAATATATTTCGGTACACTTTATGTCCTTTTTTACACACTTGGTGTCCCCTTTTGCTACATATTTTGGTTAACTTAATGCACTTAATTTATTAACAATTTGAGACACATTAGGTACTTTTTTGGTACACTTCAAGTACTTTTTGTAATTCTTTTTTCTATACTTTATGTACTATTTTTGGTACATTTTCATAACTTTGGTACACTTTATGTACTTTTTAACATAGCTTATATAATTTTAGGTCCGCAACTTAGTAGAAATGTTGGTAAATTTTTTGTACTTTCTGTTACACATTTTGGTACGTTTAAGGTACTTTTTGATATACTCTCTGCATTTGTAGGAACTTTGTTTGGTACTCTTCAGTTGCTATTTTTTAGGTACTTTTGGTACTTTTGGCACTTTTTTCGTGTATTTTATGTCCCTCTTGGTGGACTTCATGTACTTTTTTTTGGTACATTTTATGTACTGTGTGGCACACTTCCTGTACTCTTAATGGTATATTTTACGTGCTCTTTGGTACACTTCATGTATTTTTTGGTCTATTTTATGTAGTTTTTGGTACACTTTTTGTGCATTTATGGTACTAGTGATGTACAGAGGAACCGATTCGGAAGAGCCGGTTATTTACAAGAACCGACCGGGGGCTTATAAGGCAAATGAACCGAAAACTGTTCTTTAAGGACCGAAAAACGGGTTCAAAAGAACCGAAAACGGTTCTTTACGGACCGAAAAACGGGCTCAAAAGAAGGGAAAATGGTTCCCAAAAGACCGAAACACGATTCTACAGGACTTGAAAAACGGGTTGAAATGAACCATAAAACGATTGCTGAATAAGAGGACTCGTTTCCAAAGGAACCAAAAGTGTTAACCTTTATTTGAGGGTACGAAAATGTGATTTTTTTTTGTCAAATTATGTATTCTTATAATATAATATTTCACTTAAGCCTCTTTGGGTCAGCAATTTGCTGAGAATCAGAACCGGCCCAAATACCCCGTTCTTATCGGAACGGGACTCGACAGAACCGTTTGTTAAAATACACGGAACCGCACATCCCTATATGGTACGCTTGATGTACCTATGGTACACTTGGTACATTTTGACAGGATATATTTGCATTTTTTATACTCGCTGATATAGTTTATGTACTTTCTGGAACATCCTACGAACTTTGTGCTACAATTTATGTGATTTGACTTACTATTCTAGGAAACATGTAATTTCATGTAATTTAATGTAATTTATCGGTAAATTTTATGTACTTTTTGATACGAAGAATAAATGAGAACACCGGTTCACGTTCATCACTTAGAACTATTTACTCCAAGTGTTTTTATGTCTTGCGTGACGTACGCAAACAGCTTTCAATTTAACCGACCCGTGTGAGACGACAAAAAGTTTGCCGAAATGCATACAGCGTCGCCCAAAATGTATCACCCTATCGGCAGATGCTATAACTCTTGTTAATGGTGGTAACTGCCAGTTTTGTTTTGACATTTGTAAAGTAAACAGATACAAAATATACCTCTGCGGGCCATAAAACGCTACACTCCTCAAGAACGCGGAATACTCTTGACTATTCATTTAAAAATTCCGGTAATGTGTGCGGGTCTTCTGCATGATCCCTGATCAGACAATCTAACGTTCCTTTCGACGGCGGTCTTCTCGCTTAGTGATGAATACACTATCGAGAACTTAGCAATGAAAATGCTTCTCAAAAATACCATTCGGAATCGTTGTAAAACTGTTGGCCCATTTCAGTTTGTGTAAAACTAGAACACACTCAGCTCGGTGGTTGTGAGAAACTCTCCCCAATTCCTTCATGGGATGTCATAGGAGACAATTATTATTTATTATGTTACGGACGATTTTCGGTGGAAATTTGTCATGAACTATGAAGTAAATTTGCATCTTAATGGCAGATGAACGAACAAAGTTGTCGTTTCAGGAACACTGAGAATCCACATATCATTCACGAACAGCTATCACTTCCCCATAATGTCACTGCATGTTGCGCCATTAAGCCGAAGGTGTCGTCATGCCTTATTTTTTCGAGGCTACCATGGGTAGCACGGTTACTGTAACTGGTGTGCGATACGGACCAATAAACAACGAGTTTTTACTGGCTCAAATTTATGAATTGAGACTGGCGAACATGTGGTTCCAACAGGATGGTGCCACTGCCAAAATAGCTAGCGCGACAATTGGCACTTTGAAAGATGTGCTCCCAGTACGTGACAGCACTGTGTCAATAGTATAAAATTCTTGTAAGAACTTCTAAAAACAAGGTAAAATCCCTCATAATATAAAAATTAAGCAAAAAAATTCTTTTCGAAAAATAAACTCATTTCCTTTAGTCTTTATTTTGTAAATGATACAATTCTCCGCTCTTAAATAATTATGGAAACGCTTGAAAGAACTCAATAACCAATTAGTAAATTTCACATTAATAATTTAATATATTTATCAATTTGCAACAATCAATTTAATTTAAAGCAATTTAATTAATTCCTCAACCAACAATAAAACAATTATTAATTTACTCTTTTCCCCTTTGCTGGGTGTTCCTTTTCATTCTATCTATTTGCAGCAACAGCCAACAAGGGATGAAAGTGCACCCGACCAGCTGTGTGATCAGTGAAAGGAAAATATAGAAATTCCAGAAGTGTTTAAACAATAAAGAATTCAAAACCAAAAATTCAAATCAACAAATAGTTAACCGTCAATTAATTGATTTTAAATTGCAAAACCACCACGAGAATACAAAATTTACCCAACCGAAAAATAACAAATAAATACAAATCATTCAAAGAAATCACAGAAATTCATTTCAATTCATTCGCAACACAAGGTCATTTCAATAAATCTCAAAACTCGCACTCTCAAAAGGAACGAGAGAAAAAGGGAATTCAAATCATGTTGTGAATTGAAAAACTTGTTATATATATATTTTTTTTTTTAAATTTTGGTAACGTCTGAAAAAGTTTCAATTTATTAGAAAAGTGATAAAAATTTAAAAAAAAAAGTGTTTGAAACAGTGAAATTTTGAATTTTTATTGAAAACCAATTCCAGCCTAACATCATGAGTCCAATGAGTGCAACGTCTAAATATCTGGTCAACATGTGGCTAATTGCATTGTCACTAGCGGCACAGGGAGGTGGTTTTGTTAAAGGAGGTAAGTTCGTCAAAAAAACATTCAAATTTAATATAAAACTGAAAGTTGCTACTCAATTGCATTCATATGTTTCAAAATATGCTGCCTAAAAGTGGGCAATATTAAAAATGTAAGCCAATGTTATTTGTATTTTGAATGACAAAGGGGACCGACTTAGAAATTCGTACAAGTTTGTACGCTTTGTCTTTAAGTATGTTTAGAATCAAAAATATATACAATAACTACAGCAGATTTGATGATACCTGCTATGCAGAATAAAAAAAACTTTAAAAACACCCTAATTTTTCACAAACATGGGTACATTAATTGTACTGAACTTTTTGACGTAGAATACGTCTTACCTTACGGTATGAGGAGTCATGTCAGGTTTTTATTGTTGTAAACTTTATTTCATTGAATTTGAGGAAACGGCTAGATGAATTTTTTTAAAATTTTTTTTTGTAGGTAAATGAAGATGTTATCTTTCGTTTGATATACATTTCATATTGGTAGATATATTTCTAGTATTTTAATTTCTCAAATGAAAATTGTTTAAACACATATACTCAAACATATGTGTGGTGTTTGGTTGAGTGTTTTTGGTTGCTCAACATTGCTTAGGAACATGTATCTAGTAAAAAGTGAAACGAACAGCAAGCTAATGTTGCTTGGCAACATGTATCTAGTAAAAAGTGAAACAAACAGTAAGCTAACGTAATAAAGCTTTTTTGCGAAAGCTTAAATAAAGCTGTTGTAACATTAATTTTGAATTGTAAAGCGTAAAGCTTTCACACAACGCTCGAATACTAATGCGAAGACTCGATAAGGTAAACCTTTTTTAATATTAGGGCGGCCCTCTCAACATTCGCAGAACTTATTTCAATAAAAATATTAATTAAAATACATAAATTAAATTAAGTTTAAAAAAATTGAACATAATATTTTTTTTTTTAAACGGACATGAATCAAATGCCGTTGGTAAATATAAAAATTACAGCAGACAGTTGTCCGAATGTGTCAGAGACACGCCCATTAAGTTTAACGTAGAATACGCCATCCGATAAGACAGAAAACATATATAACAATAAATGATAAATAATATAAGCAAATGAATTTATTGTTATATATGTTTTCTGTCTTATCGGATGGCGTATTCTACGTTAAACTTAATGGGCGTGTCTCTGACACAGCCTGCAGGGACAGTCCGTGGCCGAAGGCCTCGGACAACTGTCTGCTGTAATTTTTTTAAAAAATTATTATTATTTTAAAACTAAAAAATACCTTTTTAAATATATTAAATAATTAATGATAACTACTATTATCCTTAACGCATATAACAGTTTCTTGGATAAATTGTGTATATTTATCTCCTCTGAAATATACTCAGTTCGCAGAGAGTCCTTTTTTATCAAATTTTTTTTTATCAAAATTGAAACAGTGGCCTGAAATAAAAATTCTTAAATTGCGATATTCTAAACTTGCTCGGTATATGCGGATAGTAAATTTGGAAAATACACACCGAGAACTGTCATTCTTTAAACTTTTGGCTCACACAAGGAATCTTTATTTGGCCACAGTGGGACAAACCCCGGTTTCGACTACGTCTTTGAAATTAAAATTACGAGATTCTGTAAATGTTCTTAAATATGGGGATAGTAAACTCGGATTGCGAAACTCAGGGCCTATTATCTGCAATATATTCAGTTCGCAGAGAGTCATTTATTTAGCCATAGTGGGTCAATTTAAAAAATTGAGTCTAAAATAGAAAACACTGAATTGCAACATTCTAAAATAACTTTGAAATATGGGGGGCACCAAATTTGGAAGGTATACCCTGAGAACTATCACCCTATATACTTATGATTCATAGATAATTCTTTATTTGTGTAAAGTGGGACAAAATCCGTTTTCAGATTTTTTCGTAAATTGAAGATCTGCAGCTTTTTTGTTACCCTGTCGTCTGTCACGGATTTGACTTTAGCAGTTTTCAACAAACAACGTCAAATCTGGGTCACAAAAATATATATTATAATCTATTAATTGTTGTGTCTCCAACATGTAATATAGAATAGCAAAGACCATGTTGTTGGACATAAGTATACTACACTATATTTCCGCCAAGCTACAAACACGTTATAATTGCATCCAAACAACAACAAAAAAGGAAAAATTTTCCCGGGTGTAGAGTTTATTCTTTAGTTTTTATTAAGCGATACAATCTTGAGATTGTACGATTTCATTCTTGTCAGATTTTTCAACAATCATAATAGTTAATAACAACTGCACGAACTCTGCCATAATTTTGCGTTCCAATATTTTTAGAAATTTGAAAAATTTATCTCACCTCGTTCCGCATGACTAACATCGAGAATTTTCAAAAATTTCTCATTATTAAGAAAAGTTTATTAGTGTTATTTCTTTTTTTTTTTTATTTAGAAATCATAAATGAAATCTTCATAAATCCGCAAGCAGACGATGAATTTTCAAACAAAATAAAAATGACAAAAATTTTGAATTCTCTGGCGTCTCTGAAAATGTGCTAACCTCTAATATTTGCACAAATCTGACAGAAATCCTCTTAGATTAAATAGATACAATAAATTTAATAGACGTCACAAAGGTGTCACAAAATTTATGGTACCGAATTATTTGAATATGAATATTGAAAAGCAGACGAAAAAACGCACAAAAAATCAACAGAAAATTTCAACAAATTGAATATACAGATGACAATTGCTTCGACAATAAATTATCCAAAACGAATGGAATATGGGAAAGGAAATTGAGGGGCAGGAAAATTTTGTTGAGCTTTTCGGTATTTTCAAATATTAGTTGGTTTCAAGTCAAATGATAGAAATCCCAGAAGTGTGGAGAGTGAAATTTATTTCAACAGCAACAAAAATATAGACCTTTGGGTTGTATTTAATGACAGTTAGAATTGAATAGAATTTTCCAAAATTGTGTATTTTCAAAATTGAATTATATTGTTTGCAGTTTATGTAGCACCTAATCTTTTGTGAGATTGTAACCCGTTGTTCTGATCTGATCTGTCTTCGATTGGCTTCATATCGTTGTCCTCTGGAGTTTCGTAGGAAATAGGACATTTAAAAACTGGTATCACTCTCTTAATCTAATAAATTTAATGCATTTTTTTTTGTTTTGATTTTATCAATAAATCATTGAAGGATCATACCATGACAATTCTATGTTCCTAATAATTATATTCTTATTTTTTTTGTGGCTGAATTCTTCCTTTTGTACTCTTTAGTCAGTCCGTGTTGCCGGTTTTGCTCTTATCCTTGATGAAAAGCTCTGCAGCTGACATCTGTGCTGTTTGGTCGGGTTTATTGTCACTTGGGCTACATCTATGGCAGCGTTATCGTATGTGCAGCTTTGTTATTTTTATTTTTGATAAGACTTTCCTTATATTACACCGCTTTGAGACATTAAAAAAAATAAATAAATGGTTTCCCATTACATCCCGTGAAGGAATTGGGGAGAGCTTCTCACAAACAGGGATTCGGAACGTTATTTTGAGTAGCTTTTTTGTAACATGATTAAACTTAAATGTAACATTGGAAAATCTCTTGAAAATATTTTTCTCCATTAGTCATTTTATATGAGTCAGTATTTATAACTTTTTACTTGTATGCCAACGCAAATTGTTTTAAAACCCCATAACAGTAATGAAAAATTCCACAAAATGTTTATGGCGACTCACCGGAAAATCCAATAAGAAAATTTCTTTCATGTTTCCAAATATTTTTTTTGGGGAAAAAGGCTACAAAAACAAACCCCCTAATAAAATCGTCCAAAAGAAACCAACAAAATATTTTAACAATGTGCAAATATAAACGCAAATTTGCCAGATGTGTTGGAAGGTGTTTCTCCCATGGACTCATACAGTTACTTCGTCTCCGGCGGCCTTTGCTGGCAAACGCCACAAAAATATTCGCTTATTTGAATTGCAAACGATAACATGTTCTGGCATTTCTCTAAAGAACAACAACAACAAAACAGAAAAAAGAACCATCAGCCATAAAAAATGTATTTATTTAATTGGGTCATTTTTTTTTTTTGGATTTGTATGAAAATCGTAAAATTGTGGAAATTGAAAAAACTTGTTTGTTTATTGAAAGCCAAATTGAAATGCACAAATCGACAAATTTACATTTATATGCATTTAAATCTATAAAGTTTACAAAATCACGCATTTCTCAAGTGTTTTTCTTTTGCATTTCCCTTCGCAACGACTGCATTTCCACGAAGAAAAAGTTGAGTACATTATTTCACGATGAATCAAATCAATCTTGAATGATTTCGGGGAAAACCTATTCAAAAAAACAAAATCCAGTGCAATGGCCGGTCGTTCTCAAGTACAGCAATTGAATATTTTTCAATATCTAAATGATTTATGGATTGCACTTTTAGGTAAAATGCATTTAAATGTAAATGTGAAAGCACTTGAAATTTGCAGACAAGGAAATGGGTCAGACACTTTAAAAACTTTGGAAAATATTGAAAGAAATGTTTGGACAAAGTGACAGGAGGTCAGCGAACTGTCAACAAGGTAATACATTTAATGGCATACAAAACAAAAACGTCCTCCTCTTGAATACAAATTTATAAAAGACGACAGAATTTGAAAATTTCTTAAGAAAAATGGCCCGTTTGAAGATATACATGTCAATAGATACCGAAACTAATTATTGATGGCCTCGAGGTTTTAATTCCTGTACCAGCTGGATGTTGTATGGGTGTAGGTCAAGATATTTGCGCGACGAAGCGATACCGTTGCATGCTATGCGTCCATTTCACTCCTCCCTGTCTGAGAGTGTAGAATTTTCCCTCAAGTGGGTGTCATGAAATTCTCTGCTATTGAGGATTGGCGAAGACCCCTTCAAATCGTCCCATGACCACATTGGCTGGCAATCCACCGCGGGAAATATCTTAGTCAGATGGACGACATTGCAGCCATTTGCAAATCTCCACTATCAAATCCACTAAAAACAGGTGTATGATAAGTTCTCAACCCCTTGTCACATAAGTCCTTGCACTAATTACAAGAAGTTCCTTATCCCAACATTTCTACGACAGTACAAACCATCCAAAAGCAGTTTTTCCTTCAGTATTGCAGAACCAGGTACTAACAAAGACTATATCCCTTAATCTGGATTTACCCTTCGTCTCCACAAGAGCGAGTTAGATTCAAGCCAATGGGGGCCATTGGTCCCATTTCACTACTTGGTCCCATTTCCCATTTCAAATCGATGACCAATCAGAGGCATCTGAGTACTGTGTACGCATAGAACAGCTCATTACTATCAAGAGAGTCTACTGACTCATTCCGTGCAATATGACTATGGAAGGGGACCCAGCAGATATCCAGCTTGTGGTACGCTATACTATTCAATACTACAAGAGTCTACTGACTCATTCCCTGCTATATGATTATGGAAGGGGACCCAGCAGAGACGCAGCTTGTGGGACGCTATACTATTCAATACTACAATTATTCCCTAAGCAAATTTCGGTGGCCGTCTGAGGTGCAATAGCTAACGTGCGCGACTCTTGTACACGAGAACGTGCGTTCAATCCCTGCAAAGTTTTGCAGCCTAAAACTGTGGAGTTTAGTAATACGGAATAAAGCGACCTGTGACAAAAGTATTTTCCTAGGGTTCTTCAAATAAATTATATCACTTAATATAGAGTTCGGTTTCCTG
Source organism: Phaonia tiefii (assembly GCA_963931995.1). NCBI lineage: Eukaryota > Metazoa > Arthropoda > Insecta > Diptera > Muscidae > Phaonia > Phaonia tiefii. Next base: position 286,892,606 of record OZ008369.1, read on the forward strand.
ACATTCAATTTGTTCCCATTTCATATTTCACAAACAAAGTTATTGGTGAGACTCTCCCACTTATGACACTTAATACCTTAAACAGAAATTCCCACATCCATCTGGTTTAAGGTAAACATCAACAAACACAGTTCGCAAAAAAATAAAATAAAGAACAAAAAACCTGGACTGAAAAATCGAAAAACAACAAATTTATCATAAATAAACACAACATGCCAAAATATGTACTCGTATGCATGGGAATTAATAGGCCATGGCCAGAAGTTCAGAGACACTGCCAGCGCCAAGCCAACGCACATAGCCGTATCTCAAGTTGAGCGTCTGGTACTCGTATCGCCACTGAAGCGTAAACACAGGGTAGATAAACGTGTGTGTATGAGAGAGAGAGAGAAGGAGAGCAGCAGTGGAGTGTCTGGTTTTGCATAAGAATCCTAGCTGGTCGGTGGAAGTTCGCTTAGTTGTTTCAGTACTTGGCCATCAAGCCACTGCACTCGAAAACAAAAAACACCAGCACCAAAATAGGACGAGAAAAAAAACGTGATAAATAAATAACCAAAAACAGGTAATATTGGGATTACTATAAAACGAGGGTTGTTCGCAAAAGCACTTTGAATGTTTCATGCGTAAATTTATAAAAACCAACTCAGCAAGTTGTTCCAACAACATGAATACATTTAAATCATATAGTAAAAAATCAACCACAAGCTAGAAAATCCATATTTTTTGGTGTTTGAATGAAAATGTAACGTGTTAGTAGTTTGTCACAATTATAGTATAATTGGGTCCAAACACATTGTGTTTGCTACATAATATTACATGTTTGGGACACAAGGATTAATATGTTATAATATGTATCTTTGTGTCCCAAATATAGTTTTGTGTGTTAAACACCGCAGATATAAACCTGACGGACAACAAAGAAATAAAAAGCAGCAGATCTTTAATTCACGAAAACAATGCTTGCAAACATATACATGGTTCCTGCAATATGTTTCAGGGGCCGTTTATTCACCGTGTATGGTTTATCTGATAAAATTTGTAGCGAGGTTTTGTTGTCGGCTAACGTAGTCTCAGTCGTCATCAGAGTCATCATAAGGACGCACAAAACCTTACGAAATGAGTTGGTAGATTTACCCCGATCTGGGTAATAATAGGGTATTTTTTATTCAGTTATAATAAATATATAATAAATATATATGTAAATTTCAATAATTTACCGAAAGAAATCTGTATTGGTATTTATTCGGTCGTCTGTACTCGTCCGTCGGACGAGTTTTTTTGACTTCACAATTTTATTTTTTTTGACTTCACAACTTCGGTTAAACAACTTCCAGTAGGTTGTGACAACCTCAAATTCGGATGTGGTGACATCTACTATGGTTATGCCAACTTCCAAATTCGGTTACGTCTAATTCCGGGTTTTTTCAGTGGGTCTAAGAGAGTAACGTTGACGGAGATACTGGGTTTCGTGGTCCACGTGTGCCATTCAGTGCTAAACGCTGCGATTCAGATTCGGGTTATGAAGTAGATGCGGCGGGTGTGGTACTCTATATGACTCCTTGCATTCGGTACTAATCGGCAGAGTTTTGTTCTAAAAAGATACGTAAAGGTGTTAAAAAGCACAATTGCTGGATAAGGAACAACTAAAGACTTCGTAGGGACAATGGTACAAGCCTTCATAGAGAGAAAGACGCAAAGCTTTGGTAGAAATAGAGGAGATCTTCGGACGAACCCAGCAGTATATCCTGCTTAGAATCAAAGGTCAAGCCTTCGTAGGAATAAAGAAACCGACCTTAGTTGGAATTAAAAATCAAAGTTTTCGTTGGAAGAAGCCACCGTAGAACTAACGAAACGTAGGAAACACACAATGAGTCTTCATAGAAACAAGCCGTCATAGAAACAATGGCACAATCTTTCATATGAACCACGGAACAATTCTTACTGTGAACAAATGATCAAGCCTTCGAAGTAACAAAGGAACAAACCATCGTAGGTACAAAAGAGCACGTTTTCGTAAGGAGAAGGGAAAAATTCGTTGTAAGAACAGGCCCTCATCAGAACAGACGATAGAGCCTTCGTAGAAACAGAAGAACAAGTCTTCTTAGGAACAAAGAAACAAGCCTTTATAAAAGCAAGGAATCAATTCTTCACAACAACAGAGGAACATAACTTAGTAGGAACAAATGAACATGCCTTCGTAGGAACAATCGAACAAGACTTCTTATGAACAAAGGAGCAAAGTCTTCGCTGAAACAAATTTATAAGCATTCTTAGAAACAAAGAAACAAAACCATTGTAGAAACAAAGTGCCAATTCATCGTAGAAACAGAAGTAAAGCCTTCGTAGGAACAATGGACGGAGCCTTCATAAGATCAAGGAAATAACTAGTCGTTGGAACAAGCGAATAAGGAACAAAAGAACAATCCGTCGTAGGGGCAAAAGAGCAAGTTTTCATCAATACGAAAAAACCATTGCACCACCGATGGCCTTAATATATGTACTAGTGAATATTTTCGTCCTATTACTCATTTGGGAGTCTAAAAAAAGATATGTCACTGTGTTGGCATTTCAAAAATTTTAATTTTAAATCACAACGTTAACTACGACAGTGTCAACTGATGGATTAGATTGAAAAATTTAATCCTAGTAAATCTTGTAAACCTAAGATAAATATTTTACAATATATTATTGTATTAATACAAATTATACGTGCAGGGTGTCATATTCACCATTATACAAATATTAACCAGAATAACCAACAAAAGAATTAGTATGCATCAGGGTAGATATAATTTAAAGTTTATGTCAAGATTCACTATTTCTGTTCATAATTTGTTGAGACCACAACTGGAAATTCAAGTCCTGGGTTTTGCGCTTAAAACTGGACCTTAATTTTATATTATCTTTCATATTATTACATTAACATTAATCATACGTTCAAGGTATAGTATCTACCATTTTCAAAATATTAACAAGAACATCTCATTCAAGAACATAAGATGTACCAACATGTATATATTTTACAATTTCATTATATTTCAGATGATAACAAGTATTTCAAGTCCTGGATTTTGGCTGCAAAGCTAAACATAAATTATATATTTTCCTATACTTTATTATATTAATATTAATCATACGTTTTTCAAAAATATACCCAAGAATAACTAACAACGGAATATGGGATGCATCAGCAGAAATATATATTATAGTAATTTTAAATTGTTCAGGGCTTCCTCGTTCACTGCTGCCTTTACTCATAACTTGTTGAGGCGAAAATATAACCAAGAATAACTCACAACGGAATATGGGATGCATCAGCAGAAATATACTTTATATTTTTTTTTAAATCGTTGATACCTCCCTCGTTTACTGCTGCTTTTATTCACAACTTGTTGAGACGAAATCTAACGCTACCAGTTAAGCGTAAGATTTAGCTTCAAAAAGAAACTTAAAGCGTGACTTAACTGCACGTGTTAGATTGGGGCCACTTAACTAACATGCTGATATATGTTTTTCAAATCACATACAAAAATAGTCAAAAAATAATAGAAAATCCAATACAATCCTATACAAATTTGACCACAGAAGGATATTTTTTTTACTACATTATTTTTGTATTGAAGATTTCCTAGTGACGCATTTTTTACATTGTTGTTCTTAGCTACTCCAGTCGAGCCACAGCGAAGGACATGACCAATCCGTCAAACTACATGCCACAAGAGATTTAAAAGACAATTTTGTGGTGCGGAAGCACTTATATGACACCCTACAAGTGATCAAACCCGCGATGTGTCAGATTAAAATTTAATATCTCAATAGCTCAAAAAATAATGATTTTTTTGTAAGTTCCTATCAGATCAATGATTTTCATGTGTGGCGTTGATCTACTTCTGCTCTTCTAATCCCGTCGATGCACAGTGAAGGAAAAATCAGAATCATCCACTGATATTGGCCTTGGTTATTTTTAACTAAAGTTATAATATTAAATTTTTTTTAAAAAATTTTTTTTTTTTTATTTTAGTTAAATTTTGCCATTGTATGTGTTATGTGCACCTATTTAGTCAGAATTAAAAAAATATTTTTAAAATACAATCTATTGACCAGGCTTCAATATTCTATACTGTTCAATTTTCCGGCCAGTAGATCTACATCCATATTATTATATTATTTTAAAACTTCCAGAATTTGTTCGACCATGCCCACAATCTCAGATATTGACACTTGCACCTAAATTATTAAAGCACTTTATAGTTGTATTAATATTGATAATTCGGTCCGAAAACGCGGGGGTCACCAATAAAATTTTATAAAAAAAATTAAATAAATAAAACAAAATTTAAAATAATTCTTTTGATTTAGATTTTTGCAGCAAAATAAAGAATCAATTATAAGACGCGAATTGTTGGTAAACAAGAGGTTTGACAAAACATTTGCTAGTTTCTAAATCAAAAAAAAATATTTAAAATTTGAAAAAAGAATATTTAAAATTTAAAAAATAATAAAATAAAAATTAAAAAGAAAATAAAAATTAAAAAAATTAAAATAAAAATTAAAAAAGAAATTTAAATTTAAATTTTAAAAAAAATACAAATAAAAAAAAACCTCAAAAAATGTTTAATAAATTAATGTTTATCTCTTAATTTGTTGCCATCAAGTTAAAGACTTTTCCAGTTCATATAGAAAATTTGGACTGTGTTTCTTCAAAAGTATCCAATTGTCGTCCCAGTGCCGATCCACATCATGACTTTAACAAATGTACAAGTTAACCTAGCCTGTAGGGTACAATAGTTTTATGCAACATTTTATTACACCACTGCTTATGAAACTTTTGCGGGTGACTGCAAGTCTGTATGGGACTTAGTCTCATTTGCTTTTATCGTTGCATACATCAGACAGGGTAGAAGTAACAGATATCCCAGACATCATCGACACCAAACGTAACCAAATGATCTGTGTTAAAGTTGCGGTCTCACATTACTGACGCCTTTTTGTAACATAAATAGTTAATGGTTTTATTTCCAGCTAAAGAATGTTTAATAATGTCCGCCTTTCAATCTGTTATGGCATGTTGGTTGCTATTTTGTTGCCATCAAAATTATATTGATATCCCACACTTGACCATGTTATCCAGTTGTCATGGGTACGTTTTTTCGTCATTTCATTTATAACGATTTTGTGGGTTTGTGCAGCTTATTATGCCGCCGCCACCGCCGCCGCAGTCTAGTGGTGTCCGCCTTGGACACATGCAAAAATAAAAAATAAAACGGATTGCGAGTCTGGGTTTCTATGGCTATGATTGATTGCTTTTGAACTTGTCATGGTTTCGATTTCTTGTTCACGTTTCACGTTTTGAGCTATTGATGGTTGTTGCTGTTTTGCGTAAATTTTTATATTCTTTTTGTTTGTTTTGTCTCTGGCTGAATGTAATAAATGGTTTCCTTAGGTTTGCACTTTGTTACTCATTTCAAATGCGGGATTTGATTTTTGTTTGTATAGCATTTTCTATTTTTCCATTTCTTTTACCATCAATTTTTGTGTAGATTACATGGCTTGCAAACGAATTACATATATTTGACTGGGTGCTTTCAAAATATTTCCGATCGAACATCTTTGAAACAGATGGCATGTGACTAGCAATTGGGGTAATAATTTTTGAAGTATTATTAGTGGGTCTTCCAGAAGTTCGCAACTGTAGAGCGTAGTTAGTTTCAATGGAAATAGGATGTCCGCTTGAGCAAGGCATTGCCAATGGATTAAAGGTAAAACGAAAAAACAGACAAGTCTATTTTTTCAATAGCAGTAAAATTTTTAAAATTTACCATTACTTTTGAATTTTTAAAATTACAATTACGAAAGCACCTAACACTATAACACATACGTATGATTACTTTTAATTACTTGAAGATTTTGAACTGTTGTCATAATTTTTTAATCCTTAACTTACAATTGCAAAAATACTTAACACTAGGAAACCACATACGTATGATTATTTCCAATTACAAGAATATTTTTAAAATTTGCCATTACTTTTGAATTCTTAAACTAAGGATTACGAAAATAATTAACACTATCAAATACACCTACGTATAATTATTTTTAATTTTGACACGATTCTTAACATTTGTCATAAATTTTGAATTTTTAAATTGACGATTTCGAAAATACTTAACCCTATATATCACACATACGTATGATTACTGTTAATTACGACCATATTTTGAAATTTGCCCATAACTTTTGAATTCCTAAACTTTCGAAAATCCATAATACTATAAAACACATATGTACGTGTGATTATTTTTAATTACGAGAAGAGTTTAAAATTTACCCCTGACTTTTGAATTATTTAACATAAAGTCTGCTAACATTTATATTTCCCAAAAATATTTAATGCAAATTACCCTTTAATTTGTGGTTAAGTAAGTTTTGTAATATTTAACATGCAACCATATTCCAGGACGTATGATTGTTATTAATTTTAAAAATTCTAGTAAATTCAATCCTTTAAATAATTGTGAACTAAAGCGTGAAAATATTATATTAAATATGAGACAGTTGGTATACGTAACATTTTTACCCAAACCATTTTTCAATTATGATGCCTGTATTATTTGTTCTTTGGAACTACAGCACGTATGATTGCTTTTACCTATAAGTTGATTTTAAACAATTGGTGATTACTGTTGTAGTTATTCATAGAATGCTGTTAAGCCACTACTTAAAGCTAACGCCAACTTTTAATCAAACTCTAACTGTATATTAAAGTAAGCTTTGTAACATTTGGCTTAAAATTTAAGTTCCTGATAATCCAGTATGTATGATTATTGATTTTTAAAAAGTCCTAGGAAATTTAATCTTTTAGAGAATCGTCTACTAAACCATGAAAATATCTTCTAAAATGGGAGACAATTTGTATACGTGACAATTTTACACAAACCATTTTTAAATTATGACGTCTGTATTATCTTTTGTTTGGAACTACTGCACGTATGATTGCTTTTAATTTCAAGCTAATTTTATATAACTGGCCATAAGTTATGCCACCATTTATAGAATTCTGTCAAACAAAAGCCAACATAACTTAAAAAAATAACTTTATCTTTATGCGCACGGGACGTCTGATACCTACTTATAGAGGGCCAATAACATATGCATCGTTGACATATGTTCCAAAATTGTCGGAAAGGTTTGGGTACTCCAGCATCATTGATGGTGAGAGCTATAGAATAGCCCCCAGGACCGACAACACATTGCAGTGAATATTTACAAATCTAAGGTCAAAAGCGGTTGATGTGCAGAAGGTCAATCTTATATACAGGATAACATGTGGTTGGAACGAGCTCGGCTAATGTGATAAAGTGTACAACGCCACAACGGGGGACAGGCTAGAATCGGGGATATCAGGACACAGATCTGGTATAAAATTACGCCACGACCAGATGATATGGGGAACTGCACTTATGGCACACAATGCGAGGGACGACCATGGTTCGGACTTTTAGACGTACTCCAATGCGAGGATAACTATGACGAACGCCTAACATTGGAGATTTTATACAGACGGAGAACACCACTGGCACCAAGGATGAACTGCGGAACGAATTATCATAATTCCCTTGGAGGAGTTTTTTAATCGCCTATATAAATAAAGCTTAAAAACTCTAAGACACTTACGAAAATTACGCTTTTATATTTTTGAAACCACTGTCTACAACTGCAACTTTTGGTGTTCGTGTGGTATTCTTTATCATAATATATTTTGGTACGTTTTAACTTTCTGTAAAGAAATTGATGATTTTGTGCTTGCATTGTTCGCCTCTATTTTTCGGTGGCTTCGATTTGAGATATTTTTAGAAAATTCTCGACTTTATAAAAATTGTGTCCGTCTGGTGGTGCAATGGTCAGTGTACGCGACTCTTGTATATGTGCGTGGGTTCGATCTGTGCTGAAACCACCCTACATTTCTTTCGATGGCGGTCACCTCGCTTAGTGCCGGCAACACTATCGAGTAAGTACCTAGGAAAAGTCCCTGAGTTTACTTTGTTGTTTCGAAATATTAGTTGATTTTAATGATTTCAGCTTAAATGATTAATAATTAAATTATCTAACTTATGAAACTACCGGGCGCATCATTATTTTTAATTGTGAGTTCTTTTACATAAGTCACCTCAACTTCTGTTATTACTCATTGATACCTTCAAAAGGATCGCCAACTTAAAGCTAATTTACAAGATAATTTTCTGTATGACTTGGTCTCCATATAATTTTATGAAATGTAAAAATTAAACAAAGAAAAATAGGCAATTTTTTGTGTTTCTTTAATTTTATTTTGAAATTGAAAATTTAAATCACATTGTTTTGAATATGTTATAGAACAATATTTTGATTACATTTAAGGTCACTGTCTACAAGCTCTTTACTAGCTTTTTATACCAAAAAATAGTTGCCTTTGCCGTCTAAAATATAACCAAATTTCACTATTTGGTTTGCGGAACCACTGTGCGTATAATTAATTTTATTTAACTTAATTATAAATAGATTAACATAATTGGTCATAACTCTTGCTGTTGATTAGTTATTTATGTTTAAGAAATGACAACTTAAAGTAAACAGTTAAGAGAATTTACTAAACTATTTACTATTTTAACACTCAATTAATTTTCAGTAGATAATCAGCTCACAAACTGGTTCTCTTCTAAAACATTTACTCAAGATTTAACTTAACTGGAAACTGCTACTAAAAGTTTTATTAATTTTTTTTCCCAAAAAAAAATACAGCTTACTGAACTTAGTCATATCGAAGAGAGTAAAACAGGTTGCCAGCAAGTTGTGTTTGAAAATTACTGTATTCATTTCGGCAGCACAAACTTGTTTTGCATTCATTGACGATTTATAAGTAGACGAATAAATCTTGAAAACAAGATTTCGATTTTGAAGATGAACAAGCTGAAAAATGGCAATCAAATCAAATACCGGCTGTCATTTATATCTTTCTAATTTGCCAGAAATTCTGTTGTGCATAAATTAGCTGACACTTGTTCAGCTCGCGTCAGCGATTTATGGAAATTGAATGGAAAATATGCAAACGAAATAAAAATTAATGAGTTTAATTAAAGTGAAGCGAAATGATCCATCCATTTGTCTAATGTGTTAATGATAACGACGAGCCAACTGCTGTTGATGGTAAAGCTAATGCCGTTGTTAAAGTTATGACCAATTGCTAAAGTCAGCTCGAAAAATTCCAGTAGCTATCAAGTGTAGATGCTTAGTTTATTGGCTTAAATAAAATAAAACAGTTTTTGGGGAACAAAAACAAAATCATCACATTAACTTCAACGATCTCTCTCTCTCTCTCTCTAGCAAGTTCAACAGCACTCGTTAACTTAAGTTTTATAGCATTTTCTGTTCAATTCTTTAGCAGCAGCAAACATTAAAAAAGAAATTGCTGAAACGTTGTCACATTTCCATATGACATGTCCAGGGAAATGCCGCATTTATTGTCTTAGTTTATCTAGGCTTTGTGTGGTACAAACGATTTTGCTTCAGCTCCCATCCCTAGTATTGGATTGTTTGTATTTATGATGCTGTAAATTTTTTGTTGTGAAATGAATTTCTTTTTCATTAAAAGACGTGGGATTTTGTTGCGTTTCATATCTCTATGATCATACGCACACACATACGTGATGTTATAAAACTCAAAGTCAGCCAGCCACCAGTAGCTATTTATGAGCTGGATACCGCCGTCATTGTAACATTTTTCCATTCTAATGAACTTAAACTTGCCCGACATCGTTTTATGTTCTCGATGTGTTTATGCGGATAATGATGCGAGGGTGTTTGAATTTATAAACATTTTAAAGTTTATTTCATTTAGATGCAAAATTTAATGTAAAGGCCGTATAATGGCCGCATTAGCAGAGCGAGCAGAATGTTTAAACAAAATATGGCAGATTTCTAAAAAAGAACCACATTTCTTCTATAATTATACATTAATCATAGCAAAATATCCTTTTCAAAAAACCTAATAGTAACGCAAAAAATTTGCGGTTACCCTAAAATGTTTAACAAAATGTTTATTTAAAACTTCAAAGAAATTGATTTGAAAATTTAAAACAGAATAATTACCGTTTTGCAAAAATGTATATATATATGATGTATATAACTAAAAAACTGACTAATTAATGTATACTGCAAACAAATTTTGCCAGAAATACAGAACGTATTTCTTTGTTATTCGCAAAAATTTAGCAAATTAACTCATACGAAAATACCAGAGGAAACGAAGCAGCCGCCAACACAAGTCTTTAAACAAATATTCACAAAAAGAAATTTTCTTTATTTTTTGTTTGTCTCTCTAAAATTATAGCTAAATCTATCACATCAAAGAAAATTTGTATAAATGGATTGATACACATTTTTCGTAGCTGTTTTTCGACGTGTATTTGTGGCAAATCCGTTCACGGGTTAACATTTTATTCATTCAAATATCAACCGAAACACAATTAATATTTCTCATACGCAGCGATGTCAAATTTTCGTTTTTTATTTAAATCTCGAATATGTCAAGCACACATCATGAAACGATGGCAATTTTTGCAGAAATTGAAAGCTTAATTTAATAATAATGCCAAAAATAATACACATAGAAATTGTGAATTTGTTTAGATATTCAGATTCGTTAAAATAAAAAATGTTCCTTATATTACTCATACGCATGGTTATAAAAATTGAACTCTTAAAGCTTATCAATAGTAATCGAAGTGTTTACAATTAGATCTCCAATTATATCCCCAATTTGCCTTGTATTATATGTTACAATACTGATTGTAGAAATTAATATTACTTATACGCTATATGGTTGCACATTTGCTATTTTTTTCATTTTTCTTAAATTCATACAGATGTTAACATGCTTTCACTTAAATATGTGATCGAAGTCCATTGAACAAATATTGGGGGAAATCGAATGCGAGGTCAAAATATACAACCAGTTTAAAATATCACAAGATTTAGATATTGCAATTCTAATCGCTGTACAATCTCAAAAGGATTCAAATGTGGAATTAGATCAGTTCGCATTTGAGTACCTACTATATTCACTCTAACATGTCGGCCAACTATTATGACATTTCTAGTGGAACCAATTTGCGTGAGACTATCAACCAAATCTATAATTTTCCGCACACCTGGAGCAGGACGACCAGGAAAACGACGTCGAAATCGACACGTTAAATCGGCAGACCGGAAATCTATCGCTCTAATAATTATTCGCAACTAACTCGCGATATGCCTACAACATAAACATAAAATCACAATTACGCCGTCTGCAGAAATCGCGATACATCCATATTATGCCATTACTTTGGAAATTGCCCTGAATATTGGAAATTGTTGTGCCTAATGCGAACAAAATAGTCATCCAAAATACTTCTGTCGTTTACAAGACTGCTAATAAAACTGCAAAATGATCAAAAAACTTTTGGTATTGTCCCAAATTAATCATAAACAATAATTAGTATTACTCACACGTATGGTGTGCCAAGAATTTTATATTACTTATACGTTTTTTAAGAACATTTACCATGATGATTTTAAGATATTTTTAACAATTATTCCAGTTAAGATAACTCCTAGGTATACGAGGATTGCTGTTTATATTTCTGCCCTAACAATGAAAAACAACTATTCAAGATAGTAATTGGTTTTATTGTTTTGCAAAATATTCTCCATGAAGATTAATATACGTTATATACGTTTCAATCGATTTCCGAAGCACATTTGCATCAAACTCTTTTTTAGGCATCAAAAAACGTTGACGACACAATTTGTTTTTAACGTATAAATCATATAAATCATTACATGCCAAATCGGGGCTGTAAAGCTCATGATCCATCAAATCAATGTTTTTTAAATACGCGCATGTTCGAGCCGGTTTGAAGGAGCTAACATCGCCATGATTGGAGAATGATGTTTTTTGGGGGGTTTAGTTTTCCTTAGATCTCCAAAAACTTCTTATGTACCCCATTTCCGTTTTCTTTGACCGACTGAAAACCCAATTTTTTTTGCCGCCAATTTTTCATGAGGTATTTAAATGTATGGAAGTGGAGGTAATGCCCATGATTGCACCTGGCAACACTAAAAACTGTCTGAGTCAGATATACAAATGACAACAAAAGTGTTATAATGTCCACGGACATTTACAAAAGTGTCACTACGTCCATGGACACCGTGACCCCTGTACAGTATACAAAATGTATCGCGGTATTAAAATACCATCATTGTACACCAAGATTGTCTCCTGACATATTTTAGACATTATGACACCAATTTTATGGGCATTGTGACACTTTTGACATCGTTGTAATATTCATAGATCTGACGACATTTCTTTGCATTTCTTTAAGACCCCTTTACCTAATTATCATAATAAACACCTTGAAAAATACAGAAATTTATTTTCACATCAAAGACAGTAAGACAATTTTCTTGGGTTCTCGCAAATTCATCTTCTTGCGAGCACGTTGATGATTTGAAATGTATAACGCAAGTACACAGTTAGACATATATATTAACCATAATTAATATTACTCATACGTATGACGTGTTCAGCAGTTGTAATTACTTATACGTTCCTTATATCATATTTAAGAATCAACTGCAAATGCTGCTGAATTTGAACACGATCGTCGAAAACTGTGTAGAAACTGCCGTCTTCTCCTTTGACGTAAAACCCTTGCCAGTTGCGAAATTCACTAAATATACTGGGGAATCTAAATGATGCTTCGAATAGTCTACAGATCATCGCTTCCGAGTCTTAATTAAATTCGCAGATTTCGTTGTCTGTTACTACTCCGTAACCCTGTAAGTCTACGATATTTGAATGGAAACCATTTCACCAAGAAATCTTGCCTCCTCCTAAAAGCATCTAAATGATGTTTCGGATAGACTACATGTCATTATTTCACCTCTTTATGAAATCTTAAGCAAATCCGCAGATGTTATTATCCCCAACCACAATAATATAAAATCTAAGCTGCATTACTGTTGAACAGTTTCCTATCCTTTTGGTTAACAAACTAAGAATAAATTTATGAATTTCATTCAGTGTTATATTTCGCTCTTTTTTGTTGCTTTAACGAACATGTCATACGTGCGTATTTAACACCTTTTACGAACTCAAATAAACCCGACATCAAAGCGGGTATAGCAAAATTACCATAACATTATGGGGCATAACTAATTTATGGCTCTTAATGGTCATCAAATAGCAACCGCTGACAAAGTGTTACCTAATAGTCATAACAAGAAAGCGAATAATAGAACTATTTTGTCGGTTGGCCGGCTGTCATAGAACAATTCGGTGCGCATGCGCAAATGGTTCTAAAATGAAACGTGAATGAGGTGCTGGCTAATGGTGATGATGTGATAATGATGGCTTTCACTTTAGCTGCGGTTTTGTGGCTACAAACGTCGTGCTTACTTTTGAAACCTCTACTCTCATTAGCACAGACAAATAGATGACAGCAATAGCAGTAAAATGCTTGAGTTGTTAAACTAATTTGTTTTTAGTTCTCAGATGGTGTGTTATTATTTTTGCCTCAAATAAATTAAGACTAAAACCGGAGCGAATTGCGGGTTCTGTCTTATTTTTTTATTCATTTTGTTTTTATTGTTTATTATTATTATTCTTTTTTTTTTGTTTTTGTTTAGGCAAAGATGTTTTATTATGGAAATTAGCCTTTTTATTGACTTAATTTTTACGAATTCTAAGAGTGTTTTGAAAACAGTTTAAAAGTATAATAAAAAATAAATATAAATTAAGTTTTGTGTCATTTCAGTATTTCGAATCATTGATTTCGCGTATTCATATTCATATTCTTAATCTCATACATATTCTTTATCTGTAGTGTAGTGAGAAGAATCGAAACCGGTTCATTTAGTAGCAACTTAACATTTTATGAATCATTTGGAAGTTATGGACTTTGTACGAAGAATTCTAACCACAAGATGATTAATCCAAAATGGACTACTAAAATAAAGACGACTAACATTATATTGCGATCTTAGTTAAAATTCAAAACACCATTTTAGATAATTTTACGCGTTAATTTATGAATAAATTATAAATATAAATATATTTTGTTATTATTTATAATGTGCCTAATGTTCTTTTGTCAGATTGTGACCTTCGTCATTTAAGATTAACATATACATATGTCCTCCTGCAAAACCAGAATATTGCGTATTCATTTATTCATATTAAATTCACAATTCATAATTTTGTCATAGACAACTTTATATTTCTTGATATCTGGCTGCGTTTGAATCTGTCCTTTGGAGCGTATGATTAAGAGGTGGCAACGAAAGCGTATGGGTATTATTAATAGTTTATATTGTTTTCTTAGCTTAGGTTTGTTTATCAATATTTATGTGATGCAATAAACTGTAATAACAATTCGACAACATAACCATACTTAAGCCGCCGGTAACGCTTTGACGACCCTGTTTGCTCTACGGTTAATGACATCTATAATTTTTTGGGGTAGGGACAATAATAGTTTGGAAGGTCTCAATTCTCTAACTGATCCGATTTGACCCAAGAAGTGGGTCCATTTGGGTCAAAAAGTGGTCTTAGTTCAAACGGATCCAACGGATCGAAAAAATAACCGCATGTAGAGGTATAATGAAGTACGTTTTGTGTCAATACCTTACCTTTTAAAAATGTAAGGTCGACTATAAACGTGCTTATATGAACCGATCAAAAGTTTGCCAAGTATGTTCGCCGAAAATCGAAAAACAAGTACCAAAAAAATATCTTGGTTCCCATTTTTTGCCGCATAGCTACTATTGCGTCATAGATCACAAAAATAACTCAATTGTTCCGGATGAAAATGTATGGTCGTTAGAGGGTTAAACCAGAAAGTTCCATGTAAGTTGAAAGTTTTAATAATTTTCCACTGGAACGTATGATTATTAAAATTTTTCGATATTGCAAATAGGGGGGCGGAACGAAGTGCAAGTGAGCCTTTGTGCCTTTTCTTTAACGGAGAACAAAATTTTTCGTTCGTATTCTAGTCGTAAGAAATTTGTTCTGGATTTAACAAGTCGAATAAAATCTTAAACTTTATCTATACGGAATTTGCTCTCATTTGCGATCACTGATAAAGTTTGTCGATCGAAACCTGTCTATTTAGAGAGACCCAATTTTATTCGAACTCAGCTGTCTGGTTTTCGTTCGAGAGCGAGGAACTGGGTATTTGATTTTTCCACATGGTTCTTTCCTTTGGCAATAATTGTGTCAATGTTGATCAAAAAAGGGGAACACCTTGCAACTTTTGCCGAGAATGGAACGAGAGGATACTGTATCCTGCTAAATCATTAAAAGACCATTATTCCAACCAAGGAAATATAAATATTTAATGCAATGTCGAATCAGCAGCATAAATTTCACTGTCCCATATGTGATTTGCGGAGTTTTATTGTTTGAGTTGCAGTGTCTTTGAGTTCAATACATACGATGAATCCCACACAACATAGTGGTGGGTTACCTGAGATATAACACGAGTGAAATTTGATAGCCCATAGGTATATAATTCACCAATAGGCTCCCCATTCTGGATCTGTGGATTTTGATTTGTTTGATGAGTTGCACCTCCAAAATCTATCTGCAATATGGTTGCATTAAAAGCTGTCGAGCAACTGCTATGAAGAAGTGTTGTTCAACAGCGAACCGGACGTACTTTTGCATTATGCCTTAACCCTCCACAAGCCATGGTATCATCACAATATACCACAGACCAAAAAGTAATCGAAACAATGAGTTTCTTCAAGTGAAAATCGGCTGAAATGAACGGCCAATTCCGTAAAACGACCAGAATGGGTTGGCGACCCTGGCATAATACCAATCAATTGCCTTGGATTGCCTTAAGGTCACTGTGACGTATGATTATTAATAATATATTTAATTTTTCCCCTTTTAATATCATAAGTAATCTCTAAGTTTATATTGTAAACAACTTTTTGTGGCGATTGAAAGCTAAAGACATTACTATAATTCCAGACGCATTTTGGATAATGTAACGATGGACATAAACACAAAAATTCTAATGAAATGTTCAAAATCTTCCACATAAATTTATGACTTTTAAACAATTATTTTAATTAAAAATTTATTTAGTTAAAAAAAATTACATGTTTTCCTAAACTTTAATATTTCCGATGATTTACTGATGCCTTTTAAGATTTTTTTTATTTCCACCGTTTAGGTTTTCTTATAGTTTACACAAAAATTCCGTTTTCATTTAAATTGCGCAATTACAAATTTGGCAAAATTATTAGAATTTTCATTGTAAGTCTTCCTCTCTGTTTATAAATCAAAACATTGTTTGTTTCTGAATTATCGATTTTTTTTTCTCTCAAACCACAACAAAACGTCATTAATATTTTCCCCATTTTAATTTGCTTATCAAAAATTAATAATCTTTTTATTAAAAGTCTATAACGTTAGAGTCGCATTTTATTTCTTATTTTAATTATATTCAGAATTTTTCAGCCAAAAGTTCACAAAACTGTATGGGCTTCGGTATGGCTACAAATTTTATTTGTATGTTAACAAGAAATTATAGAAATTTATTGTGGCCATTTGTGAAATGAAATTAAGGAAATCCCAAAAGTATCATACAAATGAAATTGCATAATAAACAGACGAGTAAAATAGAAAGAAAAACAAAGCAAAATATGAGAAGAAGAACGGGGATAGGAATTCTATGAATTATTTCTAGTGAACTAATTTATGATGATTAAGATGGGGTAAAGGCGCCACAACTAGTTCAGTCTCCATGCACACATTTTTGAAATCATTTGACGTCATTGTAAGTGCGTGTTCATTTTGCGTTTGGCATGTGGTGTTGTTTTTTTGTTTAGATGTAGACAGCAGACATTGTGATTTGACGTCATAATTTAAAGCTTATAGCCAGCATAAATTTTAATTTAGGTTATAGGTTTGTTACAATTTTTGTAAGCGAATTCCACAGCTGAGTGCCAAATTTTCAGTATTTGAAAACAATTGAACAAAAACGAAAGCAGAATCTTATTAAAAAATTCTTATTTCGAGATATATTAAATATACAGCAGTTAACCCAATTTTTCCTTTTATAGAATCATAAAAACTCAGTAATGAACAGAGAAATAAGTACTTTCTGAAATACTTATGAAATAATAATACGCATACGTTCCAGTGGTCCTATTAAAAATCTTAAAGTTTCACTGCCATATTCATAAAAAATTATGAGAGGTTTGAGAGACGTTTTATCATACAAAAAAGTCTCTTAAACATCTCACAACTTTTTATGAATAAGGCAGTCAGTGTATTGTAGGGACCTCTAATCCAATGGGAACTAAATTTACCCAGCTTAAGCCTACCTACTACGTGTAGCCACTGATTGCCAAAAAAACTGCAAGCGATGTTGTGTTGTTCTAGGAGTGGTGCGACTGAACATGTCTAGAGTAACATGATATCTTTTAATCGAAAATGGTGTATGTGTCTTGCAGCCTCTAGGCCAGTATCTTTCACACCTTGAAGCCAGTTCCGCCCGGCGTTCCATAATCTACGCGGCTATCGGACCAACAGCATATAAAAATCACGGGTACTATATATATGGTTCTTTTACCGCAGCTGCATCAGATACTTCTTTTTTTTTGTTATTGATTACTTTCCTTCAAGATTTAGAAAAGATCCGATGATGAATCTTCATCATTTCTAAAACTGATTCTAAGTGCAGGAATGGCTGTTAACACATTACGCCTCTATCAGAAAAGGTCCAAGCAGCCTTTGATCGCGCAATTATTTTGATTCTAACCCGATTTACGGTCTTATTACCACAAAGATTTTCCACTCCTTGGATTAAATAATTATGAAATAATATTACTTATAAGTTACGATTTCATTTTAGTTAATATCACTTATACGATATAGCGGCTGATAACATTCGTTGCAGCCTTGCAGAAACTGTCGTTGTGAAGAAGAAATATAAAGAGAAAGAGATGAAGGAAAATTTAATTTTTTTAGAATTAGTTGTTTTTTAAGAAAAGTTTTTTCAAGAAAAGTTATTCAGTTTTACAAAAAATTTACTCTTTAATGAAATGGTAGTTTTTTAACAAAAGGCAATTTTGTTGTAAGAAAATTTACTTTTTTACGAAAATTTACTTTTTTTAAGAAAATTTACTTTTTTAAGAAAATTCACTTTTTTAACAAAATTTACTTTTTTTATGAAAATGTATTTATTTAAAAAAAAATACATTGTTTAAGAAAATGTACTTTTTGTAAGAAAATTTACAAATCAAAGCAAAAGTAAACAATATAGTTGATAATAGTGGGTCGTAGCATAATAGTATTAAAACAAAAGTTGTTTATTTTTTTTCCATTTAGCCCCCTCTATCCCGTAACGTGCGATAATTAACTTGGTTCCAAAAGAATCAGGGAAAGTGGAAAAATGTTATTGTTTTGTTCAGAAAGTGACAACGAGCGATCAATATTTCTTGATATTTCAGCGACTCAAATAATTTAGCTCAGCCAAAAATCGAAATTAACTCGTGGGCATTTTCGCGTTATTATTTATCACTACTTTCGATGTAAACTACAAAGAGAAGAATGAATTAATGAACTCAAATCTTTTAATGCGCCAACCTACGGTACTATACAAAATTAGTATAATGATTTTTATTGGGGCCGACATTCGCTTCAGGAAACATTTCATGAAGGTCGTCCACGATCGGTTGTTCTGACAGAAACATCGATGCTGTGTGTGAACTGCTATTCTACGACCGTCATGTGACATACGGTGGAATAGAAGTAGTCTTGAGTTTTACCTCCACTCTCATACATGCAATACTACTTGAACATTTGGCCGTAATACAAATTTACTTGCGTTTGATACCGCACAATTTGTCAATCGGCAAAAAAGGGCTCGATTGGTGCAAGGAAATGTTGGAAACAATTCAATGACGGTGGCTCAAACGACATGTATCAAGTCACGACAGGTGACGAATCGTGGATGAGGGCATATAAAAAAAATAATTGGTTTCCCACTACAGCCCATGGAGGAATTTGGGAGAAGCTTTCTAGTTTTTATACTCACTGATTGGGGCCCACAGTTTTTCACCGGTTCTGAACGGTATTTTGAGAAGATTTTTCATGGCTAAATACTGGATAGGGTCGCTGTCACTAGGCGAGGTGACCGCTGCCGAAAGAAATTTTTAGGTGGCCAGAGCAGGGATAGAACCCAGGATCTGATGTGCAAGAGGCGGGTACACTAACCATTGCACCATCGACGGCATATAAACCTGAGACTAAAGAGTCATCGACTGTATGGGTATTCCAAGTCGAACCAAATCCAACAAAATTTATTCGGCACGAAGCACTTCAAATCAAATTATGGTTCGCTTTTTCATCCTATCTGAACATGTGGCAACAGCTTAGTTACAGCAGTAGGACTTTCAATTTTAAATAGTACCCACATATTTATTTGCCAGAAGTTTTTGGTGATACTAATGGAAACGAACCCCCAAAGAAGAATCATTCCCCACTACGTTAATAATAGCTCCAACACATCTACTCACACAAACACGTATTTGATCTGTAAAAACACTGAATTGATTGGGTATCTCTCTGACAGCCCCGACTTGGTACCAAATGATTTATTTTCCTTCCCGCCCACTAGAAACAAATTGTGGGGTTAACGATTTTTGACGGCTCCAGACACAGTTGATACGTTCGAAGCGCATGTTGTTGAGCTACCTCGAAAATTGGTTCAACCGCATGCAGAAGTGTAGTGAAGTGATCTTCATGGAGAATATATCGAAACACAATAAAAACAATTTCGATTATTTCATTTTCATTATTAAACCCAAAAATTATACAGCAACCCTCGTATGTTAGTTAACTCATATGTTAGTAGCGCACATATAAAATTATAGTAATTGGTTTAGTTTCATCAACCCCAAAAAAAAAAGAAGCTATAAAAGTTTATGGCTTAATTATGGCACCAATTAAAAATGAATCTATAATTATTTACTAACGAAGGATGTTAGAGAAATGCGGTCGATAACATCGCGCCATCATCAATCATCCCCTGCTTTTTCTATCTCATATAAAATAACATTATCATAAGGTTATTAAAGTTTTTTGCCGCATAATAATCTACCAATTTGTTTAATAACAAATTAACAATTTGTTGATTCCAAATTAAAACACTTTAGTTTGTGAAAAAACTAACTAGTATATGGATAGGCGAGAAAATGCACTCACGACATGTGGACATGATGCCGTATACCCTCGAGGAAAAAATGTCAAAACAAATTGAGTTTTTGATTATCAAAATTGTTAATTGTGATAGTAAATTGATAATTTTAACCAAAACTAAAAATGTCAAAAGTGGAAGAAAAAACTATTTTTTCCAAATCTACTTACTTTTTTTAAAACATAGACGGAACCACTTTAGTTTGTTAACCAACGAATACAAAAATGCACTGTAGGGAGAAAAAATGCTTAATGATTATTGGGAAGGGATTGTCCATAAGTTCCTGTAGTACAACTATTGCAATAACTGGTGATAATCATAGAATTTTTAGTAATTTTTATTGAAATTCCCCCGTCTTCGACTGTTGTAAATTTTTGGGTGTTTTGCATTTCAATATTGTGTACACATATTTTTTTGTTGCATTTAATCCAGCAGCCTTTTTGCACGCAAATAAAGTTTTGATTATTGATTTCACATGTATATTTTGTTAAAAATAAATTAACAAATTACCAAGCGGCGTTTTTACTTAAATTATGCGCATTTTGTTTCATCGCTTCCCATCG
Organism: Phaonia tiefii; assembly: GCA_963931995.1. Lineage (NCBI taxonomy): Eukaryota > Metazoa > Arthropoda > Insecta > Diptera > Muscidae > Phaonia > Phaonia tiefii. Next base: position 286,913,466 of record OZ008369.1, read on the forward strand.
TTGGCAACTGCAGCAGCATCACGATAATATTTGATAGCGAAAATATTGTGCGATGTGAAAATTTAATGAAATTAAATGATTTTTTTTTTAATTATTCATACGTAATAATGCAATTAAAACTGTGTTTGTTTTCAATGCATAAGCATATCTAAGTTCCGCCATATGATGATCAAATGTAATTTTTCGTAATGAGGGAATTATTAATGAGGCGATGTGTCGTGAGCGCCACGGGAATTTGGAATTTAAAATAAGTCATTGAATTGCCTTTCATGTGGCTCTAGAGGATGCATTTTGAGTGTTTACACTTTCAATGCACTTAATGAATATTAAATATGTATATTGAAAATCATTTGTATTAAAAAATTGAATTTCAAAAAATACATTTCAAAACTTCTATAAGGAGAAAAGTTAAAAAAATTTACACAAAGTGTATCAACAGGCACGCAATTTAAACTTCACAAAATTTATCATTTGTAATTTTGTATCATTGTAAAGGGTGGAACATGTAAATTTTTGAATTTAAATTAAATGATGAATGAATTTTGAATTGAATTTTAATTAAATGATGAATTTAAATAATATTGATCCTCAGCTCGGAGAAAATGATGATTATTTATTGGTAAAACAAGGAAAGGTAACATACAGCACCGCGCACAGAAAGCAACCGTTGCGTACTACGCTTGTCGGAAAATTTTCGGAATCCGATGGAGTCTTCGACCGAAAATGGTGCTATTGATATACACTAGTATAATTTGACCTATACTCTCCTATGGAGCAATGGTATAATGGCCTGTCGCGGGGAAGACGTCCACCATTAAACTGTTGTATAGAGTTCAGAGATCAGCTTGCATCGGCATAACAGAGACAATGAGGATGTGTCCAGCTGGAGCCCTTAATGCAATGCTTCATATTATACGAATTGACCATCACATAACAGCTAGTGCGGCCTGAAGTGCTCCCCGAATAAATGCTATTGGAATCTGGAACTACAATGCATATGGTCATGCGAGAATACTACAGATATTCCCAAGATAACTCAAGATAAACACCGATTACTGCACCCCCTCATTGACACCCGTCAACCTATTCGATGTCAGGTTTCCCAGAAGATGGAGTGTGATATAGAGGAACCACTGACAGGTTTTAACACCAAAGTATTTACGAACGGATCCAAAATCAAATGTGGAAACGACTCGGGTGTCTTCTCCGAAGAGTTAAGCCTTAATTTGTCATTCAAACTCCCAGACAACTGCTGTGTTTTCCAAGCGGAGGTACTGGCCCTCAAGGAAGCCTGCGCTGAACTTCTACTACAACGGAGAACAGACACCATTGGAATATTTGTTGCTAGCCAGGCGGCTCTCGTAACACTTAAATCTAACAACACTGCATATAAATTCGTTAGTAAATATAGGGAAAAACTTGTCGAGCTAGGTCGACTGGACAATGTGGTTCTTACTTGGATACCACGCCACAAGGGTCTCCTTGGAAACGAAACGGCAGACGAACTAGCCAGGTCAGGATCCTCCATATGGTGTCAATCGCAACGCCTATAAGGTCGGTCAAAAGAAATATTATCGTGCTGACCGGGCACTGGCCAATCGATAATCACGCAAAACGGCTGAATCTTCCATATAATGACCACTGTCGTGCCTGCGAAGACGCAGAAGATGAGGAGATGGTGGAACATCTACTCTGCAGTTGTTCGGCTCTAATGAATAGACGCCAAAAAAACTATAGGTCGTCCCTACCTACATAGCCTCACTGAGATCTAATGAGGTATCTCCGATTAACAGGTTAGATATAGACACTATACAGACGATCAAGAAGACGACCTGAAGGTGTGCGCAATTTGGCAACCCTGGTAAAAGAGAACCCAAAAAGTGTCACTCAAACGCATTTCTCTCTCGCATCATATCTGGATTATTTCATACTTTGGCATTTATGAATTTATTTATTTATTTATGAATGAATTTATTTATTATGAATGAAACACAACGTCGTTCAAATGGTCACGACTTGTTTTATAGTACCCCATTCGGTCTACCCAATATTTCAGTAATTTTTCAATAATTTATTTCGTCCTCCATCTCGTGAACGACAGCGTCGATTTCGTGTTTTAAGTACTAAGTGGACTCGGCATTGTCTGCGTAACACTTCTCTTTCACAGTGCCCCAGAGATAATAGTCTCACGAGGTCAAATCGTAGCTGCGAGGCGGCCAATGGACTTCCGAGTTTTGACTGATTATGCGGTTTTCGAACACAGTGCACAAAAGATCGATTGAAGCGTTAGCTGTGTGGAAAGTAGGACCGTCCTGTTGCAACCATACGTCGTCCATGTCACCCTCCCCAATTTTTGGGAATAAAAAATAGCTAAGCATGGAATAGTAATCCTCGCCATAATACGGTGACGGCGGTTCCTAGCTCAGTTTGGGCAAGGAATAAAAGAGAGGAATTCAAATTCAGAAATTGTTTTTATAATTAATACGAGTAAATATAACAAAGTGCTGAAGCCAATTATGACAATTTTGTCAAGTTTTTTGAAAAAATGAAAATTGCAATTGTATCGTAATCTTAATTCTTTACAAATCTTTCCAGGTGTATATGTATGTAACCGCTGTCTCATTCTCTACCCTTCCTCATAAAATATTTAGAAAAATTGCACATTCAACACCTTATCAATTTAATCTAAAGCCCAATATGAATGACATTACATGATTGTATTTCAATACTACAATACAATACAATGCAAACATTTATTTGTTGTACCATGAAGGTTTCTGTCAATGCTAAACGATTGTATGTAAATTTTTTGTTGTATTTTTTTTTTATTTAATTGAAATCGAAAAAAAGTGTTAAATAAAACTACATTAATTTAGCAAATAAATTGAACAACGACAAATATGTTTGCTTGTGTGCTTTTTTGTTTCGCCACATTCGAACGCATAAATAGTTTTGCCCTCCTCTGAACTGTCAAATACACATTTGTCAATTACAGTTCCACCATAAACACTAGACTCTATAGAAATTGTTTTGCAGCCCCGTTTCTCGATTTTGCGTTACATCTGATACTCGCACCCTCAGCTGAGTAAATATTTTGAAAATTTATACAAAACACAAGAATTTATTTATATGAAAAAAAATATATGTTTTTTAACAAGTGAACGGGGTTAAAATTAAGTGCGGGCGCAAATGAGAAGTTGTTTAGATTGGTAGCGTCGATTTTTTCATTTACCTAAATTAGGGAGGCCGTATATTATAATTTGTTGATAAAACGCGATTACCCCCACAACTGGGAAGTCGCTCAGTAGCAATAAGCTATGGTGCATTATATTGGGCTCAACATGTCAGCTCTTTTACTCTTCAACAACTAGACGGGGAGGTCCACCACTTCATCATCACGTGTTAGCGAAATCAATAATCATTTAGATTCTGCAGTGTTGCCAATAGACGACTATATAACCAAAGTTAGATAGACCTAGAATCCCATGACAATAAAAAATTATAAATATTTATCGCAGTTTCCGAAATTTTATAATATGACACAATACAATATATACGTACTTCAAATCAGCGCAAGCAAGCGCGCTTAAAAATCCCTCCCACTACTCCAAAATACATCTCGCTAGATTCGGGTCATATTTTCCTCACGCTAAATACTGCTCATCAGTCGTTACATCCCCAGAAAAAACCGAAGTTGCCGTAACCGAAAACAGTTACACATAGTTTGTTCAAATGAGCTGTTTTAATGCTTCCACCTGTAAAAGATGCATCTTGAAAATAACAGCTGTTTCCCATATCGTGATATAAAGCGATTATCATACTAAACTTTCGTGACAAAATGGATATCGCGCTAAAGCGTTTACATATTGCGATATTATATCGCAATATAAGACATCGTACAAACGTAGTATAAGATACACGTTACTCGTTTGAGGGAAAAAAAGAGTGTGAGGAATTGAATATAAACAAACGCACACAGCTGGATCGAGGACGCGTGCGTTTGCTGATATATTTTTCGCACGTGGTCTCGAGTCGTATATTTTGTATTTTTTTACCTCCACTGACGAGTAGGTGCGCTTTTCATCTCTTCGTGTTACGGAACGTGGCGACCAAGCAACTTGCGAACATGTGTTTACGATGTCTGCTTCAACTAAAGTATTGGGGCAGGTATAATAATTTATTCTACATTAGAAAAAAGTAAATAATATTTTCGTTCCGGTTGGTCTGCTAATGTATTTTGTAACAGCAACATTATTAGCATAACCACAATTGACATCGAACAAGAAACTATTTCAAAAATGCGTCGCAACAAAAAGCCACACCGCCAAACATAAAAAATCCATTAAAACCGCAAATAATTCACTTAGTATTAGTTAATTGATAACTATGAATATCGTATATGATGAAATCACGTGAGATTTTTTTAAACCAATAAAAACGTTATTCATATTTAAATTTGAAATTATTGAGTTAAATTTCTGTGAAGTTTAAAAAGGCATTAGCTCTTTTTATCATCTGTCCGGCAGATAATGATCTCATAGGTGTGATAATATAACATTAGTGAGCGATTTGTTATTGTGAACAGGTTCAGTTGAACTCCCGCGTCAACAGACTTAAGCTGCAAATCATAAGATGACAGTTGCAGTTAGTGAGTATCGACTAAGCTGACAGCTAAAGCACTCACGATAAGTTGACAAGAAACGGGCACGATTTTTATAAATGGATTTTTAAAATCACAAGGTGAATTAATTTCGATATTGGTTACTGGTAACCGTATCATATTGTGTTTTTGTTGTGCTACAATAAACTATAATAATAGGTCAGTTTTTTTTTATTGTTGTTCTCTGATCCTCTGATAGTTTACTCGAAGGTTCCGCTTTATTTTTATTTTTATAGTCTACATGAAATTCAAAAATAAGGTAAAATTTGGCGCAAAATTTGCATACGAATCGAGAATCGGGCAACTGAGTGAACCTTTTAGTAAGATTCTATACAAATGTAACCACTAGGGTGGACCTTGTGTCGATATTTTGGTAGATGAGGGCTCTATTCCGTGCCTTTTTGAAAAAAAATGACAATGCCGAAAAAAAAATTAAAAAAAAAAAACATTAGGGGTTGCGCACGAGCCGAGAAAAAGGTCCACTTTGCCAAAATTAGGGGGGAAATTGCCATAGGTCATCAGGGGTCACCCGTAGGGGGGAAGAATGTATGGTCGACCCCCATTAACTTTTTACCACCAACATTTTCCCCCAAGACACCCACCCCCTATCTCCTCCCCTTAGGAGGGTCACCATACAAAAATGGAGGTTGCTCAGTATTTTCGAAAAACACCATAGGTCATCAGGGGTCACCCCTAGGGGGGCAAAATATATGACCGACCCCCATTAACTTTTCATCCCCAACATCTTTTCCGAACAAACTTACCCTCTATCTCCACTCCTTGAGGGACTCCCCATACAAAAATAAAAGAAGCTGTAATTGAGTAGTACTACTAAGCACTCTTAATATAATATAGTCAAATTAACATATTTTTGTTCGCTGATGGGTATTTCTTGCGGTAAGAATCGATAACATGTAGTAAATACTGTTTCTCTTCTTCGCCTTGACACAGTATTCTATTATAATCTTGTATAATTTTTACTCCTCTTTCGGCAGTGTCGTTCACAACGCGCAAGTTATTTACAATTCTACGACCTTCTTGATAGTCTGCGCGAGATTTCCAGGTTGCTGGATTTGCAAGAATGAAATCTTGCGATATTCCAAATCGTACAAATAAATTTTTGGTATTATGAGAGACGAAGTTGCTCAAGTCTTTAGCCAAGAATTCCTCATTCACATCTTTGAATTTCACCTCGATTTTTTTAACGCTGCTGCTTTTGATTACGACGCGAGGAGCTGGGGGAACCGGGTCGTCTTCTTCATCTTCTTCACCTTCTTCGTCTTCTTCATCTTCTTCACCTTCTTCGTCTTCTTCATCTTCTTCACCTTTTTCGTCTTCTTCATCTTCTTCACCTTCGTCATTCTCATTTTCTAGCAATGCTTGGGCCATTTTGGCCTTCAACTCATTTGAAACCTTGTCATCGAAAAAGGCAAGGGCTATGTGCTCATCGGCGAGATACCATAGGTGACCGATAAATTTCTTTATCATTACCCGAGATAAATCCTGGTCAACGGACTTGTACTCGACGATGTCCTTCAAAAACTTCCAATCTTGATTCGGCGCCTCAGCTGCTCGAGAAGAACCAAACCATGCCTTGACGTAAAGTCGCACCACAAAAATACAAACGTGTCGAATACCATTCAATTCACATACAGATAAGTGAAAAGTTCTCCGAAACAAAAACATCTTGAGGCTGTAAATGGCTTTTGCCATCCATCGAGCATGGGAAACGGGTCCTGGAGGTCGGAAATGGTAATTCTCAAGTTTTTCACCCAGAAACAAAAGAATTAATTGTAGCATTTCTTTGTAGTCATCGCGAGGGTGTTTCTCCTTCAATTGATCTAAGCAAAACTTCTTTATGCCGACTTGCATTGCCACAGGAATTTTTCTGACGACTTGATCGTCTATCAAGCCAGAATGGAATGGTTTAACCTTTACAGCGTCCCATTCCTGTTTGAAACGGTCAAAGCAAGGAACGCCTGGTGCACTGGTCTTTCCCATTTTTGTCTCAAAAACTTCCCTTAGCACCAGTTCGTATACGTGGTGTCTGCAAGGTAAATATAAGATTTTTCTCTCCAACAGCCGCTCAAGAGCAACTGCGGCTCCGGAGAATGGGCCACTGTTCGTTGATGTCGTGTCGAAAGAAAGTCCTTGTATTCGATGTGTCATATGCCAAGATGCCAACAGTTGATAAACGGCATGTGCTATTCTCCGGCCTTTTCCTTTCCCATCTTCTACTTTGGGAACTCCAAGAAGTTGTTCTTTTTCTCCGTACGAGGCAATTACCGGTAGACGGTCCACCTTCTTTGTACCCACAAAATCCAAAAGCATTTTGCCATCCCAATGGACTACGAAGGATTTAGCTGCGACAAGCTGGAGATGAATGAAACGCGTTGAATAATAAGAATTCTGAATGAGAGCAAATAAATCTATGCGATCTTACTTCTGGATTGTCTTTCACATAACTCAGCATGTTCTCTCGATTTGAACGCCGACATCTCCGAAGCGACGTACGGTTTATTGTGTATTGTTGAGGATTGCGTCCAAATGCTTCTGCCGCCGCTATCATAATGCCGACCGCGTCTCGGTCAGTCACTTTGCACTTGTCCAAAGCTGATAGGACTCGTTCAGTAAAACATTGTTTGTAACCTCTTCTGTCACCAACATTTGACGGGCCAGCTTCTGCCGGGAAGTTTTCGTCCTGTCTCCCATTATCATCGCTTGAATCACTGCTTGAAAATTTAACCACTGCAATTGAACGAATTTCATTTGAATATAAACATTGGACGAACACACAAAGCGCGAAATAGCTTACCGCCTTTAGCGAACCGATCTCTACTAGATTCCGTTGCACGTTTGCGTCGCAACTCTTCTTGTTCTTCGCGCTCAGCTTTTCTTTTCCTCGTTCGAGTATCAGTAGCGTCCACACCTCCCATAGTTCCTGGCCGGCCATCTTCTCTTTGCTTTAGCAGAAACTCAATGTCTTCGGTATTTGTCATTTTCTCAAGGGCGTTGGCGTGTGCGATGTCGAAAAGATTATCCAAGCTATCAGAAAACGTATTCTCTTTTTCTCTAGTGGACTCAGTCTTTCTGTGAGATGACTTTCTTAAAGCATCCCACTCATCGTGCAGCGCAGCTATTTTTCTTGTAACATCTCCTCTGGCTTTCGTCGGAATAGCTGCTTGGCGCCAAAAAATCATCACTGCGTCCGCGACTATAACCGCACTATTTTTCTTCGACATGTTTCGTTTGCGAATGTTGAAGAAATGCATTCTTAGCACTTGCTTCTTCGACGGTAATTTGTTCCCCGTAATATTCATGCTTGGATAACCAATCAAAAAAATATCGTCGCGCGATCTAAGTCGTGTTGTCATCTTAACTTTTAAAAAACGGGAGAAAAATCAATTTACTTTTCGCGGTCGTCGGCACTTGTTGAATGACAACAATCGATGAATGAACTGCTATTTATAACTACTACGTATTTTGCAATATTTTACTGCCAGGTACTGATGAATGGGGGCATCTGCTAAGGGTGCCTATGTACCTGATTCAGCACGTGTGCGTTTCAAATTTTTCAAGACTTTCCAAACAATGACCACTCTTGAATATTGGTGGAATTTCTGTAAAAAAATCAAAAAATCTCGATATTGTGCAAATGTAAATACATAGATTTTCAGTATTTTTGTATGGGAGGAGTGGAGATAGAGGGTAAGTTTGTTCGGAAAAGATGTTGGGGATGAAAAGTTAATGGGGGTCGGTCATATATTTTGCCCCCCTAGGGGTGACCCCTGATGACCTATGGTGTTTTTCGAAAATACTGAGCAACCTCCATTTTTGTATGGTGACCCCCCTAAGGGGAGGAGATAGGGGGTGGGTGTCTTGGGGGAAAATGTTGGCGGTAAAAAGTTAATGGGGGTCGGCCATACATTCTTCCCCCCTACGGGTGACCCCTGATGACCTATGGCAATTTCCCCCCTAATTTTGGCAAAGTGGACCTTTCTCTCGGCTCGTGCGCAACCCCTAATGTTTTTTTTTTTAATTTTTTTTTTCGGCATTGTCATTTTTTTTCAAAAAGGCACGGAATAGAGCCCTCATCTACCAAAATATCGCAAAAATGTCATTTCAAGGTCCACCTTAGTAACCACCAAGCTTCGATTTATTACGATGCAATTTTAAGGAGCGGTTAAGGAGCGTTTAAGGCATATAATAATTCACTCCGATAATCTTGGGGGTGGCGTACGAAGAAACGCACAAATTGGTTTTTGTGTAATTTTTCATAATGGAGAATCGCAACAAATTTTTGGCTGATTTTTCAATTTATATCTTTGGGCAATATTCTCATTACGAAAAAAGGCAAAAAAAAGTAAAGTTTCACAAAAAAAGGAGAAATATAAACCAATTTCAATATCCAAACGAGAGAACTCTGCTACAAAGTAAATCCATTATAAGTAGGGTGTTCAAAGCAGCAACCGAAACCCCGAAGTACCCGATTTACCGATCTCAATAATATTAACTGTTTGCCGGTTGTTTAAAATACGTAGTTTTCAAATAACCGACAACACCAAATTTTGATGTCGGTGAAGCGGTTTCATGTTCAAAATTCAAATTTCGTTTGGCATTAAACATTTTTTATTTTTTAAAATAAATGGAATTTTAATTTTAATTAAATTCAATTCAACTCAATTTAATTCAACTCAATTCAAATCAATTAATTTCTATGCAATTCAATCCAATAGAATTCAATTCAATTTAAATCAATTCAATTTAATTCAGTTTGGCTTAATTCAATTCAATTCAATGCAATTCAATTCAATTTAATTCAATTCAAATCAATTCAGTTCAATTCAATGCAATTTAATTCCATTGAAATCAATTGAATCCAACTCAATTTAAATCAACTCAATTCAATTCAATCCAATTCAAATCAATTCAATTTAGTTAAATTCAATTCAATTCAACTTAATTAAATTCAATTCAAATCAATTCAATTCAACTCAATTCAATGCAAAACAATTCAATTCAATTCACTGCAACACAATTCAATTCAATTTAAATCAATTCAATTTAAATCAATTCGATTTAAGTCAATTCAATTCAATTTAAATGAAATCAATTCAGTTCAAATTAATTCAATTCGATTTAAATCTATTCAATTCAACTGAACAGAATTCAATTCAAATCAGATCAATTCAATTTAGTGCAATTTAAATCAATTCAATTTAATTTAATCCGATTTAAGTCAATTCAATTCAAGTCAATTCAAATGAAATCAATTCAGTACAATTCAATTCAATTCAATTCAGTTCAATTCAACTCATTTCATGTCAATTCAATTTAATCCAATGCAGATCAAATCAATTCAATGCAATCTAACCCAATTCAGTTCCATTCAATTCAATTCAATGCAAATCAATTCAATTCAATTAACTTCGTTTCAATTCAATCCAATTCAATTCAACTCATTTCAATTCAGTTCAGTCCTATTCAAATCAAATAAATCCAATTCAGTTCAGTTCAATTCAAGTCGAATCAATTCAATTCAATTAGCTTCATTTCAATTCAGTTCAATTCAATGCAATTCAATGCAATTCACTGCAATTCAATTCAATTCAATCTAATTCAATACATTTCAATTCAATGTAATTTTCAATCCTATACAACTAAATTCAATTCAATTCAAATCAATCCAATTCAAATCAAATCAAATAATTCAATTCAATTCAACCCCAATTTAATTCAGTTCAATTAAATTCAATTTAATTCAATCCAATTCAATTCAGTTCAATTCAACTCATTTTATTTCAATTTAATTTAATCCAATGCAAATCAAATCATTTCAATGCAATCTAACCCAATTCAGATCAATTCAATTCAAAATCAATTTAATTCAATTCAATTAACTTCGTTTCAATTCAATTCAACTCATTTGATTTCAATTGAATTCAGTCCTATTCAGATCAAATCAATTCAATCCAATCCAATCCAATCTAATTCAGTTCATTCAATTCAAATCAATTCAATTCAATTAGCTTCATTTCAATTCAATTCAATTTCTTTCTTTCTTGAAAAATATATAAATATAATTTTAATATCAAATGTTGCATAGCCCTCCATACAAAACTGGTGGAACAAGCGGTGGAACAACCCTATTATCAACATCTTTCGCACAGTTAATTTTGTTATAATCATACCCAACTTCTTCTAAGAGGATAATTGCATCTTTCATTACAATATTTTATAGGATCTGAATATTTTCGGATTTTAAAAACGTAATCTCTATCTTAATATGCCCCACATAAAATTCGTCTGTTTTCATTTCGAATTTTTGGGTAACTGAACTTAAATTTTTGTTAAAATACAAAATAACGAATTCCCAAGAACTGAATATGAATAAAAGAAAAATTCCCAGTTGTTTTCTGTTGATTTTCCCGAATTCTGTGTATTTTTCGTTTTACAATTAGTCAATATTTATGTAGATTTTAACACCTCATTTTCGGTTAGGGCAACAAGGAAAGGTGAATTGTGTGTAAAAGTAATTATGAATGTGTATTTACCACTCGAATGGTGAGTAAATAGACATTAAGCAGAAGTATAAAACGCACAAGCGTCACGACTTTATTCAGGGTTGTACACAGCGTGTACCAGTGGCTGACACTCGAAAATTATTCACAATTCACCGACGGTATGGCAGGTAGTTAGGTTGGTAGGTAGGTAAGTAATAGGTACTGAGATTGGAGTGTTGTCAATGTGAAAGGCCATTACGTTTTATTGTACTAAGTGACTGTTGTGTTGACTTTATGACTGACATGTCTAGAAAGTCATTTCTAATTGTTGTCCAAAATGTAGAGCAATGACTCGTGTGGGTCTGCTGCTGCTGCTGCTGCTGGCTGGTGTCATTCTTGTCTAATCTAGTCACAAATTCGATTTGGCTTTTGTTTGTAAATTTGAGGCACAACAACGTATTTGTTTGATTTTAACCAACTAGTTATTGTATTGTTGTTGTAGTTGTTATTGTTGTTCGTGTGTATTTTATTTGATAAGACACCAATGTTGGCTGTCATGTTTAATTTATAAAGTATTGTTGTTATTGTTATGTCCAGCAACATTTTTGTAGTTTTTTATTATATTTTATTTTTTGCTCTGAAAAATGTCCGTCCTGTCGTACGTTAGAGTGTGTCTGTCCATCTAACTACACGTGTCCGTCCTTGTTTTTCTATAAGTGTCCGCCTGTCTTTCCTGTCCGTCTGCTCTTCTTTTACATCGTATTCAACATGTTGAGTTCTTTCGTTCGCTGTATTCGATTCGATTTTCATGTCAGTGATTATCGTTGGTATTTTTTCTATTATTTTTGCTGTCATTTGTTTTCCTTTTCGTTTTCTCTTTCTTTTTTGTTTGTTTTGCTGTTTTACCACTGTTATTTGTTTTGCTTGTGGTTCTTCGTCCATGTATGTTTGTAGTTCTCCGGTACTCTGGGCCTCAGGTTGATTGACATTTTAATTGTTTGTTATGTCAGTGATTGTCTGTTATCGATTTGATTAAGTATTTGGTATTCAGCTGGAAGACGATATAGGGAAGCACTTGTTGCTTGAAGAAAAGGTATTCAGTTAATTGGAGAGAGTTAAATATAGTGAGAGATATACATAAGTATGAAGATTGCGGGGAATTCTCTGAATAGGAAGCAACATTGCTCCAAAAAGCCAGGCAGTTTTTTGTTCGACGTTTTAAGAGGAAGATCGTAGGTTATCATTAATGCTATGTTCAATAGAGTGTACTGAAACTTTTTTTTGGGAAAGGTGGATTAAAAGATGCCCTTTAACGAGCTGTTTATGGGAATGACAAAATTTATTTTGGTGAAGGTACTTTTCGTTTTCTATCGGTGGATGATGTTTCCATTTCTAAAGTATTTCGGCAAAATTAAAATTGTTTTTCGTTGCCAGTACAGGGTTCAAACGATGTGCAATAGCGATTATAAAATGGAAAAAATATTATCTAAATGTAGACACAGTATGTATTTCTGAAGTCATAATCAAGCATATTATTCTTCACATTTTCATTATTTTTTTTTAACATAAACTTATTCTAAGATTTTTACTTGAAGAGTTTCACTGGAAAAAGGCAGTCGTAAACAAAATATTTGTCAACATTTTTTAAAATTTGTTTGTCTTTGCCTAATCGTCATGACACGTCATTCGAACAACAAACCTATGTTTAAAAACGCACATCATCCGCTGCACAACCAAAACGTACTAGAAATGGGAGCTTTAACCACCGCATAGACGCCCTTTCTACGAGCAGAGGATCAAAACCCCTTGCTTGTGTCGTCGCCACCTTTAGTCTTGATATATTTACACGAAACCTTGTAACAATAAGTGCTAACTTCACTATACACAGGAATGTAACCCGTGTAAAAGAGAAACAATCATGCCATAACTTCAATATTTCGAATTCTTTAAACACTTTATGTGGTTTTCCTTAAACGCTCTTGTCATTTATACTATTATCTACAAAAATAGTATTCAATTACTGCCCATTTATTAAAACATTCAAGAGAGAGACAGAGCAACTTATTTTAAGATAGAGCAATTAATTGTATTACTCCCTTTCTGTGTCTGCACTCGAAAGAACATTTTCCAGTCTTTACTGTAATTCTTCACTGTCTATAACACTCACAGAATAATTATGCTCAGACTAGAAAATCGTATCCTGCATATCGAAAGTCATGGAGCTTTTAATCCGCCTCTATGGCAGACAGACATCTCTGTTCATAACTTGTTCCTTATCACTCAATTTGTATGATAGCTCAGAGTTCTCGTCTCATTTTTATTGTTGATGATAGCCATTGTTTGTTACTGGTCATGTGTAGAATAACCTAACTCAAAATAAGAGTTCGTATTTACCCACCCATGTGTAACCCAAACACACTGTCGTGGTAATGGGTAACGATCGCTTACCCATTAGCCACAGGGTCTAGGCAAAATAATGGGTAGTTAGCCAGGGCCATGGGGAATTACCCATCACTATTACGAATTACCCACAGGGTATGGGAAGAATAATGGGTAGTTACCCACGACGATGGGGAATAACTCAGCACGATTACCCATTACCCCCAGGGTATGGGAAGAATAATCGGTAGTTACCACGACCACAATGATTACCCATTACCCATACGATGTGGGTATTCCCACGATGATGGGGAATAACTCAACACGATTACCCATTACCCCCAGGGTATGGGAAGAATAATCGGTAGTTACCACGACCACAATGATTACCCATTACCCATCGGATGTAGGGAAAATAATGGGTAGTTACCCACGATGATGGGGAATTACCCACAGGGTAAGGGTACGCTGCTACTCGGGGTAACCCATCTCCATTTTTAATACCATTTACCATTACGCCTTACCAACAGGGTATGGGTACCCATCACGGTTACCAATTACCTACAGTGTATGGGGAAAATAATTGGTAGTAATTAACGGCGATGGGAATTTACCCATTAAGATTACCCATTACCCACTGGGTATGCATACGCTGCTTTTCCACATTACCCACGGCGATGGGTAATGGGTTACCCGGGGTAACCCTTCCCCATTTTTGATCGAAAATGTGAAAAATTTGGGATAAACTTCTATATCTCAAAAACGGAGCATTTAATCTAAAAAATTAAAAAATTTTGCAGTTTCCTAAGGAATTTTGATAAAGTGGTTCAATTCGTTGGGAGAATTTTTTTTTTTTAAAAAGTCATGAAAATTTATATTTTTATTTCAGCGATTTTCTAATATTGGCGATTTTTTGAAAATCAAATAAACAAAAACTTTTCGATTGGTGGCTCCGTTTCCGAGATGTAGACATATGGACATTTAAGCGATTTTTTATGTGATAAAATTTTAGTTTTAGCGATTTTGACAGACAACCACTGGGGAAGCCTTCTTCAGAGTTCGTATTTGACTACCCATGTGAAACCAATACACATCGCCGTGAGGAATGGGTAACGATTATTTAGCCATTATCCACAGGGTATGGGTACGCTGCTTTTACACATTATCCACGGCAATGGGTAATGTGTTACCCAGCGTACCCCCATCCACATATTAGATCGAAAATTTGATAAATTTGGGAAAAACGTCTATATCTCAAAAACAGAGCGTCCAGTCGAAAAAATTAATAAGTTTTCCAATTTTCTAAGGAATTTTGATAAAGTGGTCCAATTCGTATGGAAGATTTTTTTTTTAATCAACAAAATGCATGTTTTAATTTAGCGTATTTCTTATTTTGTCGATTTTTTGGAAAACAAATAAACAATAACTTTTCAACTGGATGCTCCGTTTCCGAGATGTAAATATCTGGGCGGTTTACCAATTTTTTATTTGACAAAAGTTTTAGTTTTAGCGGTTTAAAAACCGCCGGTTAAAGCCTTCTTCAGATTTCGTATTTCGTTCGATGGAAAATCACCCATTATCCACTGGGTGTCGGCACCCATCACGATTACCAATTACCTACAAAGAATGGGGAAAATAATGGGTAGTTACCCACGACGATGGCAAATTACCTGTCACGGTTACCCATTACCCACAGGGTATGCAGCCTTTACACACTATCTACCCTATACCCTGTGGGTCCCTGCGATCATTAGCCCCTTCCAATAAAGATGGTTAATGAGTTACCCAGGTTAACAGATTACCGACGCAATACGAACCCTGCTCTAACCACAAATTCAATAAACAAATTCATGCAATTCTCCGAATACTATTTCGAGCGCTTATAAAATATCTTATTGCTCCTTTCCAAACTTTTTTAATCAGTTCCACAATCCCAGCTCTGGCTAATGGCAATTGCGCGCCTGCGCAAATGGTACCGCCAATGCCAAAACAAACCATAACAATTCATGAAAACACAAAAACTGATTTATGTCTGTTTCACTACATTTTCAGTTTCAATTCAATTCAAATCAATTTTTTTTTATTTTCAAAAGATAAATAACAAAGCCTTAAAAACCGTAGGCCTACAAATCCATCACACTCTTTTGTTTGACCACAAAGACCATTAAAGGCCTTGCTCCAAAAAAAAACTCACTTTTTCTTATCTTAACAAAAAAATATCAAATTTCTTATTATGTCTACCACAATTGTATCTGAGATTAACATTTTGTGTGTGTGATAAATTATTTCAAATCTATTTGAGTGACACAAAACATACACACTATTCATGTACCATTGAAAATTACACACACAAATTTCAAATTTAAAAAAAAAAATAGTTGAAAGAAAGATAAAAAATATCACAAAATATAAATCAAATGAGAACGATGGAAAAAAATTGTGAAATTAATTTATGAATTCAAATTTAAAAATGGGCTTGATTTCAAGTGCTGTGGCGCTGCTGTTGATATGTCTGTGAAATAAATTTGTGATTTATTAAAGAACTACAGAGGCAGAAGGAAATTATCTATAAATTTATTCAATTTAGGCCAATAAAATCACAAATGTCATGGAATTTTTTAGAATGTCATGGAATGGTAAGAGGTATGGTAAGTGGAATCAATTGAAACAAAAAAAAAACCATTGTGGGACAAATGTTAATTCCCAAGGGGGTGATTTTAAAGTGTCAGTTTTTTTAAGTATATAAATTGTTCGAAATTCCACAGATTCCATTTGTAGTATAATTAATTACTTAGGGCAAATTGTTTAATTGAAAAGGGGGAACCCTCTAGTGCTGGGAATATGAGGAATTCTGTATGGTATGGCTGATATATGGAGAGAATACAGTGGCTAGAGTTAGAACCAGAGGCACAACTCGGGAAAAGAAATGATGACTTTCAGACAAACGAGACGACCAGGCTACTGTTTACAGCGAGCATTTTGTTTAAGGAAATTAATTAAAATTTGATATTCTTGAAATATTTTCGAAATTGAAACAGTTTAAATTTTAGAAAAATTTAAAAAGAAACATTTGTTGAAGTAGATAATTTTCGTTTAACTGCACACACTGAAAAATCTGTCCTTATTTGTTAATAAATTGTTTAATAATATAAACATAGTGACGGCCGCTCGGAATCGGGTTAAAACTTTAGGTCCAATCAGTGAGTATTAAACTAGAAAGCGCACAGCTCACTGGTTGTGAGAAGCTCTCCCCAATTCCTTCATGGGATGTAATGGGAAGCCATTTAATTATTTTACTCCAATATAACCTGTTTGTAGCTTGTTCCAAATATAGTATACTTGTGTCCAAACACATTGTGTTTGCTATTCAATATTAGAATTGGGACACACAATGATCAATATGTTATATAATATGTGTTTGTGACCCAAATGTAACTTTGTTTGTCACTTTGTTGAAAAACAAAAACGTGATAGACAACAAAGAAACAAAAAAGCAGCAGACCTTCAATTCATGTAAACAATGCTTGCACGTAATTATATGGGTGTTCCAAACGTATAAATATGTCCTGCAGAATGTTACAGTGGCCGTAGTTTTCAGAGTTCATGAAAAGCTTCCTCACATGACTGCAATTGTACGTCGCCAATGCACAGGTTTTTCATTTTTCTTTTCATATTGGATTCGATCTGCATTCTTATTAGACGTCATAATTTCTTATGAGCTAACATATCTGTTTTATTGCTGTTGTTACTGAAAAGTATAATTTGAACACACATTGAAGCATCGATCGCTTCAAAGTTGTGTAAACCCCCAGGAGAGGATGATTTTATGTCCAAAATCATAAGGAGCGACGAACCACTTAAGTGGTCATGATAACACCTCGCTTAATGATGGCGACACTATCGAGTACACACTGAAAACTCCGTCGTTTTTATTGTTTGGATGTAAATATAACGTGTGTTTGGAGCTCGTCGCAAATATAGCATACTTGTGTCCAAACACATTGTGTTTGCTATTCAATATTACATTTTTGAGACACAATGATTAATATGTTAAAATATATGTGTTTGCAACCCAAATGTATATGTGTTTGTGATACAAATCCAGCTGTGTTTATTGCACTGTTTATGCTCTCTCGAGTACAAGAGAATAAAAAGGGGACACCGAGAGATTCTATCTCATGTGTATCGGTATTTTTGCATTATTCTCGCAGTCAGTGATTCATAAATAAATATGCAAATTGCAGATGAAGTGTCAAGTATTCAGTCGTCAATGGTTAATCGGACAGAGGATCTCAAAAGCACTTGATCAGTGAACAAATAATAAACAAAGGCTCGCACGGTTAAATGGTTTGTGAAAATACAAATATTCTATTCCAACATCTTTTATTCATTAAAAACCTTATAATTTTTTGTATTAATTATTTATAAATGTGAATTTATACTGATAAAATTAATTATAATAAAAAATACAAATTCACTGAATTCAAAGAATAATTCGACTCAAAAGTGTATTATGTTTGGGAGGAAATACGCACATGTTTCCATGTAAGTATATGCAGGTTTGGGAGAAACACCCGAATGTCCTCGTAAGTATATTTATGTGTGGGATGAAGAACGTATATGTGTCCACGTAAACGCATACATGTTTGCCAGTAAACATGCTACTGTTTACATTTAAATGCAAGTGTGTTTGGGACTTGCAAATATATGAATGCATGAAGTGTGTTTCAAGCATATACATGGTTCCTGCAGAATATGTCTGGGAGAATAGGCCGTTCAGCGCGTAGTTAGCCATGAAAACGCTTGTTAAAATATCGTTCAGAACCGGTGTGAAATTGTAGGTCCTAACCTGTGAGTGAAAAACTAGAAAGCGTACAGATCGCTGGTTGTGAGAAGCTCTCACCAATCCATTCATGGGATGTAAGGGGAAACTATTGTTGTTGTTTCTGGTTATGTTAACAAACAAAATATGCGTTTCTGGGGCACATAGAACCCACCTGAAATGCACAGAGAACCCACCTGAATTGCATCCCCATTGTTTTGTGTGGAATTTACAGTGAAAAAGTGATTGTCCCTTATTATTTTTAAGGATGCAGAACAAACAACCGTAACCATAACTGGTGAGCGTTACGGGCAGATGCAAGTTGCTGAATTGGGTATTGAGAATCGAGAAATGTTTGTGTTCAGTATGTAAATATGGCAACATGAACGAGCTAATGTCAGTTACATTTGAGTTTATTTTATGACCGATTTTGTCCGATTGCATGTTAATGCAAGAGAATTGGGTTGTGACCCAAACGTTTTCAAAATTCCCAAGGACAGCCGGATCAAACCGTTGTAAACAAAATCAAAATTTTTATTATAAATAAGATCGTCCGCCAACGTGAGTTCAAATCCTGGATCCTGCCGACACATTTTTTCTAATTGCAGAAAAAAACCCAGATCTGGGTAGCTCGTAACAAATGGAAAAATATTCTTGAAATCGAAATTGTTGCAACAACAATTTTCTTCGCTTATATTTCAGTTTATAATTTGTAACCAATGGCTATTCTAACCTAAAACACTGTGTCTCGCCTCTCTCATCATTACTGTCATGTAAAACAATCTTGTTAACTCACATGATTAGGGGTGGTCGTGGTCTAGTTGTTGTACTCAAACCGCTCATTGTTGCTGGAGTTGTTGTAAAATTACACTCTGGCAGCAAATCATTTAAAATTCCATAATGACCTTTTTTTTGTGATGGGGCATTCGTCTCCAATAGCTGAGTGTGCATCGAAAGAAGATGTTTCATTGAAACAAATGAAAGTATTTTAGTTTTAAATGACGACACATAAAGGTCGTCCGTCTGTCAGAGAATTATTTAATTTCTATTTCGTATTCCAGAGACGTTTGTTCAGAGTGGTGTTGTTGATAGTCGGTAGGCAGGCATGTGAACAAATAGTTTCTTGTCATGCTGTTGTAAACTGTCAGTCAGACAGTCAAGCACTCAGTTGGAGTGTCGCACACTCGGTCGGTGGGTCCATCCATAGATTTGTGTGTTTCGACTGGAGATTAACTAATGTAAATGAATGGAAGAGGAAGAGTGTGTGTGTGTGTGTCAGAGAGCTGGGTGGTTGACGAGCAGCGCCGGCCGTAGCGCCTTAAGTCTTTAAGTGAAAAAAAATCTCTGCTGACAAGCGGCACACTTCATTACACGCTAAAGCGTTTGGCCGTTTAATAGAGGGGAGAGGGGCAGAAAAAGTGACAAACCGGGGAAACGTTTCAGCGGCAGATTTTAGCGCTGATTTTCATTTAATTGATAACATTTAAAAAAAAAAATGTTTTTTTTATTTAAGAAATTATATACTTTTATTATCAATATTTCTTTCCGTAGACCGTACAACTTAATTAAAATTGAGTCTGTTTAAAGAAATTGACAAAACATTAGTGTCTGATTATAAAACGGGAACATCATTCCTATAAATAACTTGAAATGACACAGTACAAGCACGAGAATTATCTGAACAAATAAGTAAGAACGTTAAACAAATGGAAATAACAAAAAAGGAATCTAGATTATGAAGGAACGTTCAGTACAAACGGAATGTGTTTCAATTACACCGGTGAACATAACAAGTGCAATTAATCATAGAATACTTTTTAAGTCTACAGAAAACATATGTTTGTACAGTTTACTATATTTATATTTCGTTAACAGAAACATTTATTTATTTAGGTTTAAACCCTTTCATTATAGAAGAAATATTGAAATTTAGCATTTCCAGCCATTACCGGTTCAGAACCGTTTTGAGCTGTTTCGCCAATTTGTAGTTATCCAGTAGAAATTTGTCATTACTGCTTATAAAAATTAATATTTGGGAAATAAACTTGATATCTAAAATTAAATATTATTAAATAGATAACATATTATTAATTAGTAACAGAAATGACAAAATATAAGGTGGGGTGGGGAAAAAGTAATCACGCTATTGGAATCCCCCATAACTTTTGCAAATGGCGCTAAATGTCAATTCGGTTTTGACATTTGTGAAGTAAACGAACGCAGAATACAAATCGACAAACCATGAATCGGTTTTCCACGCAAGAACGCGAAATAATTGTCTTATTTTTTTGCGCAACAATTCGTCGGCTGTGTTGGCGCAGCATGAATTTCGTCGCAGATTTCCTGGCCGTCCGACACTAACTGGACAAACACTGCCGCTTGAACAGACTGAGAACAGACTGAGACAACACGAGATCTTCCCAAGGCTGGAAGGTCCCGGAGCAGCCATTCTGCTAAAAATATCGCTGCTGTTACCCAAGATGTCGAGGAGGTGCCCGGAACATCGACCAAACGACGTGCCACGCAATTTTGCATTAGCTGGTGGTCCCTACGCAGAATTTTGGTGAAAGATTTCAAGATGTTCCCTTACAAAGTATAGACAGTTCATCAGCTGTTAGCTGTTGACCGCCAAACGCGTGTAACCTACGCTCAGACCATCCTGAATCTCAACGAAGAGGTTTTTCATCGAATATTATCATGAATGAATAAACAAAATACTCGTTTCAGGGACACCGAAATCCATGTATCACCCACGAATATCCATTACAAAGTTACTGCGTAGTGTTCCTTTTACGCTGGAGGAGTCATCGGGCCATTTTTTTTAGAACGCCGCGGGCCAAACGAGGACTCTGGACAGCGCGCGCTACTGAACTATGATTAAAATAATTTTTTCTTCCTCAATTGGGACTGGAGAACATGTGGTTCCAACAGGCCGGTGCAATGGCGCACACTGCTCGAGCCACAACCGATATTCTGAAGGAAGCATTTCCGGGAAGCCTAATCTCTCGTTTTAGTGATTAGCACTGGCCGGCAAGTCCACCCGATTTAGCTTTTCAGACTCTTGAAGCTCTTAAGGAGAATATTCGCCAAGAATGAGAGAACCTGTCGCCCGAAGTTCTGGCAAGAGTGATGGCAAACAGTCCTATCAATATATTACAGTAAGCATGTATATGTTTGCAAGCACTGTTTTCATGAACTGTAGATCTGCTGCTTTTTTTGTTTCTTTGTTACTTGTCATGTTTTTGTTTTCAACAGTTTTCAAAAAACAAAGCCACATTTGATTTACAAAAACATATATTATAATATATTTATCATTGTGTCTCCAACATGTAATATTGAATAGCAAACACAATGTGTTTGGACACAAGTACACTATATTTGCAATAATCTATAAACATGTATTATTTTTGCATCCAAACAACAACACTGTATTGCGTTTTGCTTAAAGAGAATACTTACAGCAAATTCTCTTCGAAATAATAGTAGAACTTCTCGAAAAATCCTTAGCGATATTGTTTTAGACAACAAAAATGGAAAGAAACCACTTACAGCCATAACCGGTTCAGTAATTTTATCAAATTTTGGCAAAACTTAACTTGGTGGCGGCGGGTAAAGAAAACAAGCAAAATGTAAAAATTCGCAAATTGAAAAAAATTCTTGGCAGTGGGACCGAAAGGTCGCAAATAGTCCAAAAGTGAGGCTCGATGATGACTTTACATACAAAATATTCCGTTTCCCATTACATCCCATGAATGGATTGGGGAGAGCTTCTCATAACCAGTGAGCTGTGCTCTTTCTAATTTTTCATTCACTGATAGGAACCTACAGTTTTACACCTGTTCCGAACGGTAATTTGGGGAAGTTTCTTCATGGCTAAGTAATCGATAGAGATGCCATCACTAAGCGAGGTGGCCGTCGTCGAAGGAAATGTAAGGTGATCAGAACAGGGATCGAACCCACGTTCTCATCCACAAGAGCCGCGCATACTAGCCATTGCACCATCAACGGCCAAAATACGAAATAATCAGGGGTGATAAAAAAAAACAAAATTGTCCGATATGATTCAATAAAATATATTGCGATAACTTACTTGGTTATCGAGTTACTGTACGATGAAATTTTAAAAAAGTAGATTACGAATTCTAATCGAGTAAAATATTTTGGCGTTCGGACCCATCGGACATACTTTATCTGTAAAAGCGGGCGGCGCATAACTTTCATAGAACTCCGAAAAAATCTATAAAATATTCGATCATCCAGAATGCGGATGAATGAAGTTTGAAAAAAATCAATAAATTCGATAGACTTAAGTTTATTTTTTTTCTGTTTTTCATTTAAGAGAAAATGGAAAAGTAGTTGCAGGCTGAAAAATAACGGTCCCAGCAACGTAATGCAGGAAACATGTACATGTTTGCAAGCATTGTTTTCATGAACTGAAGATCTGCTGACTTTCGTTTCTTTGTTGTCTGTCTCGTTTTCAGCCGTTTTCAACAAACAAAGCCACATATGGGTCACAAATACATACATATATTACAACCTATTAGTCATTGTGTCTCAAACATTATATTGAATAACAAACACAATTTGTTTGGGCACAAGTATAGTATATTTGCGACAATCTACAATCACGTTATATTTGCATCCAAACAACAACAAAATACAGACTTTTCAGCGTGTGGAAAATATTAAATTTAATTTTTTAGATAACTTGTATAGTTATCGTGTTGTTGACAGCCTACTGTTTTTAAAACTAAAAATAATTCTTTCGATTACTTCATGAGCATTTTATGCCAAATTTCAATAAAATGTAGTGATTAGGAAATAGTAAATAATAAATACATTCATTTTGCAATTACACGAATTTTAATTAGGGACCCAATTTAGTACCCAATTTCTAGCCATAACAGGAAGAGGATCGTTTTAAATATGTTCACAGTTTTTATTTATTGGAAGAAAGATTGATATTAGCTAGACAAAAATCGTAAATACTAAAACATTCACAATGAATTTATTAAATTTCATACCTTTTCTTAAAATAAATACTTCCTTCATAACAAGTTTAAATAAAATTCAACAAATTACAATCCATTCCGATATTAAAAACACCCGAGAATGCAGAGTAACAAGTAGTCTATAACTTTTCATTTGATATACAACCCAGGCAAATTCACCTTTATTATCGTACATTTCCACCATTAAGTAGTCTGCCATCCAAGTCAATAATAAGTCTTTTAATTTTATTGCTAAACCGGTAGTGAACATTTATACTACAGGAACAACCAACCAACAGCGCCGTCCATCCAGCCAACCCTCATCCATCTAGATGGCAGACAAGAATGCCAATAAATAAACACCTTTGGAGGGCGCTGGAAAGTCGGAAAACCTCCTGAAGATCTAAGAAAGAAATGGAAAATACTCATGTTCCTAACAACAACAACAACAAGAAAAATTTACAAATACTACAAATAATGATTATAAAAATTCATTCATTTCTTCTTTCGTTTCCTTTCTTTGCAGGTTCGTATTGCAAGACAACTTTATGGGAAAACCTACAGTGAAAAGCTAAAAAATAAACCAGCTCCAGGTAGTTGATATGCACATTTTACAGATTGAGTAGATGATAATGATGATGTTGAACAAGGGGCACTAGAAGCAGCAGCTGGTAAAGAGTAAAAGAAGTATTGCAAGTCAAGACGAGAAGAAAAACGTAGTATAAGAAGTATTACTTCTTAAGCTGATTTAATTACAGTTTTATCGGGCTTAATTACGAGTTTTTGATTACAGTTCAGTCTAGTTTGGTTATTTTTCCCCCTCGAATTACCTTTCAACATTGAATATATTTTTGTACTAAAATTGGCTCAACTTTGCTACCGAACTGGAAGACAGTGGTTTATGGCGACTTGCATTGGAGCAATATGACCAACTGACGCATGTAGAAGTGAATGGCATGTAGAAGAATATTTCAACATATTCCTCCAACTGGTTCTCCGTCGCCTTTTCTCGCCAGTTAGGAACACCAATGATACGGAGGGTTATTTCGGCTTGGTCTTTCCATCGAACCATGGTGGTCCTCTTTTCCTGCTTCCATAATTTGTTTCACCTAGCTATGTCCACGTCAGAATATCGATAATATAGCTCTTGGTTCCAATGACGTCGGTACTCGCCGTTTTCTTTAACAGGACCATATATTTTACGGAGAAATTTTCTCCCAAATACTCCCAGGTGCATTTCATCCGCTAACGATATGATCCAAGTTTCGGATCCATATTTCAGGACAGGTAAAATATGAGTCTGGTATAGCTGGACTTCTGTCTGACGAGAGAGGACTTTGTTCCTAAACTGCTTGCTGAGCCCAAACTACCATATATTTGCAAGCACAATTCCATATATATGCAAGCACAAATTCGTCTATCACTTCAAAATTAATCGGTTGTCGACGTTCAAGTGCGAACCAAGTCGAGGGGTTTTTCTAGTCATTGACACCATCCAGAGCTAGATATTGACAAGCTGCAAATACCGGAGATATCAATGTCCTATCAACAAAAGCTCACTCTCCTGCTAGGGCAGAATACCACCTACCCCAGCCTCTACAGATGCGCAGTGGAAGCACATCTCCCATTCTTTAGCAACCGCTGCAAGGACTGAACTTGGCTATCAAAAACCGCAAAAGGATAAGCCATGGTACGACAAAGAATGCCGCATTGCAACTGAAGAAAAAGACGCTGCACGTATGGCAACGAAAGAGTCAGTTACAACGCGTGCTGCGAGTGAGTGGTACAAGAGTCTTAGAAGGGAAGAAACCCAACTATTGAAGCGGAAAAATGGGAGCAGAGAGAGAGTGAAAAGACCGAATTGTCCAGGATAAATAATGAATCCCTCTCGAAGACATAAAATAAATAAATAAATAGTTTCCCATTACATCCCATGAAGGAATCGGGGAGAGCTTCACAACCAGTAAACGGTGCGCTTTCTAGATTTATACTCAATGATTGGGACCTACAGTTTTACACCGGTTCCGAACGGCATTTTGAGAAGCCTTTTCATGGCTGAATATTCGATAGTGTCGCCGTCACTATGCGAGGTGACCGCCGTCTAAAGAAATTTAAGATTATCAGAGCAGGGATCGAACCCAGGATATCATGTACAAGAGGGGCGCACACTAACCACCGACGGCCACTCGAAGATATAGGTTTAGTAAATAGTCGCCGGCATAACTTCCTTTTCTTTGTAAGAGGTGAACCGGTTAGCGTGCGCGGAAATGAAATAGCTTCTCAAAA
The DNA here is from genome assembly GCA_963931995.1 of Phaonia tiefii. Lineage (NCBI taxonomy): Eukaryota > Metazoa > Arthropoda > Insecta > Diptera > Muscidae > Phaonia > Phaonia tiefii. The sequence goes on from OZ008369.1 coordinate 286,939,107, forward strand.
AACCTTTCGGAACCGGTGTAAAACTTTAGGTCCCAATCATTGAGTGGAAACTGAAAATCACACAGCTCAGTGATTGTGAGAACCTCTCTCCCATCCCTTGATGGGATGTAATCGGAAGATATTTTTTTTTTTGTTTTACTAACGTTCTTGGAGTTAAAACAAGATGATGAGAAGAATTTCATCAGAACCTAGACGAACTAATGTGAAATAGAAATCGTCGACTCACTATCCACACTCACAGAAGAAATTGTTGGCAAAGAGGTTGTAGCATCCGTACATTCGGCTGTTCCCACCGAATTTCAGTCGCCATAAGCGAATTGTGGTTGTCACGACCGAATTTAGTCTCCACAACTGAAATTCGGTTGAAGAAACCTCTAGTAGGTTGTCACACATGAATTAGATGCAACCGAATTCGTTTACGGCTAATTCGTGTATTTATTCTGTGTGCGAATTTTTGTGCTTCTATCTTCCGTTCTTGTGTGCGATCTCTTCAACTTCTAAGTGTAGATAATAGTAGGAAATATTAGATGATGCGAATGTTATCAGCATCTAACCGAGCTGTGGGATAGAAAATGAGTTTTTGCCAAAATATTTTTGTACCTACATGTTGAAAATGGCATACTGGTAAAAGTAAATTGGAAAAATATGTGGTACAGCTATGAATGAACAACTTCTACAGGTTTAGTCATATCTCAGAAATTACTTGCGATTTCACTTTGTAATTTTCAGCGTGTGTAGATTACTAGCGTGGCTATTTGTATATTAAAAATCAAATAAAAATTAAAGTAGATTTATTTCACAAAGTACATTCGAACTTTTCTGTGATTCGTCGCTACTACAACGATAACTTCATTGGATGTAGGAAAATGTTCGTTGCATCAATGACAAAACAATAATGAACGTACTTTAGCACTGAAACGAAGAGTTTTTCTTTCAGTGTGATAATTTATCGGAAACTTGTTGAATATTTTTGTAGTGCTAACGATTTTGGATTTGATTCCTGTATTACAATATTTTGTGTGGTTACTGAAATTGATTTTCTCAAATTTTTGCTTCTGTTCTGCTGTAGTTGTTGATTCACCTACATTAACCAAACCTCTGCGAACTGTTTTTAACACTATCGTATTCAGTTTGAATGAAATTTATACATCTTTTCCCGGTTTGTGGTTTAGCTCTCGCCAGTGCTAAAGTTTCCCCCAGCGCAAACTCATCCCTCCCTGCCCTCCCTCTTCGTTTACAATTTCTGTTGCAAAATCATTAAATTTATTATGAAAAGAAAATCTTTATGCTCGCGCTTACATGGGAATGAGTTCAGTTAAAATTAAATGTAAGACGATACCTTGTAATGATGGTTGCTCCAGCTACTACTACTACCACTTATGTACCTTGTATGCTACACCATTTACCGGGCGACCTCTGCTCTTTCGAGATCTTTGGGGTAAAGTTGCTTCATGGCAAACTACTCCTTACCACCTTCCACCACCCCCCAACCAACTTCATGATGGTTAACCTAAACGCCGTTTTAGGTTTCCTTGGCCGTTGAGGAGCCTGGTACGTGGAAATGAAGATGAAGTCAAAAATAGGTGGAACCATAAGGTTTTACTTTAGATAACTTACAATTACTAAATTGGTTTGGCTACAATTGCACGTCGCTGTGTGTTTGTTTGATATGGTGGCTGCTTGCGTTGCATGTGCTGCATGTCTTCCATATGCAGCATGCCTCATCATGGGGAGTTGCAAACAGGATTTATCTCTCATGGTGTTCGGTTGCCACCAAGCAAACAGACTGTCGGCGGCAAGGTTTGTTTGTTGGTTGGGTTTTGGGTTGTGGTTATGCTCATACTCTTACTCGTATTCGTACTCGTACTTGGTGTAATTTAAGCTTTGTGTGCCCTGGTAAATTACCCAACATCACTGTGAGTTATCAATTTTAATGGTAATTTACTTTACCATAACCTACTCCTTCTGCTCCACCTCCTTCGGCTAATTCTATCAGGCAATTCACAGTGTGGCTTCATGTCATGAGAGAATTTCACTAAAATTTTGTTGCTATTGAATTCAAGACTTGTTGGCAGTTGATTGTTATAAATGGGGGGGAATATATTAAAATTATTGATTTAAACTTTAGGATGTCGAAGGAGAATTTAATAAATAACCACCAGGTTTAAGTTTAGAAAGGGTCATATTTCATAATTGACCTAAGGTTAACATTCCAAACAGTCAGCGGGTTAAAAGATTAATAGGGTAGAGTCAAAATAAACTAAATAGTTACTTCAAAATACAACTTGTCGAGGATACATGGAAGAATCAAACAGAGAGGGCTAACAAGAGAATAGACCTGTCTCCCAGATTTGGTGGAGCAATTCGTTAACGAGCACACGCAGAAAAAATACCCGGATTAGCAATAACCGAATTTAGTGGTTGTCACAACCACACTAGATATCATCACATCTGAATTAGAGGTCGTCACAACCGCATTAGAGGTTGTCCCGAATTATAGGTTGTCGCAACAGAATTATAGGTTGTCTGTCACAACCGCATTACATGTTGTCACACCCGAATTAGATGCAATCGAAGTTTATACCGAATTCGGTTACTATAACCGATTCGGTTGTTGCAAACGAATTGTTTCCAAATTCGGTTGTTGGAATTGAAATTATAGAAAATTTAGTTGATAGTTCGAATACAATTGGATATCCAACTGTAACAGCCGAACCACTTATGAAACTGGATTATTTTAACCGAATTTTAATTGTGTGGACTAAAATCAGTTCTTCCAACGAATACTCGGTTGCGCCAGCGTAATTTGGTTTCATGAGCAGACACGCATCTAGGCTTGGAATCTCAGCTCATGATTACTGCAGAATCTGTAGGGATTAACAGTAGGACGAGGGCGTTTAGTTTCATAAGTTTGACTGTATTTTGCGGCAGAAACATCCGATACAGCCCAGTGCGGTCTCAGTTTCAACGTTACTATGTGAGCTTCAACTGCTGTGGACTTCGTTTTGAAATAGATATAGTAGTTGGAGAACAGTGGGCAAAAGTCTAAAAAAAATAGATATAAAAAATATCTAAACACGATAAAAATCTGAAAAATTAAAATATTTTTTTGTACATCTTGCATATTAATGAAGAAGAAACCCCATTTCTGAAGAAAATCCATGGACACATATAGAAGTTTCAACTTTTGTCGGTTTTTGTATTTTTTTTTTATTCTGGCGAGTTTTTATAAAAAAAAATTGGCAAACTCGAAAGAAATATGAAAAATTAAACGTTTCTTATATAGCTTGCATCTCAGTGAAGAAGAAAAACCATATCTGAAGAAAATTCATGGCAAATATAGAAGTTATGAAATTTAAGCAAAAGACAATCAAATGTTATAAAATTTCCACATAAATGATAGTATTTCAAAGAGAAACAATGCTGAAGAGTCACACAAGTTATAAATATAAAATATGTTTTCACCTTCGCTTTTTTGGTTTTCAAATTGTCGTCCATTTAGCGAGTTGTTGTCACTTTCAAACCAGTCCTCGTTGTGCCGTTACAGTCACAATCCTCCACCACTAACACACCAGTCATTCATTGCAGTTTTCTTTATTTTTCAATAACACTGTCAAAACATTTATATAGCCAGATGTTTTATGCAAACACCCGTATCTTTTAGCCCTGACCGTAAGATATAATTTTCATTACCAGCAAATATTGGACAATGACATTTTTCGATTTTGTCATTCATTTATAATGAAATACAAAACAATACAAAAAACCGCTTTGGGAAGCTGTCTGATCTGTATTCCATTTCCATGCTGACTCCAAACACAAAAACACTCCACACTGACATGGAGATCTCTAAATCGATATGTCCAGGAAAGCAAACAAGTCGGGTGGCTAGGAACAGCAAGTGGTCAATACAAACATTCAAAGAAAGACAGAGTGAGAGAGAGAAAACTAAACTAAATATTTGAAACTGGTAATATGATCTTGTGTCAATGTAACATTTGAATGCAGGCGGTTTGTTTGCGCTTTGCGTTATAGGAATACAAGTTATCAAAGTGAAGGGGACCCTACCATAGTTGGGGATATCTACGAGATTAATGATATAATTGGAATAAAATTAAAGCGATTTTAATCTATACATTTAAACTTTGGCACCAACAGAAACCTAAGGCTAAGATGCGATTTTTGTTTAAACCTAGGGCCTAATTATATATGACGATAATCGTCCAAACGATGTCGATATGTCGATAATGCGTTCTTAGTGAACATTTAAATTACATGCCTTTCTAAAACTTCGCCACCGACAAAAATATAATGAATTCGATATCATTCCTTACATAATTAGCCCCTGGTCTGAAAAGATTTTTTCATTGAACTTGAGATGAAACATAATTGAAATTGATATAAATGCGGACTACATTACTCACTCCATATCAAAATGCAACACTGTTATTCTCTTCTAATATGTTACCTATTTCTGTAGCAGACCTTACTAAAAGTCCTCTAAAACATTTCTTGTGTAGCGCATAACCGGTGTCGGGCAGTGTCGTTGAATGTTTCTTTTTCACTTTTCCGATTTATGCTCTTGCTAACAAAATTGAATATCCAGTTTTCTATTTGAAAAATCTGTAGCTCTTAGCGGTTATAACAGAAAAATTGCAATTTGTCAAATAAAATACTAAATAAATTCAATTTATTTAAAAACCTACAGCAATACCGACAATGACCAACAGATAACAAGAAAAATTGTGCAAAAACGGTTAATGAATAAAAACATGATATAACTAAAAATTACATGCAAATGTCATTACAAAAGTTCTTCTTTAAAAGTTGTGTAATATATCTGTGTTAAATTAAGATTTCTTCTTTCCACGTCAATCGACACAACCAAAGTACTTGGAATACAAACTGGTGACAGTCGTGACATTTAAAGTCACGAAATATGACAGACATTATATTCGTTTGTACAATCAACGCTGGTTGGTCTGGTTGGCTGCTATGTGAAGATCATGTCAATGTCAGGAGAGAAATTGCTTTTAATTGTGACATAGTGAGGACAAGCCATCGAAATTGCAATCAAAAAGAACGGTGACCCTTTCACGGTATTACAAAAAAGTAATAATACAGGATTTGTTAGTGTAATAACAAGCAAAAATGGTGTTTATGCATATTCAGGTAGAAAAGTGTAACTAAAATGCTGTTAGACTTCAAAATTTCTGACAAATGTGCGTTAAACCTTAAAAATACTTCTTACTTTAGTAGTACGTATCAAGAAATATATATATTAGTTAAAAACCGCGAACCGGTTCAAACCGGTTCCGAAACGGTTATGACTAAATATTGCCTGGTTGTATAATATCTTTAGTATAAAATAGTTTACAGAGCGATTTAACTATTTTTAAATATAAATATGGTTTAAAATTAGCTTAGGAATACAATTTAAAACATTTTGATATAATTCTTTAAATGGAAACTTAAACAAAAATTACTAGAGGAAAAACTAAAGCTAATATATATAAATACATATATGCGAAATTGTCAAAATTTCCAGTTTGACGTGAGAAATTATTAATTAAAGATTAGAAATTTACGTAATGGGTCGCTTTACGCTTGCAGACATTTGGGTAATATTGAAATTTTTCTTCCAAATTTCTGAGTTTTCAACTCAAACTCGATAGAAATACTTTAGAAAGTTATGAGCGCAATTTGTGAAGCCAGTTCCTTAATCCGGGTCCTTATTGTACAAAATAGCTGGTGTCCATGCGCATCCAGTGAGTTCAGTGGTAAATTTTGACGTTGTGGGTGAAAACGTACTCGAATATCCATTAACATCACCTCGCCACCGTTCGCGGCAAGTGAACATTTCGCCTACATCTTTGCGCAGAATGTTGCATAAAGACCTCGGTGTAAAGGCTTATAAAATCCAGTTTGTCCAATAACTGGAGCCTCAAAACCCTCCGATCAGTTTTCGCTTCGCTGAATGATTTGCAGATCGCTTGGCTGAAGATGAGCATTTATCCCGAAAAATAATATTTTCCGATGAAGCTCAATTTCACTCCGGGCGCTACGATAACAACTAAACTTTTCGCATTAGGGGCTCGAAAATATACACGTCGTCGAGAAGAAGCCTATGCATCCACATCGAGTGCCTGTTTGACATGCGGCATCATAAGACCATTATTCTTCTAAAATTAACAAGACGTCGTCATTACCGTCAATGAAGACCGTTACCGTGCTACTCTCAGAGAATTGTTATTCCCAACAGTTGAAAAGGATGAATTGGCGACGTACATTTTTAACAGGACGGCGCTTTGCGCACTATTTTCGAAAACCGCATAATCAGTCGAATCTCGAAAGTCCATTAGCCGCCACGCAGCTTCGATTTGACCCGTTAAACTCTAGGGCGCGGTGAAAGACAAGTGGGACGCAGACAATTCCGAGTCTATTGAGGCCTTAAAATACTAGGTCCATCCTGTCGATCTCGAGATAGAGACCTAAAAATCCGAAAATGTACTGAACAATTGGGTGTATATAATGAGGTACTATATAACAAGTCGTGGAAACCATTTGAACGATATTGTGTTCCATGCCTAAATGCCAATGATTGTCTCTACCAGTAAAATCATAATTTAAAGAGAAATGTCTTTTAGGATTTTTTTGAAGCGAAATTAAATTCCAAATTTTTCATGGCCCACCCGTTACAAGTTCGTTAAAAAAGTAAATATTTGTTTTAATTTATGGGGTTTTAGTGATATATTAACCTTTATGTAGGTAAAGAATGTTTTATATATTATTTTTAAGTAATATTTGCTATAATTTTTATAAAATTACAAAAAATCACGAACCGGTTCTAAACGGTTCTGAACCGGTTATGCTTAAAAATTGTTTGTGTGGACACCTAGAGGTATGAGGGACATACCCAAAGAGGTTTTAAAAAATTGGAAAAATTTTAAAGGATTTTAAGTGCTAATATCGTAAATATATCTCACCCTAAGTACATAGAGTTTTAGTTACAAATTACAAATTTTTAGTAGAGGTAAAAAACTCGTTTTGCTGAGATAAAAAATGTATGAGAACTCTTAATAATGGAGATCATCTGTCATACAGGATATTTTTGATAGAAGGCAAGAGAATATGACGGCAGATTTCTACAGCTGCTGGAAATGCTCCTTGGTACTGAAACACTACTAATTTGGAGTTATGACTCATTTTGTAGTTTGTATTCGAAATTTGTCGATACTCACGCGCATTTATATATTAAAGAACATGTTTGAAATCCGTTAAAGATGTGGGTGTGTGCTTACCTGAAACAAGAGAAAAGAATTTGTTATAAATAATCATTTAAATACTTGAATAATATCCTCTTTAAAACTCATGTATTTGATAAAATGTATGCTTATAAATACAATGGAAAATTTGGCTCCATTTAAAGCTTTTGGTATGGGTTTTCTGTATCATATATTCCCCCCACCTTAACAGATTTTCATATACTCTTCGGCTATAAATTTCGTGTACTTCATTACAGTTTGCGAGTTTTGTAATCATAAATTATCTTGCGCTTTCCCTTTTCAAACAATTACAAACTTATGACAAATTAGTTTTCGAGAATTTTTGCGTTGAGAGACCTTTCCACGTGGAACCCTGTTGCAAAAAGCAGCTTGATATAACGATTTTTACCTGCCAATAAATCATAGATGGAAAAACAAAACGAATGAAAAACTTTTTCATTTTGTTTTCGTTTGTGAAAAGGTATAATTTGGCAAATTTTGTTTCATTCGTTTGTTTTGTGATGTTCGAAATCAAGACTTATGTTATGTGTAACTAATTTAAGCCATTGCATGCTTTTTTTGGCAACGTCAATTTATCATTGATAGCAATTTCCACAGAAATGCTATGGCTTTGAGGGAAATCAAGCAAACAAATTTGAAGATGGAGAAAATACCCCCAAAAAAAAGGGAAAAGGATCAACAGGTAAGCCTGGGAAAAGATGTCTTAGTGTATTTCTTAGCTTAGAATCGAATCTATTAACCAGTAGAGAGAACATGTCGGAGAATGAGATTTTAAGGTTAAGCTTTGTTAAAATAAATGTTAAATATTAAAAATTATTGAAAATTTACTAATTTTGTGAACCGGGTTGAAACGGTTCCGAAATGGTTTTGTTTATAAACTCAAAATTGGCTTAGTCTAAACATAATGTTATAATTTCCAGTGCTCACAGTTTAATTTGCAATAATCTATTTAAGTTTTTTTTGATTTCTTTTTATACAAATTCTATGGCCTGAGACTACCAACTGTATTTGATTTATGAAAAATAAGTTTTTAAACTAAATTTCCCATAAATTATTATCGCTGAAAACACGTCAAAACGTTAGCATAAAAATATAAATTTCTACCAACACATGTTAAAATGTTTTACTATAAATTTTGTAAAAGTTTTGTCCATTACAAATGAAAAAAAAAAAATAAATACAAATAAAATTTGGCATTCCCCAAAATTTGTGTCATAAATACAACAAACATCCATCCATAGCTTAACACATGTGTTCTGTTCAGACGGCAATCAATAAATCGTCATAATCTCTGAACACTTCTGGCCCATTGTGGCATATTGTCAGAATTATGTTTCCTTTCTGTCAAGGAGTTTCGTAAGTTATTTCTCTTTTTTTTTCTTGCTGAAATCGCATAATTTATGTTCAATATTTACTTATATGTCATGAGTATTAAGTGAAGTATGTTCGTCAACGATTATTATCGACAATTCTGTGAAAATTCCACAAAATGTAGAGGGTTTTTTAAAGACATGTTAACAAATATTCAATTCGCTTTTAAGTAAATACTATAAGAAACCCTACCACCTAAGCACCCTACCTATACCTACGTGATATTTGTTCAACACATACGATGGCGTTTTGTTCGAAAGCTGTACTACAGAAATTTAAGAAAATCGTTTAAATACTACATTTCATTTTTGGGCTCGACTTGTTTGAAAATAATACAAAAGCTAATAAATAAGCTCTTGAACAAAGCTTGAGCTTGAATAAATTAAAAAAATTAAAACATAATAAAATAATCTAAGATTATTAAACAGCTTTTGTAAATAATATACCACAACAATTTCCCTTTAAACAAACTATTTAAATTTCTAATTTATAGTCATAACCGGTTCAGAAACTTTATGAAACTCATTATAAGCTTTTGAACATAAAGTTGTAATATTTTGGCGTGGTAGAAAATTTGTGTACCTATATAATTATTTCATTAAAACTAAAATTTTTTAAACCTTTTCCTATTCTGTTTTTTTTTGATTTCCTTAAGTTCTACATTTTAATATGGCAATATTATATGAAACGGTTAAAAATTCTGGGCAAAACAATTAGTTTTTGTATAGCCTACCCATAAAATGTCAAGAATCTGCAATAATCGTTGAACCGGTTCAAAACGGTTTTGAACCGGTTATGCATAAATTATGTGTATTTTCAAAGTTCCATCACTAAACATAGTACTTTCATGTATTTAACTTAATTTAGAAGTCTAATAAGCAGATACATTTAGGTTAAAACTTTAAAAATTCAAAACATTTGTTTCATTATTTTACATACTAATTTTTGGCCTTATAAATTAATGATTTAAACGTTTTAAGGATTTGCCTATTTATCTTCCTTTAGATAAAAGTTAAAGTTCTTAGTTCCTATTGATCCACAACAATATTTTCTAACATATCTACAGATTTGAATGATAAATACGGATTATATTTTTATATTCTGTTATACGGTTACATGTTTTTTAGTACGATTACAAAATTGTACAATTTGAATTTTGTTGACCGATTTTGTTAGTTTTTGGTTAATGTATGAGAAATTCATACTACAAGGTTACAAGTCATGAACATTTTTCGAATTGAAAAATGGTTGGTTTTTGTTGGAAATAATAGACAATTCAGTTGAAACTGAAATGGTTGGTTTTTGTTGGAAACAATAGACAATTCAGTTTGGAAATAATATTATTTTCAACAAAAACCAACCATTTTTCAATTCGAAAAATGTTCATGGCTTGTAAGCTTGTAGTATGAATTTCTCATACATTAACCAAAAATTCTATGATTTGTAAACTTAATTTTGTACTCTTTGGTGTGCTGAAATTTTTCCATTCATATAAAGGAAAATTTGGTAATAAGTTAATTTTTATTAAACGGATACAAATTTGCAAAAAAAAAAAACTTTATCGATTAGATTACACATTATTATTACCCAGAATATATCAAAAGGAGAATACGGTGGATGAACCTAATTTATGGAGTTTTCCATGGCGACTACACACCTGTGCGCCGGTTCGTTGTATTGCTGGAAGAACACTTTTTTCTTTTACGTTTTTTTTCCTTCAAATTAATACCGAGTCTGTCCAGCAGCTACAAATAATATTAGCCCGTGATCGGTTTATGCTTTTCAATGTAATCGATGTGAATGACACCACTTACATACTCAAAAATCTGTCGCCATGACCTTGTTGGCTTCTTTGGTACAAAGTCCCCCAGAGAAGTTCACTGCTTCGATTGCTCCTTAGTCTCTAGTGTGTTGGGATGGATTTCTGTTTCGAAATGGAGCACCAACTCCTTTCAATTGTGGTTGAACCTTAGTTAACACTCCTTTGCAGTGGTTAGACAGTTGTGCTTATAGTCGAGTGTGAGTAATCGCGGCACCCATCGGGCCGCTAGCTGTTTTAGGTCGAAATATTCATGTAAAATATGACACACCCAATCAGGTGAGATATATACAGTCTCAGCTAGCTCACTCCATTTTATTCAGCGACTTTCCAATAACATTCCATGGATTTTATCGACGATTTCTTGCGTGTAGACCTCTTTTGGGCGAGCTGTAAGTTTGGCGTCACTTGTGCTGGTACAACCACAACAGAATTCCGTAAACCGCTATTTAATTATTGAAATTGCTGGTTTAAAGTACCGATACTATTTATCATTTCTTGGTATAGGTGATGGGGGTTTTTACGCAAAAAAGTTGTCCTGGATGAGCACATGATATTCACTTTTTTCCATTTTCGTCGAAATTCACGGAGTTGTCTGTTTTCAATGGCTGTTAAACACAAACTAAATGATGCAGCTTGCTTAAATTAATACAGTAGAGTATTAACAGATGTAAGTTGACAGCAGCGGTATTGATTTTTAATTACCTATGAGAGGGAGTTCAGAAAGTCACGGAGCTTTCAAATGAATTTAGCCATGAAACAGGTTCTAATGTACAATCATTAGGTTTCGATGTAAAATTGTAGGTGCTGATTTACGAGTCTACAAATTGGAAAGACCAATCATTGTTAAAAACTCACCCCTTGCAACTGTCATGTAATTGGACATTGATTTACAAAAGGAGTTAAAACCTCAAATAGAATTCTGCTTATCTAAAGATAACTTTAACTTTAACTTTAATTCTCTATTTTTCAAAATTCCACTAATTACCACTGTATTTCAAACGGTTTTAATAAATTGAGAGTGCCAGTTAGCCGGAAAACTCAATTAAAAAATTTTAAATTATCAATATTCCCTTAACCACTAACCAAAATCTGTGGAATTATCAATATTTAATAAAATTTCTTAGAACTATTCTAACAAAGCTTAGCTTTTATGTAGTGTAGTTAATTTTAATGTCGTCAAAGATTGCTATCAGTAATGTGTAGTATGTTCATTGGGATTTTTTTTTGTATATTGCGAAACTCTAAACAATAGTATCAAATTATGTCGCCACATTATACAAGGAGGAAGACAAAAATCAACTATTTCATACTAATCGAAATAAGACCAAACAATGCCAGTCTACAAAACAAAAAAACATACACACAATCGGATTGAAATTCAACAAAAGTTGGCAAAAAACGAGCAACAACAAAACCGCGTTGAAAAAAGAATTGAAAACAATTTTTAAAGTCATACTCTACAATTGCTGACACATAATGAGTTCATATTTCATTTTCAATTCATAAGCTATTTTTTTGCCGGTTGCTCTCAACTTTAGTATGAGGGTCTGAGTTTTGAGTTAGAGTTTCGTAGAAGAAACGCAATGACATTCACTATACAACCAAAGAGGTTTCCCTCGTCTTATGGCTAAAAACTGTAGTTCCAAGAACATGTAAGCGACTAGATGTCTCAAAAACGTATAATGGTAAAAGAACTATCACTTTGTTCATATGTATGTATATGGAAAAATACATTTATATGTAGATGTAGTACCATAGTATTCCTTCTTCTTTGGTTTTCTTTTACATTGCAACAAAAAGAAAAATATAAAAAATAACTTCCCCTTGGATCACCACTAACGTTCAGACTAAGTGACATTCTCTAGTTCCATGCTATCGTGCAATGGCAGTTTGGCATGTGGACTTGTCACAGAAAATAGTACAAACAAATAAATAATTTTCATAATAATAATGACAACTTCAGCAACAACAACAGCAACGGCAACAATAACAACAATAAATATCCTACAAAATACAACAAAAAACAAGTTAACAACATGAACAGCAAACCGTAATATTTATTCATAATGCATATGTCGTATGACTTTTACAAACGATTACGATGAATTGTCATACAACAATGTGCTTAGAAATTTTTCATTGTAGGTACATAGATCAAGACGAAAATATTCTCTAAAGTAGGAGGAAAAACTTCTAAGGAGGTTATTAGTAGAAGGACCTTTACGCTACAGTTGGTTTATCGGCCTGTATTAAATTTTAAATATTAGACAAGTTCACTCCTATTTCTTAAACCCGTTATTGTATCCAATCGTTAAACCTAATTTGTGTTTGATTAGGTTGGACTACATAAGTTTTTTTCCCCACTAGTGTTAATAATCTAGCACCCATTTGTGGCTCTTTTAACCCCTTTCACTCGAGTTGCGCCTTTTTTGCCTCTTTTATGCTGTATTTTGTTAGATGCACAAGGATTTCAGCTGAAGGACAGTTGTAGTTGTAGAAGTCTTATTTTCCATCGAAATGCATTTTGAAAACCAAAAATTTATATATTTGAAATATAACCTTCAAGGTGGGTCAAAAAGTGGTATTACAGGGTGAAGCGCGGTAATTGCTTATTTGGGAATGAAATAAAAAACATTATGAACCTTAGAAAAATTTATTTTATATTTTAATTATATTGAACAAGGACATTTTTAAATTACATGGTTTTAAATAGTGTATCTGGCAAATGTCGACCTTCGCTATCCACACACTGCTGCATACGTTTTCTGAAGTTTTCGTGAACTCTAACAAGCATGTCGACTGGTCCGAATGCAGAGGTCTCTGGTGAAGTTCTCTGGGGTTTGTTTCACTCTCAATTTACCCAATTTTACCCAATTTACAATTGATTGCCGTCCAGGAACACTTCCGCGTGGGGAAACGTCGAATAGCTTTAATTCGATACTAGTCCCAATCACTAGACTTTTTCCTGGTGGCCACCATGGACGCATCTTGTCCATCTGAAACACCAATGCCTTAAATTCTTCGTCGAATTTGATATTGTTTTTCGGAAATGAGGGTATTAAATAATGAAAATAGATGTCAATACCTTTAATTTGATACTAGTCCCAATCACTAAACTCTTCCCAGTTAGGCGCTATGGCCCCAAAATCTTTCCAAGATTTGCAGAGCTCTGATAACATAATTGGTTTGTGTCCCTGCTAGTTAAATTCGAATATATCTTCATACACATTCAAAAAGGGTCGCGCGAGGGGGAAGCGTCAGGTACTTTAAAAAAAATTAAGGTCAAATTTCAACGTGCTTACATGGACGGGACAAATGTTTGGCAAATATGTGTGCCTTTTAGCAAAAATGGAAAAAAATTAAGAACAAAATTGTTGTTACCATTTTTTTGACGCGTAGCTATGGTTAGGTCATAGATCCGGAAAATAATCCACAAAATTGAATCGCTTTAATGGAAAATGTACGATCGTCAAAGGGTTAGGGAAATGATATTTCAATTCGTTGCCAACCTATGTTTTTTTCTTTTTACTCTTTGTCCACTTTAAAGATTTTCCTGTGTCGCATTTGTTGGCATTATTGCGATTATCGCGATTGTATGCATTTGAATATTTTCTTTTATTTTCTGTTTTTTTTTGAAAATCATAGATTTTCCCTCTGGTTTAGTGAAAAGGCCAATTTCATGCTAAATGTAAGTTAAGCTTTTCATTTGTTCGACAAAAAACCCAACTTTGTGCAAGAAATTATTGCGATGGTAACTTCTTGACAAGCGACATTTGTAGTCACTCGCTGGCTCTGTCATATTTTCAAGCAGTAGTATTTCTTGGGTTTTATTGTGCATTCTTCCCGCGGAAGGCATTCACTTTATGAGTGGTGCATTTACTTGTGTGTATGAATTCATTATGTGAGTATATTCATTACACTCGTGTCAACTTTTCCGGCCCTTTCTAATATGTTGCCGCTGTATTTGCTTGGTATTACGTACAATGGCTAATAGTTTATTGTTACCTATGTTAAAATGGCATTACGTATTGTTGACATCTGTTGGTGCCTTTTGTTATGGTTGACAGATATGAAAAGTGAGGTAGAAAGTGGAAAACGGAAAGGGTTTTGAGAGGAAGCCAGGCGACTTCTCATTTAAGATGTCATTGTCATGCTTTAATAGTGACACAGATGCCACCGAACTTTGACGATTATAGCGATGATGATGAAAATCTTGACACTTGAAATACTTGACACTTGTGAGTGACAAAGATGACACAGATTATAATGATGATGATGATAATGGGGTAGTTGATGTTGAACTAATATTGATGATAATGCTGGCAGTATCTCAGACAAAACAGAATTTCACTGACAGCGATGACAACTATGAGAGTAATGATGTCTCTGTTGGTGATAATAATGATGTCATTGGCTTCTGTTGAAAATTATGTGATGACAGTGATAATGATTACTAGACTATTGTTAAAGAAATCTACGGCACAAACACTTTTATCGCCTAGTTGTCAATATTGTGAGTTTGGCTTCACAAAGTTCCGGAGACTTTTTACTGACTGTCTTAGTAATTTGTTTATAATTTCCTAACATCTACAATTATTCGGAAATTAAGTTGTGTTTCAATTTTATATAAAATATATTTTGCTAATAATAAATGTTGTCATTTATCTTGTACATTTTCGGGAGGGTTCAAGTGTTCATAAAATTGTATCCTTCACTCTTGGAAATTGAATTAAATGCGGAAGAATTTTTGTTTCTCTTAATTATATTTTGCAAAGATTATGTCTGGATGATTGAGACGCTAGCGGAGAAAGTCATCTCGTCATGTCGTTTAATTTATACTCATTTGTTTTGTCATAATTTTGACAAATAATGACATTAATTGCTGAAATCATTCCATTTAATAGTAATTAGTGTGTCTGCAGCAAATGTGAACAAGAAAATTGACGTAATTTCATCTGATGTCAAAATGGGTGAGATAATGTAGTATTTGTTGGACGCAATAAAAGAAAAATCGTTATTGAGAAATACTTTTTCCGCAAAAGATTGCAATTTGTTAAAATTTTGACATTTAGACAAAGATGGAAAAATTCGAAAATGTTGACAAAGCCAAATTTTAACAAAATCACATGAAATAAAATCATTTTTAGGGGACCGCATACTTAACATTCATGAGCATGAGCTTTGTCGATAACCTTTTATCCGACTGATGAGTTTGAAGAAATATAACCAAAACAAATGTCAACCATAGCTGATGTTCATGCTCATGAATGACAAGTCTGCGGTTCGCTTTTACCGCACCGCATACTTGTCATTTATGCACCTAAGCTTGAGCGATAAATCGTTGTCTGTAGTATGAAATCATCGAAATATTTCCAAAAATATCTAAGCACGATAGCAATGTGAACAACATGGACTGTGTTCATGTTTTATATCAAGAAGGGCAGCTGACGTAAATAATTGTCAACGATAACCGATGCTCATGTTCATGATTTACAACTGTGTTAGCTGTAGATACCATTAATTGGTCCTCTATAGCAGAATGTCTTCCATCGAATTTTCACTGATATTTAACTAATATCCCATGAAACGATTGGCTAGAGCTTCTCCCAACCAGTTAGCAGTATGCTGCCTAGTTTCACACTCACTGATTGGTACCTACAGTTTTACAGCAGTTCGGAACGAAATATTGAGACGCGTTTTCATGGCTAAGTACTCGACAGTGTCGCCATCATAAAGCGAGGTGGCCGTCGTCGATAGAAAATGTAAGGTTATCAGAGCAGGGATCGAACCCACGTTCTCATGCCCACGAGCCACACACACTAACCATTTTGTAAAAAATATAGGTTTAAAAAAACTCATTAAAATTATGTAAAGAAAGTCTTCAATTCTATGATGATGAAAAATGTGAAAGAACAATCAAATTTTACATCAACCTAAAGTAGAACTATAGATAAAACTCTTTCATTGCGCCGATGATCAATTAGTTTTCCAGTTTTATAATACCATTTATCTTCCAATCAATCTGAATTCAAAATTTCCTTTGTAAATTCGTGTCCAACGAAGACCTTGACTTTTGACATTTAACTATTGTGAAAAAAACATTTCATTTTTCAACAGTAAATATGTATCAGTATCTGCTAAACCCGCCAACAAATTGCCAAAAGCAAGCATTTATTTAATTGGTAGTGTGATTTACTTTTTCAAAGGCGTTTTTGGCTAAGATCTGCTGTTCAGTTCTCGAGAAATATAAGAAAAACCAATAATATATTTTTTGAAAAAGTTGAAAAGTTTTAACAACGTTTTTAAAAATTTCTACTACTTAAACGTGTTGTTTATGTTATTTCTGGAAAAAAAATTATGATTCCTAGTCTAATCACATATCATTGCCTATTTATCTGTCAATCAGTCTCAATTTACAATTTCCTTGTGAATGAAAAAAAAATCATGTTGGCTAGTAGTGTAATCACTTATTATTGATTGCATTTATCTTCCTATCAATCTCAATTTGCAATTTCCTTTGTAAATGATTTTCCAACAAATACCATGACTATTTAACTTTTGATTTCCAAACAGCAATATCTTCTAAATCCGCCAATCGATTGCCTAAACCAAGCATTCATGTGGTAGTTTTATTTGGTTTTTCAAACAGTTTTTTTGACTCAGATCTGTGATTCCGTTCTCGAGAAATGTAAGAAAAACCAAAAATATTTTTTTTGAAAAAACTCGAAAATTTTAAATAAAATTTAGAAAAAATTTTAAATAAAATTGTAAATAAAATTTGGAAAAATTGTGCGCTCGCTTGCTTCATGTTGATTCTGGATATAAAATCATGTCGCCTTGTCTAATTACATTTCAAAGTAAATATGTATCAATATCTTCTAAACCCCTCAGTAGATTGCCGAAACCTTGCATTTATCTAAATGGTATTTTCATTTGCTTTAGCAGATACATTTTTGAGTACGATCTGTAGTTCAATTCTCAAGAAATGTAAGAGAAACCAAAATTTATATATTTGTAATGCACCAGAAAATTTAAAACAATATTTAAAAAAAATCCTACTGCTTAAAGGTGGTTTATCTTGATTTTGGATAAATAAATCGTGCTGACTAGAGTAATCACATATGTCTGCCTCATGATTCCCAAACCCAACATCAATATCTTTTAAACCCACCAATCGATTGGCAAAACCAAGCACTTATCTAACTGGTAGTTTTATTTTAATTTTCAGAGTCGTTTTTCACTAAGATCTCTCGTTCAGTTCTTGAGAAATGTAAGAATAAATTGTAAATAAAATTTAGAAAAATTTTAAATAAAATTTTAAATAAAATTTAGAAAAATACAGCGTAAACGCATTTAATGTTGATTCTGTACAACAAATCTTTTTGCCTAGTCTAATCCCATATCATTGCCTCGTAATTCCATTTATCTGTCAATCAATCTCAATTGGAAATTTCTTTTGTAAAGGATATTCCAACGAATATCTGGACTATTGAACTTTCGAAAGAAATTATTTGTTTTTCAAAAGTAGATATGTATCAATATCTTCTAAACCCTTCAATCCATTGCTAAATCCTATAATTTTTCTAACGATTAGTTTTATATGCTTTTCCAAAGACGTTTTTGAATAAGATCTGTGGTTCAGTTCTCGAGAAATGTAAGAAAAACCAAAAATACTGTTTTCAGAAATCACCAGAAAATTTAAAAAAATTCCTACATAACGCACGTTTATTATATTGATTCTTCGCAAAGGATATTCCAACGAATAACTTGACTATTTAAATTTTCATAGTAATTATGTATCAATATCTTCTAAACCCTTCAATCGATTGCTAGACTCTATCACTTTTGTAACGGGAAGTTTTATTTGCTTTTCCAAAGACGTTCTTAAATAAAATCTGTGGTTCAGTTCTCGAGAAATGTAGGAAAAACCAAAACTAATGATTTTGAAAATGTAAAAAAAATCCTACATAAAACACGTTTATTATATTGATTCTGGATACAAAAAAAAATCATGTTGCCTTCCTTGTCTAATCACATATTCTTGCCTCATGATTTTATTCACCTTCCTATCAATTTCAAATCGGAATTTTCTTTGTAAATGATTTTTCGACGAATAGTTCGACTGTTTAAATTTTGATAAAAAAAAATTATTTGTTTCCCAAACCAAACATCAATATCTTCTATACCCGCTAACCGATTGCCAAAATAAAGCATTTATCTAACTCGTAGTTTTATTAGCATTTTCAGAGTCGTTTTCCCTAAGATCTGTCGATCAGTTTTCGAGAAATGTAAGAAAAACCAAAAATAATTTTTTTGAAAACCCTAAAATTTTCAATAAATTTTAGAAAAAAATTTTAAATAAAATTTAGAAAAATTTTAAATAAAATATAGAAAAAATTGTAAATAAAATTTAGAAAAATGTTGCCTTATCTAATTCCATATCATTGCCTCACGATTCCATTTATCTTTCTATCAATCTCAATTCGCAATCTCCTTTGTAAATGATTTTCCAATGAAAACCTTGACTATTTAAGCTCGTTTGTCATCATAATTTTCAATTAATGCACTAAATTTAATAGGAATTTCCTGTATGTTGCCAAACAATACAACAATTACTCGGGTTACCTACTATCGTATCATAAATTTCATTCCGACATTTCCCTGAAATCGAAATGAAATCACTTTCTACTCAAAATACAGCGAATACACGACATAGTATATAAATTGTAATTAAGAATCTCTTATACCCATTAAACTACTAATTGAAAAAAGGCGGTATTTTTTGTAAAAATTAAATTTTTTTATTTTTATAATTGTTGATGGCGGTGTCACCATTGATTGTATTGCAAATAAGTAATTGATGACACCATTTCGAAAAGCTCCAGTAGCGCAGCCATTAATGGGACTTGCAACGGCCAATGGCAAAGTAACGTATGAACAAAAGCAAAAAAAAACTGCTCCAATCATCTTTTCAGATCAAACTAAATAATCAGAGGCGACAGAGCAAAAAAGCGAAAAATGTGAATACTCTGATGACAGATGGTTAACAATTTATGACATTTGACTACATTTTTAACATTCCCCAGTAACGAATATAAAACACAGAAACGAATGTGCCACTGATTCTTCCAATAGTGGCTCAGTTCAGTTGACTTGGTCATTCATTTGTGTAATGATGGAAGTAATGAATGAAGGGATGAATAACAGCTGAGGATTGAAGTCTGACTGACCAAACTGGGTGAATGAATGAATAAATGAATGTATGATAACCAGCCTTACATGCCACAACAAGCATAACGTCTGTACACTTGTTAGTGCAGGTTAATATTCATCTGCACGAGGGTGGGGTAAAAAGTATATTCTCTTAAATTTGGGCATAAATATTTCTCTTTCACAAACTTGCCAACCATTCCTCGCAATTGTGAAGATACCGTCGTGCCACTTTATGCAATTTATTTCACTTTTGACACTTAATCAACAATTAATTATTTGAATACTTTGCTATGACACTCAAACATTTACACTGTGCGTGAGTGTGTGCTTTCACGTATTGCCACTTCGCCTTACAGCGGTTGATCGTACAGTGCTTGAGTTTCAATTACGCTCTGCGCTGTTCTTTCGTTTTGCGTTAAAGCGTTTTTTCACGTGCGAATTGAAATGATTCAATGCAATGCGTACAAATTGTATAAATATGTAGATATTTGCATATTGATATTTATATGTAAAAATGAATGCACGTAAATATGTAACCGCTTACATGGATTGTATTCAAAGTACTCATGTGAACATAAATACAAGCAATATGTATTTCGGTTCAAATGTGTATAAAATACGTGCACTTGTACATGTGTAGTATAGATTTATATGTAAATTGATATTATGAACAATTCGAGAATTTCAAACGCGATTGAATTGTGGTGTGTGCCACGGCAACGGCAACGGCGTTGTATTCCGCATTCCACAGTCACAAATTGCGTGTGTCGTCGTCGCCGTCGTCGTTGGAGAAGAAAAATCACTCAAACAGTAAAATAAATCAACAAATGACAGATATTGACATTAATGATATGCCAGACACACGAAACGGTGGGACAGATAGACGTACAAAGAGACAGTCAGCGTACATTAAGAAGCAATGTCATTCTCTTAATGAAATCATTAAAAACCAATTAGACACCTCTCTTTCTTTTTGTAGTTTGTTCTAAAGATAAACTATATTAAACAGGCTTGTTCCTTAAAATGCTGTAGTTTAAATATAATTAAAAATGCTCTAGAGGAAAGTTGTTTCAATTCTCGGTGTGTCAAAAATAAAATATATTAATAAAAAATACCTACAAATATTTTAAGTAAATGCCAGGACTAAATAACAATTTGCTAAAACCACTGTGCAACAGTACCGTAAAATACCATAATGGGACTACTCACACAACCCGTAAAGTCCATATTGTATAAAGGGGCCATTTGTCTCAACTGACGTTTCATTTCACACTATTCGTCGTTAGGGAGGTGTCAACGCAGAATGACTTACACCCGGTGGAGTTACAAGAACGGTTGACTTAAGTTTTTTATAGCGTTAGAGTGGAAAACTGTGGAATTTGAATTTATTCTGCAATTTGTTGATACATGTGACCTGGTCTACTGAAGGGTATCTATGGTCAGAAAACAACTTTTCGAGAAATCTGCTGTTACAGATTACGAGTCGCGTTCGCGCGTTGCGTTCGAGTTTCCTCTTCCACCTCTTGCTTTTTCTTGTTGCACTTGTTTCTCTACCTCTCAAACAACTTCCGCTAAGTACAGTTTTTCGGAGCAAATTCGGCAATACCGTTTATATTGACGTACCCTTTGAGCCAAAAATTTACCTCGTCGATGACGGGAATTTTTGGATAAAAAAATTTGATCTTCTTCTTCTCTCGGGCCCATTCTCCGAAATGACGACTTTGTGATAGATCAGCTCCTGTACCAGCTGTATTTTGTATGGCTTTAGACCGAGGTCCTTAAGTAAAATATTCCAGGTGGTCGAATAACAGAAACCCAATTGCTGTGATCGGTGGCGGATGGTCATATCGCGATATTTATTGACATTTGCGAATACAGCAGGAATATTCTCCTCGGTGCGCACTTCAAGGATAAGGGTTGCTGCATTGATGTTTAAAATTCAGACACAGATGCATAATTTGGTGAGAATGGCTTGAATAGCCAGATCGGTGGTTAGATTATGACGACCACAAAATGGACGTAACTTGTGAAACACATTTTTCACTGAGCACGAATTTTGATAACAAAACTCAATGATTTGCAAATGTTGTTCGTTTGTAAGTCTACAATTCATGATGATCCAGACAAACTGAAAATTTTTATCAAGAATCACGCAAGAACTGTCAAAAACTTTACACTGAATAACCAAATAGCAAAAAATCACCGTTTATTAATTTTCAAATATTAGTTCCCGCCTTGATAACGACTTTTGGCTTTAAACAGCGGTTTATGATTGGCACCTGAAATGTAGGAACTCTCTCCGAAAGATCAAGACTGGGGCAAGGTTAAACGGGTTATGAAATACTACAATATGGGCAGCCTTGGTCTAAGTAAAGTACTTTGACATAATAGTGCCTAATATCGATTACTATCTGGTCACTGCTTTATATACTCCGGCAACGATACGCAGCGTATAAACGGAGTCGAACTTCTTCTTTCACCTAGGGCTAGAAATGCTCTTATATCAGACACGGCTATATCTGATCGTATCGTCATTGCGAGATTTAATTCGAAAATCCGTAGATTCTCCTTGGCACCTACTGTCTCTGATGAGGACTGTGTTAAGGACGAGTTCTATAGCCAACTGGATTTTGCTGTAAACTCCTTGTCAGTTGCCGATATTAAAATATTTCTGGGAGATTTCAATGCCAATGTGAATAACAACATCCTACAGGAAGTGTTTGGAAGCCATGGTTTTGGAACTGTGACAAATGATAATTGTGAGAATACCATAGATTTCTTCCATCAACTGTTTACCGGCGGCACGAAATTCCCTCACAAAAATATTTACAAGAATAGATGGGAATCAAAGCTGATGGTCAAACGTTCAATCAAATTGATTATATACTTGTCAGTAAGATGTTTACATGGGAATCGCCTGATGGTGGAACCTTCAATCAACTTGACCATATATTTGTCAGCAAGATGTTTCTGGGTTCCTTGCTGGACGTCAAAACTAGACGTGGTGCTGATATTGATGGCGACCACTAACTATTAGTGGGCATGTGCCGTCTCCGCCCAGCGCTTGTCAAAGGTATTTGAGGCAAAATCATAAAATACAATACAGACTGTCTACAGGACCGATCCACATCAATGAGATACGATCAAACTCTGTTACAATTCGGCACAGGAGAGTCAAAATACGTGGTCGTGCATTGTTCGAACGCTGAAGGAAACAGCCAGGGAGGTCCTTGGTGAGATAAGATGTGTGAACAAACCTTGGATTTGCGCTGAATCCTGGATGCCTGCACATTAGACGTATACGATCCAAGACAACAACGTGAAAGGGACAGTTAAATTCAGACAATCGGCGATCAGCACGTAGAGTGGGTTACATAGTCTTTTCAGATTACGACAATTATCTGAAAAATATAGCGGAGGAAACCGAAAAAGCTGGGAACACAACATCAGGAGTACTGTATCGCTAAAAGCTAATGGTGGCACTGATATATCATCACCAGATCAGCCAGTTGAGCGATGCCGTGAATTCTTTCCGACACAATCTATACTTCCGGATGATGTAGAAAAGTGTCCCCCTTTGGCATCATACTCATGTAACCGAGAAGGGATATTTCAAGGCGCAAATGTGAACAATTAAGGATCACAAATCTCCTGGTCCTGACAATATTCCATTGACACAGTTGAAATATGGTGCATCAGCCCTAGCAGATGTCCTTACGCTGTCATCAGATGTGCATGGACGACATTGTCTCTACGGAGTGGGATGAGGGAGTGGCTATGACTATCCCCAAGAAGGTGATATAAAGTTGTACGGGACTTAGAGAGGTATTTTATTGCTGAATGCAAGAGGCTAGGTAATGGCAACCCTTATAAGCCGGCAACCCTATGATGTCGGTGATGGGGAAAATCGTGCCGAAGGAGCAGGCGGGTTTCAGGCCTGGTCGTTCGTGTGACGACCACGTGAACAAACTCCGTATGAACATAGCTGAACTACACTCGACTCTGTGTCCACTTTTCGTAGACTTCGAACAAGCATTTGGTTGTGTAAACCGTAACTCAATGTGGTCCACTTTAACAAAAAACGCGATACAGGGTATAAAGTTAGTTTTAATTGGGAGGAAAACCAACCTTTCACCACATATGCCAAGGATGGTGGCTCCGCGGCGGATATATGTAGGTGATCGAATAAATAAGGCCTGTGTTGCATTCCAAAACCTGAACAAAATATTGCGCAACATCAGGATATCGGACAAATGAAATTGAAAATATTCAATTGCAGTGTGATGTCTGTACTATTGTACGGTTGCAACAGTTGGAGCTTTACCAAGCTGACAATGAAGAATGTTCAAAGATTTGTCAATCGTTGTCTGAGACAAAAACTTCGTAGCTACTGGCTCAAGACAATTTATAATGAAGTACTGTCATAACATACATGTAACATTGGATACAGGTAGAAAAAAATGGACTTGGATCGACCATATACTTAGGCGCCCAGCATCAGATATTGCTAGACCGGCACTTGAATGGAACCCGCAGATATATCGAAGGCTAGGAAGACCAGCAAATATATGGGCGCGGTGACTGGAGGAGCGACACAAACAAAGTCGACTATCATGGAACCAAATTAAATCACTTGCCAGAGACAGAAATCGACGGAGAGAATTCGTTGATGCCACATGATTTCTTAAACTTCCGCTGCAGCTGTCGTTGAAAAATGAACTAAAAAAAAACTTAACGACTGCAACTAAAAATGAAAATCATTTATAAAAAAGATTTCAGTTTGATAGCAAAGCGAAACATTTTTCTTCATTTTCGAAATCCTTTTAACATTTGACAATTATTGTCGTGGATGCTTGTGCGTTGCGGTCCTTGTCGTTTTAATAATGAATTGCATTTTGGTGAAATCATTTATTTAATTTTCGTTTTGACCATTTGAAATTGAATTGAGAGACTGACTGACTGCGTTACGGTGCCGTGTGGTGCGGTGGTGCTTCAATGCGGTGGAGAAGAATCAAGTTAAGTGCGAAAAATCATTTTTCACTTTCAAACTTTATCACTCTTTACCCCCTAACCATTTTTATTCACACTCTTACCCTATTGTTATTCTATTGCTGCAAGGACAATGGGGACCTTGTAATAAGATAGAGCGAGCAATTGAGAGCGTAGAAGGAACTTTGGTTGTTGTCAAAAGGACATTTGAAGTTACACAAAGTACTTGAAATGTCCTTGTGTGTGAAGTTGCTGGTTTTTTTTTATTGCAAATATAAAAACTAAATAAATGGTCCTTTTCATTTAATGTGCATGAAATATCGGGGGTTTTATAATTAAAATTGATTACATTGTGTGTTTAAGTGATGGGAGGGAGTAGTGGAAGAGCTTTGAAAAATGGACATGGAAAAGGGTTATCACTTTTAAAAAGACCTTAAAGGGTAGTGAGTTGCACAATTTTATTGCCCAAAAACAAGCATAAAGCTATAACTCACTAAGGTTCAGTTTTGCAGTTAGCCATTCTCCACATAATTTAGCTTTAAATGCCCGATTTTTGTCATTTAATATGAACATTTTCTGTGACGTTTATATGACAATTGTGAAACTCGCCCGAAGCATTTGTACATTTTTTGCAGGCATGACAAATTTTCCTTTTTTTGGTGTTTTAGAGCTAAAACTGCCTACAAACGTACATTTCATTACAATGATACGTTATAATTGAAATGGCTGACTTATAATGTTCTTGAAAAATTTGATCAAGAAGACAACTGACAATTCCAAGTTCATGGTTTGGGGTCTTTCGCCGATTGAGCTTGGAACGGATATCATAACACAGATATAAAGAAACTGCTCAAAAGACAAAAATATCGCATTTCTAAATCACTGTTGAATAACAACACTAGGTTAGAGCTATTTCATTCCAAAGCTGCGACCAATTTGTTTAATGTATATTAATCTTCTAAACTCGCCATAAGAAAAAAAATTTAATGGATACTTGTTTCCGACACATTTTTTATAATTTAAAAAAATACAAATATATAATTTTAATAAAAAAAGCACGCTCCAATAAACAAAATACAAAAACCGACCAAAGTTATAATTATGGTCCTTATGTATAATGTGTCATAACTTCTATACTTATCCAAGGATTGTCTTCAGATATACTTTTTCTTCTTTAGTATAATGCAAGCAATATCAAACAATATTTTAATTTTTCAGATTTTTTTCGTGTTTGGATTGTTTTTTATAAAAGAGTATATATTTTTTTTTACTCTCGCTCACTGTACTTCAACTACTGTATCGATTTAAACACAAAGTCTTCAACTGTCGCAGCTCCCATAGTTACGTTAAAACTGAGACCATACTGAGACCATACTGAGCGTTTCATATTGAGCGTTTCCACCTCAAAATATAGTCAAAATGGCAAAACTAAACCCGAAGAAGTGTAAAATTTACAAAAAAAATTATAAAAACTGATCCATAACATTGTTTTTTATTGCGGAGTATAGCACATTTGTATGGCCCATTTTATAAATGTTCTGGATCTTAGAATTTTACTTTTTTACTTCATTCAGTTAAGTTTCTATATTTTGACAAAATTTCCCAAAAACGGTGATACACACGCTACAATAACGACAAAAAATGCAAAAGCCGAATAAAGACGAAATTGTGGTACTTATATATTAAAAATCATCAAAATATGTGAATCGGTTCAAAACGGTTCTGAACCGGTTATGATCAAAATCGTTTCAATTCGTGTTGTCTGTGTCAAATATACCCTCTCATCATGTTTAGATTTTTTTAAGGAATTTTAGACTATATTTTTAATACCAAACAAAAATCTATGGCAAGTTTTTGTCCCAGTTTAGAAACTTCAGATGGGTGAATCGGCAAAACATACCCTAAGTTATCCATTGGGCCTTAGTTCCATAAAAAGGTTTATATTCAATTTTTAGTTACAAAAATGGGCGTGGCAAATGCGTCCATATTCAATAGCAGAGATACATTGCGCAAGATATTATATAATACACAACTTAATTATGATCCAACGGTGGTTTCGCGATTAATGCTGCCTACCAGGCAATCCGCCTCACTTATGTATGGGAAGTAGAAAAATGGTATGTACAAATGTCACAGTAGTCTGTATGTCTTTTGACAACACGTTGTCCAATACCAAATTTCAATAAAAACGCTTGTGGTTTACGAGAGATATTGTGTCGATCAACCGAGCAGCCGCCCAACCTTTGTATGGGAGGTGCCAAAATGGATGTGACAAATCCACTCGTTTTCCATGGAAACTGCACAGGTTCCAATTAAGCTTTTTGGCATAAATTCGAATATTCTAGAGAGAAACAGTAATTGTACCTGTTTGTAAGAAAACTACGAAAATACGAAACTCTAAATTGTTGGGGATGGTCGGGCAACGCCCACTCTCATGAACACAGTAGTTAGTTACAGTCTAAGTACGTAGAAATTAAAAAAAAATTATGACCTTTATTAACCCGAAAATCATTCGAAAAGTTTGGGTCGATATTGGTATGCAAGTTCAAAGCAATGCGGGAAAGAAACATAGTATAAAGTTGTAATTTCCTTTAAGGCTGTAAAAGGTCATGTTTTTCTCCGGTTAGTGAAAAAATGTAAATGCCGCGGGTGGGATTAGAACTCACATTCTCTGGACGATCGTTTCGATGTTTGTGAAGCATCATCTTCAGCAGCGTCTAGCCCGTTAAGCCACTGCGGTGTGTATTTACACAAGTCACTAACCGAAGCCATTTATCGATTGTGTGCAGAGTGATTGTTGTCGCTACTTACACATTGCTTTCCCACTTACACGCACTGATGAACATAGTATAGTGTAGTTTTGTTTATTTGCGGTAGATGGCGCTATTTTAGATATAAGTGCATGAAATTTCAGATATGTCTTCCGTAATCATACATTAACGGCCAACTTAGTTTTATTGGCGATTTTTCACAGATATGTGAAGAGCTACAAATACACTTGATCTATGCATTTCTATTTAATAACCTAATTTGTTTTAATCATGATCACTAATTCCAAATGACCCAAAAAATTCGATTTGTATGGATTGGTCATTGTTTGCGAAAAGGCGCAAAAATGCGCAACCGGCGCATATATGACATGCTTGGAGACCTCTTGACCAGCAATCTTGCATTCATAGATTTATACATAAGCGTGCACAAATGTAACTTTTGCTCCATGAAATATAAGTATTTTTGTTTCTATTCATTTAAAAATTGTATATTACAATCAACAACACAGCAAATACAAAAGATAAAGAAATATTATTCTTCATAAAATGTTGTTGTTCTAAGCCCATTGCCCTTTATTAATTTTCAATTCGCACTAATTTAGGGCAGCACAAATAAAAATGCTTTAAGCACGAGGTTATTATTGAAAAATTTATGGAAACCCCATGACTTCTATGATGCTTCATAAAAATGAAATTCCAAGAAAAGCTTTTTGTTTATGACGTAAAAACCCTTCAGAGTGTTAGCTTATAGGAAATGTATCGGTTTTTGAAAACGATTTTGAATTTATTCAAAAAATATTAAGTTGAGACCAGTTTATTACCAGTATTTGAATATGAAAAAGCATCATAAAATACGATTCGCATCCGGTGTAAATCTGTAGGTCTTCAGTGATTGCAAATTTAAAAAGCGCACTGCTCACAGTTTGCAAGAAGCTCTCCGCAATCCCTTCGTGGGATGTAATTCGAAATCATTTTCTATTTGTGTTCTAAAATGAATTTAAAATTCTATTTGTGTTCTAAAAGTTCTAAAATGAATTTAAATTTTTTGAATATTCCTTCATCAAATCTTCAACAATGCTTTATGCTGCATTCTCTGAAAAACAAATTTCAAATTTTTGATAAGAAATTTCTTAATTTTTTACATAATTAATTTTTTTTAATATTTTTGACCACTGTACGTGAACTACTGTACACTAATGAAATCCAGGTTTTTTGCAATTTCAAACTTTAGTGTGGGGGGGGGGCGGGGTTTCAAATGAAATTGACAATTTAAATTAATCGTTAAATATATATTCCACTTAGTCTCTCTGTACCTTAAGTCGTTGTGTGATAAAATCAGAAAAATCGAGCGAATTTTTAGAAAAATTTTTTTTATTTTGTTGTGTAAAAACAACAACAAAGGACAACAGATATAAAACGGGTGGGTGATACAGCTGTTGCTGAGCTGACAATCCTTGGCCGAGTGAAACTCGGGTCGTTCCGGTGCATAGATCCGATTGTCGTGGGAACGAACGAGTGGAAACAGAAAAGCTGTTACAACAACAACAACAGATATAAAAGACAACAACAACAACACCAAGACAAGAACAACAAGGTAATTAAACCAAAAAAAGTGAGGTTATAAATCATTTTTTAAATGAGCCCTAAATGGGATAATAAAAGGAAATATATTTATATAAAGAGTTATAGAGTTTCACAAGAGCTTTGTAATGATACATATTTCAAGCCGATCCGATGATAAATACCTGAGATATGGCCGATTATGTACTCAAGCTTTAAATGCCTATATCTCAAGAAGTTTGACCTAGTGTGAAAAAAAACTTATTTTTCAACTCAGCGCAAAAGCCTTCACCGTTAGTGAAATTTTGCTGCAGATCTGATTTTGCTGCTAAAATAGTTTTGTACAGTAACTTGTACATGACATGTTTTGAGCCCCTTTTTTTATTTTTTATGGGCGTGGCAGGGGGCGGGATAAGAAGTATAATTTCGGAAAAAGGGGCGTGGCAAACGCCTTTGCCGATTTTTCTATTTCGGTTTTGTATAATCGGGATTTTTTGTCTATCTGACATCTACTTGATAAATAGTATCTGTATTTACAGTGGGGAACTTGTGAAAAACAACAGTTACTTCTCAGAAACGCGTCAAAAGTTGAATTTGAAAATTTGTTTTGTTTTTGTATAATACATGTTTATAAATATGTGCATAAACAAATGTTTGTTTGAATTTATAAAATTATTTTTGAAAAGTATTTAATACTTGAATTGAATGTGGAAATCAAAGCGCCACCGGCGAAAATTTTGTTCACTTTATCTTCTTGCGCGATTTTTCAAAAAAAAATTTTATTTTCCACTAATATTATAAAATATAGCTTCTAAATGAATAAACACCTTGAAGAAGTGGAAGAAACACCTGGAAAAAAAAGAAAAAAAAAGTGAAAAATAATAAGTGATTCACTTTATCTTATTGTGCCCTTGTCAGACTTTTGCGTAGTCGCAGGCGAATAACTGTTATGTGTCAATGTCGCCACATTGCAAATAAAGAAGTAATGTTTCGACTGTATACCAGATTGATAAAGAACGAATTATATATAAAATTGCACGATTTTAGTAGAAAAAAAACTTGCGTTTTGTATTAAAACATTAATCTTTTATTAGAATAACATATCCACTTTAAAATGATATGAAACCATTCATATTTTAAGGCAAATTATAACGGTTTTAACAAAAAACTCGTGTCCAAAAAACACTAATTTAACACCTGTTCGTAAGGGGCTAAAGAATTGTATTTTTTTTTTCTTGATAGCAATTCGTTTGGACAAGCTTTCCATTGAGGTGTATCTTTTTGGGAACAGAACCGAAAACCCGGTTACAGGTCCTATTTTCTATGCGAACTTCCAGGTGGAATATATCATGAATCGGTTGTGTGCCGCGGAAATTTTTTGCATTTTTAGAGTCAGCTCTTCGAGTTCTATCAACCACTAGCCCCAAAACGCCAATCCGGGAGCAAACCGTGTCCTGCACATAAGACAAAATCTTTTCCTGTGTTTTGCTTGTAATATTTTCGAACACTTGCATATTGGGGAATTCGCAATTAAAAAGTGTTTCCATTTGATGAATTTTTTCAATAATATTTGACTAACTAAGGGCTTACCACATACCACACCACCACCACTTATGTATTCCTTTGGGAATATATTCGCCACTATGAGGGCCACTGCACAAGGACGGACCAACCTGTTGTTACTTTGACGGTGTTGGTCACTGTACCTTCACTAATTTTCTTCTTTTTTGAACACCTTTTTCCTCTCTTTTCGGTTATTAAACACGATTAGTTTTTATTTTTAATTTAACTGTGCGCGATTATTATGTTTTTTTTTTTAATGTATGAGTTTATTTCCCTTTCTAACTTTTGCACTGGTAACAACTGTTGCTGCTGAGTTACATGAAGAAAAACTAATGTCTGTGTTTGTTTACTATTTTTGACTGGGTTCTTTGACCCCTCGGGCGACCAGAAAAAGTGATCGCCGTTCAAAAGTTGAACGTTGACAACGCTAGCGGCCGTTAGGTGGTGTTAAGTGCAAACGGTGTTATTCACCTACCACTAATTTCCTGTGGCCGATTAGCGATGCCAACAAATAGGATCATTAAAAACAACCGCTGTTGAAGATCTGTGACTAGATCTGAACTAGCTATACGGTTTGACAGGAATCATGAAGAAGCAGTTTGCAAAACTTGTTTAGAAAAACCATATGTCTATTAGTAGAAATATAGAATGTAATGAGCTTGTATAGTGCTCTTTTAATGTAAACTAGTGTTAATTTATTAATTGTCCTAAATTTATCATAGCGCTGCAACATGACCCTTTTGCAAAGGTTAGCCTTCAAAGTATCACTATTTCATCATATATGTTTCATTTTATTTGGATTATTTTTTCCCCCTTTTGAAACAGTTATCTTTGAACTTTTTAAAAATTTTTTATTTTAATAATATTGTCATTTATCTCGTCCTGTGCTGTCAATGCATTGTTGCGCCATTTTCTAAGCTTTTATAATCGCAAACACTTAATAAACATTATATTTATGAAGCCCTCTTTCCTCGCTACTTCTACCCCTAAACTTTTTTTAATGTCAATCTTATTTTACTTACCCCATAATCTTTTGCAGTTGTGTTTCCTTCTTATGCCATCGCATATTTTCATTCTTTCCTCGTATCATAAAGTAGATGATGACCTTAAAAGTTCCATTCTTTTTTTTTTGGATTTCCCTGCTAGTAATGCAATTTAAGTTGGCAGCCATTAAGCTGGATATCCGGCAACCATTAAAAAAAATAAGAATCTCCATTTCTCTCTTTATGAACAACAACACTTGGCATTTTTGTCCATATTGCAGTGGCTTCATTCATGGAAATATTTAAAAAATAACTTAATTTTATTTATAACATTTATGGGTTAATAGTAGATGGAAGTGCCCGCGGTGTGGTCGGTTGGAAAGGCCAGCGCGATACGGGTACTCCGTGCCTTACGAACGAGTATCTAGTAACTTATGGCAACGGTTGAATGACTCCGCCGGGTGGTCCTTGCGGACTTTATAGTATGTGTTGATGTCATGTCATGTTATTCTTTACTTGTTAAGGAATTTCTTTTAAACAACTTTTACAACACAATTTCATATAGATTTTTTTTCTTTGCACATCCTTTGTGCATATCACAAATACACACACACATAGAAAAAAGGACTTTCTCTCGTCACTTTTTTTGTGCACTTTTGCACTCCTCTCCCTTAAGTGTCAGCTATAGTGTTTCGCAGTGGAAAGAAAAGTTTAAAACAGAAAATACTGAGAGCAATAAAAATAACAGCTACAGATATTGCTGGGGACGGGTCCTGCTTGTAGTATCAAACTGGAGCACTGGAAAAAATGTATTAAAGTTCTTACTTGTTGTTATGAAGTCTTGGCTGTTAGCGAAAAAGTTTATTAATTAAAATTGCTTAAGAATAACTATTTTATTGAAATATATGTAACAGTTTTAATAAATACTTACATTTTTTTTTGTTTACGACAATTCGAAAAACGTATAAGACATAAAATTGAGAAAATGTGTTTAGGGTTGAAATTGAAACCGGGTATACTTGCACAAATGGAATTGTTGTGATCTTAAAAAGCGCTACAGAAATAACTCCTCAGCTAAATAGTTATACAAAGTGTCGGTTCCATACAATTTTACAAAATCAACCTTATGATTTGCTAAATACTCGTATGTTTCAGTTTATTGACATGAAGACTATCAGGGCTACACCATTTCCAATTAAAATTAAGCATAATTGATTGGAATATAAGAAATTTCGCAAATACATCGTCATGATTCCTGGCAAACCATATAGCTATTTCAGATCTAGCCACAGATCTTCATCTGCGGCTCTTTGCAAACAATTCATAGCTGATGAAGAACTGTAGCTAGATCTCAAATAGCTACATATACAGTTTGCCAGTAATCATGAGGATGCATTTTCAAAACTTCTTTTTCAAAACGCTAAATTTCAATTCATAGAGATATATAATGGTCTTGAGCTTGAATAATTAAATAAAAAGTACCAATAAACTGGCCGATTAAATAAAAATCATCCCCTATAAGAAATTTCACTACGAGGTACTTAGATAACTCCGAGACTTTTTGAATAAAATATAAATTTTTTCGACAAACAATAAACAAGCTTTAAATAAGCTAATAAGTATCCTTTATATTATTTAAAAAGATCTTGAGCTTGAATAAATTAAGAAAATTGTAAGTTCAAAAAAGGTATATTTTTCTTGCATACGCTGATATGAGCTCGATACAGAAAATAACAAAAAAAAAAATGTTTCCCATGACATCTCATGAAGGGGTTGGAGACAGCATCTCACAGCAATCGAGCTTTTACTCACACTGATTGGGATCTACAGTTTACACCGATTTCGGACGGTATTTTTGACAAGCTTTTTCATAGCTAAATACTCGATAGTTGTGGCCGTCTCCAAGCGAGATGACCGCAGTCGAAAGAAATGTTAGGTGGTCTGAGCAGGTATCCAACCCACGTACTAATGCAAGGGAGACACGCCCACTATCTTTGCACCACCGACGGTTACATTTAGTCCAACATTTTTCCAATTCGTTTAATGCTTCCAAGTAATAGGTTGTCTCAAGGCCTTCAAACTAGTCGCTGGTCTCAGCGACGGCTTCTTCAGTATACCCAAAGTCGTCTGGTTTTGAAATAGAAAAATTCGTAGCCAAATTTATAGATGTTTCCATGGCGACTATGCACCTGTGTACCGCGGATATTGTGTAAATGCCGACTAACGTCGGTGGTACAATGGTTAGTGTGCGCGGCTCTTGTACATGAGATCCTGGGTTCGAACCCTGCTCTGACCACCTTCAAATTTCTTTCACTTTCCTCGCAAAGTGACGGCGACACTATCGAGTATATAGCCATGAAAAAGCTTCTCAAAATACCGTTCGGAATCGGTGTAAAACTGTAGGTCCCAATCAGTGAGTGAAAACTGGAAAGCGCACAGCTCAGTGATTGTGAGAAGTTCTCCCCTGTCCCTACATGGGATGTAATGGGAAACCATTTATTTATTTATTTAACCATTGCCCATGTGTAATGGGTAATAGAGATAAGTATTTCTCCATCATTGTGATTAACTACCCATTATTTTGCCAATTACCCTGTGGGTAGCTACTCAGTATTTCCCAAATACCCTGCGGGAACAATGATATTTATTTTTCCCACGACAATGATAATGGTTATTCAGCTTAATCCATTACCCACGAAGTACGAACCCAGATTGTCATGGTGGAACAGCACTTTACTTCGTCAAATGCGATCGTTTTTGATTTTTATCAATGTCGAATCTTCTCAGTATAATCAATGTAAATGGCACAGCATGCAACCCAAAAACCTGTCGCTATGGCCCTGGTGGCAGACTGGCCCAACTTGACTTTCTTTGGTTCACGCTCATCAGGCCGTCGGTGGTGCAATGGTTAGTGTGCGCGGCCCTTGTACATGAGATCCTGGTTTCGAACCCTGCTCTGACCACCTTAAAATTTCTTTCGACAGCGGTCACGTCGCATAGTGACGGCGACACTATCGAGTATATAGCCATGAAAAAGCTTCTCAAATTACCTTTCGGAATCGGTATAAAACTGTAGGTCCCAATCAGTGAGTGAAAACTGGAAAGCGCACAGCTCAGTGATTGTGAGAAGTTCTCCCCTGTCCTTTCATGGAATATAATGGGAAACCATTTTTTTTCATCCGGAGAAGTCCACTGCGTTAACTGTTTCTTGGGCTCTGGTTTGTGTATGATGTATCCATGTTTCGTCCTCGGTTACGAAATGGCTTAAAACCTCTTTCGGAGTGCGGTTGAAGAGGGACTTACATGGATAAGCATGACGCTTAGGGTCGAGTGTGAGCAAACGCGGCACCCGTGTGGAAATATACATGTAAAATGTGATGCACCCACTCAGTTGAGATGCATATTACCTCAGCCACCTCAAGCAGATCTTCAATTCATGAAATCAATGCTTGCACACATGTACATACCAATGTTGTTGCCAGATTGCACCCGGTAACACTAAAAACTCTCAATGCCAGACGTATAACTGGCAACCCTCGTATTTCTTTATTAACAATTGAGATATCTAACCAGTCATCCAAGTATCCTGATTAGCTACTAAACCTGTATTTAATATCAATCAAAACACATTTTCTGCTTTCTGAAATTATTTCTAAATATAATTAAATTTCTTAACCCTAAGTCCTTTATTTATCATTGTGCACCCACTTCTACTACAACACACAGTTTCCTCCCACTGACCATAAATTTTGCTGGTTTCCATAATTCCCTGTTAATATTCATTTTCCTTTCATTTACCCGGTCGTTGGCTGTGTATCTAGGCAAACATTCAAAACCATTTATCATCTTTTAAATAAACTGCTGCTATTGAAAAACTGGCATAAACTTAATTTGAACAAACACACACACACACACACACACACACAAGAAAGAGAGAAAGTATAGCTCCTTCTGGCCAACAAGAAATGTACACAATTCCTACTGACATCCTGCACCATCGTCACCCCCAGTCCTCTTGCTCAGTATATATCGTATGCATTGCCACAAACATATTTTTAATTGTTCGTTTGAGGAAAAACAATTAAAAATTCACACTTGGAGAAGTTGCAGCATCTTCTCCTTCAGGAAACTAGTGGCTGCCAAAACTATACTACCGTTTTTTTTCATTCTGAAGGAAAAGTGTTTCAGGAACAGAAATGTTAATTTCCCATATTTTCTTTGTTCTCTCATTTTTTGTTTTCATTGGAATAATTTATAAAAAGAATAACTCATACCTGTTATTACATTATGGGCTGCCTAGGGGAAATGAGCTACAGTTTGTATTGCAGATTTAAAATGTCATACAACGTGAGCAACTTTTCAAGTACAAAAGTTGTTGGCTGACAGAGCTGCTTAGTGGAAGAAGAGTGGTGGGGGAAGGAATTCTACGAAATGTAATGGGCTAAAAACGCCAACTTTTCTTCAGACAAGTTTCTTCTGCAAGCAACAGCTAAGCTCTTGAATACAAGGTTTATACGAGAGCTTGTGATATCAAAAATAACGTGCAAGTAACACGTACTTGTTGAACATATCGCGATATGATATCACAATGTATGCTCTCGTGTAAACGTAGTATATGATGCATTGAGTGCAAAAAATACCCAAAATTAACGTCGTCTTAGAAAGATTCTATATACAGCCGGGTGAAAGGTAGCACGAATTGTTTTTTATTTTGAACAGGAAAATGAGGAATAGGTCGTATGGAGTATCGTTTGCGACATATCTGAATATAAAATCACTTTTGTTCCTTCATAAAATTATATACACTAGAAACCCAACTTATTTATTTGTCAATCTTCGTTTTACTAGGTCTAATAGAGGAAATATCCTGATACCTATGGCTCAGGGGTCTTACGTTTCCAAATGGCAATTCTTCGTCTACTCCATTCGTCTTTGGAATTCACTACCACATAACCTTCAATTAATCAGCAACGATAACCTACATATTTAAAAAAACAAATTTTCAATCATTTGAAAAATAATATAAGATAAAATTTCTTTAAACTTTCTATTTCTTTTTGTATTTTTTTCCTTTAACTTTAATTATAGTCCCAATATTGTTTTGTTATATTTCTTTTATTTCTTTACCATCATTGTCATAATACATATCTAAATTATATTTAATTTTAGTAATTATCATACATAATTAATTTTCTCTAAAAATTTTTGGATTATATAATTCCAATTTCTTATACAACTAGCTTTGGGACTGATCAAACTGTTTAAGTATATAAAATCCTGTACTTTAATTATAAGATTCAATCTTGTTGTGCAGGAAGTCCAAAATAAAAATAATAATAATAATAGGTCTTCAGTTTCGGGAGTCAAATTCTATCCAACCTAAAATTGGTTACCGTTGCGAGCAACAAAAATAAGAATACGACTTCAATATTTGATATGTGATGTGATGGCATTTTCGATTTCGAGGAAGTTCAAGAAAAAATTCTTTTGATTATTGGAAAACATTGGCAATAGTGTCAGAAAATAAATTTATCCAAATCGGGCTATGCAAATCAAGTCTCAAGCGATCCAGAAATTGATAAATAATAATACGAGACAGAAATATTGTTGGAATGAAGTTTTTTTATTACGACTGTAATCTGGTACATAACTTCATGACATTTATTTTTTAAATTTGACTTTTTGGCATAGTGTATTCGATCAGTCCAATTTTTGACTACCTTTCCAATAAATCTGGCCGTATGGCGTCAATGGTGTCTTAAACATTGGCTTGCAATGCTTCAAGAGTTGCTGGTTTGTCAGCACAAACCAATGCCTTAACATAGCCCCATCAAAAGTAATGCAGAGGCGTTAAGTTGCACGAACGAGGGGACCAGTGAACAGGACCACTTCTGGAAATAAAGTTGTCACCAAAAATATTTTGCAATAAATCGCATGTTAAGCGCGCTGTTGGTTTGTGTCATTGCCACTATCTGGTATTATTTAAGCAATATTTGCCAACATGCAAAGTCGATATGCAACCACACCACACTTCATAAATTTACTGAGACAAATCGCTACTCTATACGTCATTACTCCATCCATTTACTTATCACCAAAATTCATTCGGGTAAGGAATACCTACCTACCAGTATCAAAAACTACACTACTTCTATTGGTACACGCTGAAAATTTGCCTTTTTATTGTTTGGATGCAACTATACCGTGTTCGTAGCTTGCCGTAGATATAGTATACTTGTGTCCAAACACATTGTGTTTGCTATTCAATATAACATGCTCGGGACACAATGATTAATTGGTTATAATATATGTATTTGTGACCCAAATGTGGATTTGTTTGTTGAAAATTGCTGAAACACTGGTGTCTGTCACAATAAAGAAACAAAAAGCAGCAGCTCTTCAATTCACGAAAACAATGCCTGCAAATATGTACATGCTTCCTGCAATATGTTGCTGGTACCATTATTTTTCAGCGTTTGCCAATAATTTGCCAATAGTTTCGCGATTATACTTTGCAGTCGTTTGATGTGTTCGAGCACGATGATGTGCCGAAACCCCTTAAGATAACTTAAAATTTTTTGCAGTGTATTCTTTATTGGAGTTTTTCCAATTTAGTTGTGTTTTCAGAATTATGATTTTCCTTCAACTGGTCGAGTTGTTAAAAAAAGACGAAAAAGAGTCAATGAAATATTTGAAAATTTTAAACTTTGATACGGAATATCTTAATAACGATAAAAGATATTCTGAAACAGTTTGCGTATCTTTTATTTGTCTTGCATAGTAGATTCTTAAATGGAAAAAATCGTTGAAATCGGCCTATAACTGTATAAGTACCAGGCATTGAAAGCTGCAACAGTACCAAAGTGGTTAAAGTTGACACCCTGTAGTACCATCTGTGTTTACACAAGGTGCCTCTAAATGCAATATTCTGAAAGCATAACTTCTCCTCTCACGTTCCACAATGATCAGAACAACAATTTAAAAGTTATGATATTATTACCGTGTATTTTTCCATCGGCCCACTGTGCGTAATGTTATTGAAATATTAATGTAAATCTATTATTGATAACTTCATATATATGTGCTGGATTTTGAGCTATTTGATTGTGGATTCTATTGTGGATTGTGGATTCTATACAGAAGAGTCATGACATCGCTAACTATAAGGCGTGTTTGAAAATACTAGATGTTTGTGAAGAAATCTACTACACGCTGAAAAATTTGTCTTTTTTTGTTGTTTGGATGCAAATATAACATGTTTGTGGCTTGTCGCAAATATAGTATACTTGAGCCCAAATACATTGTGTTTACTATTCGATATAACATGTTGGGGACACAATGATTAATAGGTTATAATACATATATTTGTGATCCAAATGTGGATTTTTTTGCTGAAAACTGCTGAATTCACGAAATGCAATTCTTGCAAAAATGTACATGGTTCCTGCAATAAGCGGTGACACTCTCCAAATCGGTTCGTTTTGAAACTTGGAAATTTAATATCGTCGGATAATAGTGAGTGCAGTGAACTGAACGTTGTCATCGAATACCGATTAATTTTGAAGTGTTAGGATTTATACCGTGCAAATGGAGAGTACTTATGTCATTTTTGTAGTTTACCAAGAACCTCGTTAAATTGACGTATAGTAACGCTAACAACAATTCGTCACAATAAACCTTTTCAAATGTAACTTTATTCCGAACAAATTTCTGTATGAAAAAGTTATAAACAGACAATTGCTGTACAAGATAAACGAAATTATATCTAGCAACTTTTGACGTTGCTTAGTTTAAACACTCAAGCTGAGGGATTTCATGTTCATTTTATTTATTATTATTTCTATTGAAAATGTAAACCTGTCTTCACCACTCATTCCTCCTTTGGCCAATTCCAATTTAGCATTCGAGAATCGATTTAATACGAGAAACTTATAAATAATTTGTATCCCAAATACTTTAAATTGTTCGTACTGTTCAATAACTTTCCAGCAAATTTTCCACCCAAAAGGCATTTGGCAAATTGTATTTTTCACATTCAAACATAATTTATTTGAATTTTGTGTGCGTGTGTGTGTGTGGGAAATTGTTGGTGTAAAACTTTCACACAAGTTTGATTGTTAGTTCAATTAGAGTGTTGGGAAAATGGTCTTAAGGATTCGGCAAACATTAACAAAAAAAAATATAATTGATGTTTGAGAAAAATTTTAAATAAGAATAAAATTGAAAAAGTTTCATTAAAAATATTTATATCGTTTTAAATGTGGAAATTAATTAATTATTGTATTTTTAATTGCACTCCAGATGGAAAATGAAATTATCTCGCTGTTCTGTTCGCATAATTACAAAAACTTTTGTGGCTGAATGATTCCCAAACCCATCGTTAGCCAGTATTTTGGTCAAACATAAGAAGTGAGAGGTAAAGGATTTTTGGGTTAAGGTTTTTTGGGGTTTTCTTTAAAAAGTTTAATGTTATATTTTTGAGAATTAGTAGATTTCTATTCGAAAAAGTGGTAGTATCCTGGGGGTTTCACCAATTTCCTACTGAAGGGTGCGGTATAAACGAATTCGGTGATGGTTAAATAATAGGGATGTGCGAGTAATCGATTAATATAAATTTTGATTAATCGTTATTGTGATTAATCAGTTAATCGAATAATCAAAAATTCTGATTAATCAACACTGTGGTTAAAAAATTAATTCAATTTAATGTATTAATTGATTAATCACACTTGAATAATCGTGTTTGCCATTCAAATAATTCTAGGCAAAGAAATTCAAATATATTCTATAGAAACAAAAGGAAACAATTAAAAATGTTGAGTTAAGAAAGTTTTTCAAAATATTAAGGCTAAGAAATCCATAGAAAAACGACATATAGAGAAGCGATTCGACTCTGTAAATTTATGCAGTTTGGTGTGCTAGCTTATGGAATTTGCGTGTTGGAAAGTCTTGCTTTAATAATACCAGATAGAGGCAATGGCTTAAACCAACCAACAAGATAACAGCAACGGTATTTCGTTTTGGGCGTTAAAATTGTTGGGTAAATAAATACACCAAAAATATATACTAACACTATTTCAGAGAAATGTAGTAAAAAAATCCTATGAGTGTTCGAACTCACGTGCGATGTGTTAACACCTTTTTGTTACACGGTACCTGTTCGATTTCTGTGAACACATTAGTAAATGTTACATTGGAAAATTAAAACCAGCGTTCAATCATATGATGACGTTGCATTTAAATAATATTAATACTTAAAATTATTTAAAGACCAGTGCAAGCACATGTGTCACTATTTTCTTACTTAATATTTTTTGTTTTATTCCCACAAAAACAAAGAGAATGCAAAGCAACAGACACATGTTCATACATACAGTGTTATGTTCGTACATACGCTACACAAGTTCACACAATTTTCGTTGCTCTCTTGCTATCTCATTTTTATATACGTATAACCACTTCATTATTCTCTTTGCTCAGAGAATACTCCGCACCCACACAAGACAACTATTCGCTGCCGCTACATTAGTGTGTGTTTTTTTCGCAGTCTGACAATCTGTGTTTCGCAGTCGGACAAATCTGTGTTCTGAGGTGGGTCACCCTTATCATTTAGGGGTATGAAAAATAGATGTTGGCCGATTCTGAGACCTACCCGATATGCACACAAAATTTCATACAAATCGGTCCAGCCGTTTTGGAGGGGTTTAACACCAAACAATCTGTGATCGCGGTCGGACAAAATGTGTTTGGATGTATTCACTTTGTGAGTTAAGTCCCTACCCGCGCCTATAGATGTTAACACATCAAAAAGTCAAATATACGTTTAAATTTCACAGTTTTTCATCAAAACGACATGAACAATTTAAGTCAACAATTTTTGTAATTTTGTAGTTTAATTAAGTACTAACATTTTCCCTAAAATTGAGTTGCACCCAGGCACCGTCACTGCAAGTGTCCCCTCTGTACAATGAGTCACTGTACTTATACATTGCGCGAAGACGAGCAACCTCCTAACATTAATATTTATTTGATTGCTCCTTCAAAGAGGACAGACTCCATTCAAGAGACAGTGTTGTGTATACTTTTGTGTTCGTATAAACGTACTAGCACACGCTGAAAAGAATTGGTGTTGTAAGATTATGAATTGGCCAGAATGGGCGTGGCAAAATCACCCTTTCCCAATCAGTGACTGGCGTTTGATGACATGAAGCCAAGTACACAATTTGATTAAGATCGCAAGTGTTTCAAGCGACTTATC
This sequence comes from Phaonia tiefii, assembly GCA_963931995.1. Taxonomy (NCBI): domain Eukaryota; kingdom Metazoa; phylum Arthropoda; class Insecta; order Diptera; family Muscidae; genus Phaonia; species Phaonia tiefii. Next base: position 286,980,923 of record OZ008369.1, read on the forward strand.
ACATTGACCACCAAGCTTTTGTATGGGAGGTCCCAGAATGGGTATGGCGACCTCGCCCATTTTCTCCGTTTAAGTAGATATTTACAGATTATTAGCCAATGATTGAGTTGAAGCTAATCGCATCTGCCAGAAGAGCATTGTAGAAGAAACATAATTTCTTAATAAATGAGTCGATTTGTATGGCAGGTACCAAAAGGGACTTGGTGAAAACGTCCCTTTTAAACCCCAAACTAAACTGGGAAAAACAGTCGTCACTGACAAAATTTCGCTGTGATCGATAAAGATTTACGGCAGTTATCGTGTTGACCAGTCAGCCAGACAGACAGACAGACGGACGGACATAGCTCAATCGTCTTTACAAGTTCCAAAACGAATTTCGTCCAATGACACTGAGGGTCTAATATGGCTCCTTCTATACGTCGGATTTGTTCCTGTATTAAATGATACATACCCCCATCCCTATGGGTGAGGGTATAAGAAGAACTGTAAATATTCTCAATTGCAATTTTGCTTTGTCTATCCAATGAGTTTCGGAATCGGAGGACAATTGTAATGATACGTATGAACTACTTTAATATTATGTATCCGTTTCCTTCACTTTCAGCGGAATCAACTACTGACTAGATGTTCCAACGTTGTTAGTTTTTCCCCCGTAAACATAATGGATATATAATATAGAATTCCCCGCCAACAATGCCATTTGCATCCAGCTGTTACCTTATTTTTCTAAACTGTCCAAAAACATATCTACTCGTGCCCCATTTCAAAACATGACCTTAAGGCAACTCATATTTGCAAAAAAAAAAAACATTGTTCTTTGTTGTTTTTGTTCAGTTTTGGCAACAAACAATCGAGTTGGAACAACTCGTTGGCCCAGTTACTGCCACTGCACAGTGGGCCAAGCGATAGTATCGAGTGAGTGATAAGATATCTTTAGTCGCGAAATTGATAAGGTATTTATTTGAAACTTTGTAACTAGGAAATTTAAGGACGCATAACCTCATCATTGGGTCACACGACTGTCTGCCACCTGCCACACCGCGCCTGAAACAATCGATTTATTACAGCAACGATTTCCAGAACAAATTCCCAGCGGCGGAAGTCGCAAGGCCTTCCACAAATAAGGCATGCGGAAAGGTTCTTTTGCAATGCCTTCCTAAAATAAGGCCTGCGGAATGCATGATTTTTTTCATCAGATATAACCAAGAATAAGATTTTTACAATTTTGAGAAATTTCTTTTCCGATTCTTTTTAAACGTAGTTTAATTGGAAAATTTCATACAAATTTTAAAATTATATTTTTTATTTAATATTTTTCAGGGTATTTTTAAAATTTTCAATTTGAAGTTGGGCGTGATACATCCTTCTAAGATAGATACATACATACTTATAAATAAATATATAGAAGTGGATAATGATTTTGTGATAAAATAAATTATTTTAATTTTATTTTTGTTTAACAATAATAAATTAAAGTAAATGGCTTCTACGGCTTTCCTCTTTGCATGCCTTATAAGGCCTTCTTTTGGCAATGGGCAAGGAATCCCTTGCCTCCCAATCTCACGCAATGTTAAAAAGAAGGGAGGAGGTAATATGTAGGGAAGGTCTTCCGTCGTTGAAAGAAGGCCTGTTTGGTCATGCTTTTAGGCCTTCCAGGTGATGACTTCCGCCGCTGGGTTATCTAAAGAACTTCTGAAGTCAATTGGCTACGAATATTATGCGATTTTTCGCCGTGCGACTTCTTTCTTTGGGGTTTTATGAAATCTCGGGTTTATGCAAATAAACCAGAAACAATTCCACAATAACCCGCAACAATTCAAATCCGAGATTCAACGTGTCATCGTTGCGATACAGCCACATCACTGTGAAAAAGTCATGGGAAATTTCATGAAAGGAGTAATGGCCTGTCATCAGAGCCATGGGGGTAATTTGAGGGATGGTTTATTCCATACTTATCGGAACATGTCTTTTTTACAATCCAATTAAAAAATCATAACTATCACAAAAAATACGTGTTTTATTGTAAAATGAAAAAGTGCATTCTTATTGAGACACCCTTTAAAAGTACCCTCGTCTGCCCGTGCCTTTAGTTGTAAAATCGGAGCGGTGGATCATTTGTGAAGTTATAAAGGAATTAAACAAAAAAAGCATTTGGTGACGTTGACACCGTCTGAAAACAAAAACGTGAGAGACTATAAAGGTGCCACGTAAGAGCATGCGTGTTTGCAAGTGACCATGCTAATGTTTGCATTTAAATATATATATGTATATTTGGACAGTGTCACAAACATATATATGGTTACTGCAGAATGTATTTGGGAGAATATGTTATAGAGGCCGTTATTGGTCAGCGTGTATAGAATGACCTGAATTTTAGGGATTTTTCAAAGCGACTGTTTTTGGCCGCTCAAAGCTATTTCCTGACCCACTGTGCACTGTTACAGCAGCGTATGGCACTGTGTTGAAGAGTCAATGCTACAAAAGATATTTTCTCTACTTTCAAGAAAAGCGCCTTTAAGCTGCTGAAATAACTTAAATTTAAATGACATTTTAACTCCTGTGGTGCAGCAGTGTATCCATGCAGCCAAGGACCATCATTGTATTCCATTTATGTTTGAATTCTCTGTAATGCTTTCGCGGTGCATTGGTTTGGCAAAATGTGACTTTTCGTTTATTGAATTGAATTCGAATGAAAACAAATGGCAATAAATGTTTAAAGATTGTTTTTCTTGCATTTTTCCTTGTAATTGCTGTGGAAAACAGACGGCATAAGGAGAGGAAAAATCTCCATATGTAGGAAAATCTTCATAAAGTAGGGCCATGGCATTAAGGTCATTATGGTGGTTTTTCACTGAAAATAGACGGAAAATATTGAAAGATTTGGTTAAAATATTTGCTTAAACATCTGTCTTTAAGATTTAACATATATGCCCCTGACAGCTTACAACTGCCTGCTAACAACAAGTTCTTGATAAATTACAACTTAGATTAGCAGTTGTCACATGTTTGCCATCTAATCATCTCAACTTGTTAAGCTCTCCTCTGTATGTATGGCACAGCTTTTCAAAGTTTCGTTGCGTTAAGAAAAATTAGTTTCTAAAGTGAAAAACACTTTCTCGAAAAGTTTCAAAACCCAATTAACTTTGTCAATACATCGAAAATAAACAACGAAAGTTTATTCAACTAAATTGTAACAAATAAAATATTTGATGTCCAATCGATCAACTACAAATGCAATTTGCAGCCAAGTAAAATGGGCTGCCACCATTTCCAATTTGTTTAATGATTCGCCCTAAAACAATTAGCCAGAAATTTTCTTGAAAATTACTTAAAGAACCATTAAGTGACAACTAAGTTATTCTCAGTTTTTCCATTTTCACAAAACTTTTATGTATTCACTTAAGTGCGGAAAACAAGAAATCTTTAAAATACTTAATTGTCTTCTTCCTTATGGAATAGATGTGGAGGTATTGGAATTGCTTTCAAACAATCGTAAATTTGTCATTTTTAGTTTTTTACGCAACTGGGTAGTGCTCTTTTATCTTTTGTTCCGGTAAATTGTTTCAACACTTGAGTGAAATGTTTGCCAAGGAAACTAAATTACAGCAGGGATCAAATAAATAGCTCACATATAAACTGGCACTTTTTGTTCTTTCTTTGAAACCAACCATTCTAATAAATTATAATAGCAAATGTCACAAAAATACATTAAAAAAAAAAATGGTTTCCCATTACATCCCATGAAGGGACTGGGGAGAATTTCTCACAATCACTGAGCTGTGCGCTTTCCAGTTTTCACTCACTGATTGGGACCTACAGTATTACACCGATTCCGAACGGTAATTTGAGAAGCTTTTTCATGGCTAGATACTCGATAATGTCGACGTCACTATGCGGGGTGACCGCCGCCGAAAGAAAATTCGAAGGTGGTCAGAGCCAGGTTCGAACCCAGGATCTCATGTACAAGAGCCGCGCACACTAACCATTGCACCACCGACAACAAAAATACATAGCTCATACAAAATTGGCATCCTCTACTTGTTTGAAAACAACTATAGTTTCTAATCAAATAGGTCACAGTGAAAATTGGGATATAAAAACTGCCAACCTATCAAGCTGCCAGAACCGAATAATGTGTTGCCGGTGGAACTACAGGAAACAATGGTTTCCTATTATATCACATGAAAGGATTGGGGAGAGTTTCTCACAACAAGGGAGCTGTGCGCTTTCTAGTTCTACACACACTGATAGGATCCTACTGCTTTACACCGGTTCCGAGTGGTACTTTGAGAACCTTTTTCATGACTAATTGTCGATAGTGTCGATAGTCATGGATAGTGTCGCCATCACTATGCAAGCCGACAGTTGTCGAACGAAATGTTAGGTGGTCAGAGCAGGGATCGAAGCCACGTTCTCATACACAAGTGCCGCGCACTATAACCATTGTACTAATGACGGCAGGCAGTGGCTTATAGGCTGGTGTACGGGCTCAAAAAGCTCAAAAAGCAGCCCCACAAACCTCTGAAATGGAGGGAAACTAATGTTGTATTCATTCCCAAAGCGGGGAAACCCTCCTATACGGAACCTAATGATTTCCGACCGATTAGTTTATCGTCATTTCTCTGGAATACCTTGGAGACATTATTCGTTAACTATCTTAGGACCAACATTGATCACGGGTTACTCTCTACTCAAAAGCACGCCCACAGCAAGAGTAGGGCTACCGAAACCACACTGCATAATCTAGTCAGATTTATAGAAGGTTCTCTCGCTTTTAGAGAATATATCATGGTAGCTTTCTTAGATATAGAGGGAGCCTTTAATAATGTATTTCCGATCGCAATAACTGCAGTACTCACGGCTCTGGGGGTAAGCAGCAATATCACGTTGTTTGTTCACAACCTTCTAAACTAAGAGACGTAATTCGATTAGCTTAGGACCAACGGGCCTCTGTAGATATGTTTTTTGATAAAGTGGTCCAATTCACATGGAAGAATTTTTTTTATTTTTTTTTAATCGCGACAATATGAAAATCGCTAAAATAGCAACATGCGGAGCTTCCAAACAGGCAAATAACCTAATTTTTGAACTCCAACGGAATCGTCAATCAAGCGATGTCTATAATTAACACCCTTTGTTACACGGTACCTGTTCGATTTCTATGAGCACATTAGTAAATGTTATATTGGAAAATAAAAAAGAGAATAGTTTTTGTGCTGAAGGCTTTTTTGCTATTGCACTTTCTTTTTTCTTACATCTGCTTTAACATTAGATGTAATATTTATTGTTAAAATAAATAAAGCAATATTTAGCTGACTAAAATAATTGTGTTTGTTTTGTCATAAACAGAGCGACGACAAAAGTATTGAATAGTATAGAGAAGTTATTGCACCCTTTTTCCGCTTTCATGCAGTGAGTCTGAGTAAAAGAGCATAAACGAGTCTTATTCTCTTTATAGAATATTTCAATATAAATGCACGTAAAACAATACAAAAAGCATAAATGTTTCAAAAAGCATCAATGTTTCACATCAAAATTATGAATGGACCAAGTTGTGACAAAAAGAGAGTAATACGTTTTGAATGATTCGCCCGATGTTGCCAGTGCTTTTGAGTCATACAATTCGTTGGATGAGTTCTCTATACTATTCAATACTCTTTGGCGACGACGTCCTGCTTGTTTGTTCGCTGCTGCTACATCAATACCATCATACTTATTTTCAGGCGTATGTGATGCTAACGCTATGTGTTGTTTGCATGTGCTGACTTTGATAGATTGCCCTACCCGTGCATATAGATGTTAACACATTAAAAATAAATCATTTTCAGGGGTTCCTACAGGGATTTCTAATGGGTCCCTTATATACCTATATTTATAAAACGAAGTGGCAAGAACCGTGTCTGCTGGCCATAATTTTCAACCCATTTAGTTGATTGCAAATGCAGATACTTATGGTACGGGTGTCATATTCATAAAAAATCAACAGCATTTAAAAAAAAGTAAAACAGAAATTAACAGCCTGTTTCTCTCTAAGCCAACGAAAATCAGTCACTCAGATTCGACTCAAATTGAATTCCTCTAAGTTGAAATTTTCGTTCGCTTGACTCTATGTTTGTTCCCAAATGAATGCACATTCGAAATCGAGAAACCAATATTTGTACTGAAAAGTTTTAAAGTTTTAGAAAAAAATATCAACTTTCTTTCGTCTAGAACACGATCGAAAGCTTTCGTTCGAGATACAGAAAAAGTCTGTAACTACCCACGCTTATGAGGGAGGAAGAGAGGATCTACAGAATCTACATACATAGTTACGTACAAGTTAATGTTTTAATTTTTTTAAAACTTTTGGATAAAAGTTTTTTCTTGCCTGGCGAAGCGGCAGGTAGATTTATAACATTGTAACGATTTTATATTATATCGCTTGGCAAAAAATTGGGTTATATCTATTTGCAATTGAATGCTCAGTTTGAATGTTATGGTCATATTTGGGTTTAAGCGATTTTATTTTTATTTTGCCGATTTTTACCAAAAAAATGTTGCCACTGTATATTTATAACGGTGTAAGTTTTTGCATCCACATGTACGAAACAGGTTACTAATCCTACCCTTACTCATATATTTCGAGTATTCTACAGCTTAACATGTCTTTAGTTAGCATTCTTAGAAGATATGACGGCCATAGATCCAGCAGTGTTAAATGTAGTTGTTAAGTTGGAATACCTTGTCCTCACTGACTGTGCTATTTAACTGATCCCTGCTATACTTTGTTTCTTAAATCGCCACATGAAGCCCGAACAATTTATCTTTGAATAATACAATTTGCATTACATCAACTTTTATGGCATTTCCAACAGTTTTCTAAAACTCCCGTCCCGCTCTCATTCTCTATTAATCTTTGCCACACTCTTTCCCTCCAGTTAAGCCAGAAATATACATAATTATTGGTATTGTTTTTATTGCTGGTGTTATTTCCCTCTTTTTGTGTTGTCCCAACGCTTGAATGAGTTCCATGTGCAAACAACAATCGACGAAATGACGACGCAATATTCTAGAATTTAAGCTGGTGGTGGAACTTTTTTGAATAAAGTGGGGGCAGAGGGTTTTATAGTTAAAGTCAATAACTAAAAGTACATAACTATACATTGTCAATAAGCTATTGGCGGTCCGGTACCCGCGCAAAACAGCCTCGACCCTCTAAACACTCAACAATCAAGACCACCAGTCCAGCTCATCAATGTCACGGCAACGCAGCCAGAAACACCACCAACATTGCCATCATCGTCATCATCATCATCATCATCATCATCCATTTACATTGGCAATCATCATCGCACCGAGTGTGATCGTATATCTTTGTATAATTGGAAGCAAAGTGTTGTTTGTTTTGCACGCCAGTACACCAAGCACTTTTGAGCCATTCCAAGCCATTCCATGCCATCCAAATCCCATGTACTTTACATCGTGCTGTGCTCCATCTCTTTACGTCGATATCACTGATGGGCTCATCATTGTTCATTGAAGCATTGTCAGAGTGAAGCTCATTAGCATTTTATGGCACTCGCAGACCATTTCTATGAAAATGACAAAAGAACATGAAGTGCGTGAGTCGGCTGTGTGCCTTCCTCTAAGTCCAAAGTGTATTTTTGGGGTATAAGTGCGAAGGCAACCCAGGGAAAGATTTTGTCAGCGGAAAAACAAAACTTAGAGATATGAGTATAGTAGAGGTTACCATTTGGAATGAAACAATTGACAAAATTTGGAATAAAAATTTTTCATAAAACGAATTCGAAAGAACAAACGAATCTGTCCATATTACATACGTCAAGTAACTAATATAGGTCAAATAACTCTGTTTACGGCAAACACGAAAATATGGTCGTTCCAAACTACAGATACCACAATTCCTAAATTAATCACGGTACGATATGTCCTTGTACACGGCGGATCCAAGGTAGACAAATTCATTTACCATTTCAAAATTAAATCGGTTGTCAACGTTCAAGTGCGGACCAAGTCGAGATGTTTCTCTAGTCGTTGACACCGTCAATTTTGTCTTGCCCTCATTAACAGCAAGACCCACTTTTGCTGATTCTTTTTCGATTCTCGAAAATACTGCAGTAACCTCTCGCAAATTTCGCCCAATGATGTCTATGTCGTCAGCATACGCCAGTAACATATGGCTTTTCATGTTAATGGTCTTGTTCGTATTTACTGCACCTTTTCTCATTTTCTCTCTCCATTAAGATGTTGAAGAGTTTGCACGAAAGTGTATCGCCTTGTATAAGCCCTCGCTTGATGCAGAATGGTTCAGTGAGGTCTTTCTCCACTTTCACTGCTTATCTGGTGTTGGCCAGCGGCATTCTACAGAGGCGGATCAGTTTTGCGGGAATTCCAAGTTCAGACATAGCTTCGCACAGTTTTCCCCATATGGGGCTACCGAAAACAGCTTTGTAATCGACAAAAAGGTGGTATATATCAATTTGCTTTTCGTGGGTATTTGCCAGTATTTGGCGTAGCTTGAATATTAAGTCAGTCGTAGACTTGCCTGGTCTAAAACCAGAGTGATAAGATCCAATCAGGTTTTCAATAATTGACTTTAGTCTTTCACATAATACGCTCGACAAGACCTTATACGCGATGGAAAAAAGACTGTTACCGCGATAGTTGGAACAGACACACGGATCACCCGTTTTGAATACAGGACGGTCAAATGGGGGCAACTGCATATAAAATTTAAATGAACAAAATGTGAAAAACTAAAAATGTCCAAAAAAAAGTGACAATTTTTAATTCAAATGGAAAAAAACTTTATTTATACAAAATTAAAATTGTAACATTCAAACGGAACAAATTCCTGAAAAAAATTAAAATATTTTACTTCATCTTGAAAAAATTTGAAATTGTATGAGCTTTATTTAAATTGTTTTCAGTTCGCAATGAAACTGGAATAAAAATTCCAATCCAATTGCGAATATTTATGTTCAGGAAAAATCAAATTTATTTGAAAATTAGGGGGCTATTTGAAAGCTTCGTGTCTTTTTGAACTTCCCTCGTATGTAATTAAAAACCAACACTGTCATTGAAAGCAGACAACCACGTTAATTTTGATGAAATTTAAAAAAATGAATTTCTTGTGTTCATCAAGTATTATTATTGGGTAAAACCCCCATCACCGAAGCCAATGAATGGCTTGATAATTAATATTGCGACTCTGCATCATCAATTTCAATGTTTAATAATTGGTTTCCTTGCTTCCGTTGTTGTCGCATCAGCTCAACTGACGCCTAATGTTCAGATAGCCCAAAAAAAGTCGTCATGCCAGTAATCGTCGGTAAAACCCATGGAATAATATTTAAATATCGGACAATGAAAGAGTGTGAGGTGGCTGAGGCTGTAGGCGTCTAAACTGAACAGGTACACCACATACTACATGAATATTCGAACATGAAAAAGATGTCCACGCGATGGATGCCGCGATTACTCACACTCGATGACCATAAGCCCAACCGCGTGCCCCATTCAAAGGCAAGTTTGGCAATGTTCAACCACAATCTGATGGAATTGTTGTACCGTTTCGTAACCGTAGATGAAACATGTATCCATCACAACATACCTGAGGCCAAAAAACGGTCAAAGCAGTGGACTTCTCCTGGCGAACATCTACCAATGAAGGACAAGAAGGTCCGTAGGCCAACAAGGTATTGGCGACAGTTTTTTAGAATGGATGCGGTGACATTCACATCAAGTACCTTCAAAAGGGTAAAACAACCCCTGTAAACTGTTACTCACAGCTGTTGGACAGATTTGAAATTGATTTGAAGTAAAAATAATCCCAATTGGCGAAGAAAAAAATGTGTTCTTTTACCATGGCAACGCACGGGTGCACAGATGTGTAATTGCCATGGCAAAAACTCCACAAATTGGGCTACGAATTTCTACCTCATCCACTATATTTTCAAGATTTAGGTCCCAGTGTGACTATTTTCTATTCCCGTACCTGTATAAATGTGCGCGGCTTTTGTACATGAGAACGTGGTTTCAATCCCTGCCCTAACCACCTTACATTTCTTGCGACGACGGTCACCTCGCTTAGTGATAGCGACACTATCAAGTACATAGCCATGAAAAACCAAATCAAAATACCATTCGGAACCTCTGTGAAGCTGTAGGTTCCAATCAGTGAGTGTGAAACTAGAAAGCACAACCATCACTGGTTGTGAGAAGCTCTTCAGGCGATGTAATCGGAAATAATTTATTTGTTTTCTACAAAGTACAAAAACTTCATTTCACCGTCGGAAATTTGCAACCACCTGGTAATTTCTTTTGGAAGCGGATAAATTTAATTTGCCAACACTGTTTTTTGTGACAACCGATTTCACAGTTCTCAATTATTTTGAGGCTAGTTTGGTGTGGCAATGCCTCATGAAGAGACGCCGGAGCAATTTTTGCAAAATGTTAAAATTAATTTTGAAATTCATGGTTCAAAATGACATCGGGCATTTCATTTGGAAATTTTGTTAAGTTATAAAGCACAATTTTGGCTAAATTGCTATAGTCATTATCTAGAATTGCCACACTTGGAGCGATGGAAATCCACAAGGTATTGTCGAAACTCCATTACATCCAGAAATGAGGAAATTTCAAACGAAATGAAATAAAACTTGAAAACTACCGTTCCAAAACTGAGAACTTTAGTTGCATTTTCGGAAAATTGAAAATATGAGTATGTAGTCATTTCGGTTTGGTGGAAATTTCAATTCAAACAAAATTTTTCATTCTCGTAAATCTTGTTCTGTGTCTCAAGTTTCACTGGGTTGCAATGGTGTTAATTCATTAGTCTTGAGTGAGACAAACGGGCGCTATTTGGTTTCACTTCTATGCCTGACTTAGCTATACGAGTATTTCCCCACTCACATAAAGGAATATTGAAAAATAAACAGTCGGTTTAAAAGGACGGTTAGATTAGACATTAGTACAACAAGTAAAGGTTGCACGGAATTGGAATATATCCAATTAAATAAAACCAATTTAGAAAGCTGTTATCCATGTTTTTCCTGGTTAGTGCAAAAAATGTATATGCCGCGGGTGAGACGAACGCTGGACTACCGCTTCGATGCTTGTGAAGCATCATCTTCAGCAGTGTCCAATTAAGGTTTGGCCAGTTTATCGCACAGACGATTTGTACTCGCTTATCCTTTGAAAATCTGATTGTTACTAGAGAATTTTTCAACAGACCATCCAAGTTCTTATAGTTTCTAGAGAATTTTACAATAAAACCGAACCAATTTACTACAGATTTTTTAAAATATCTTATCATGTGATAAAACCCTTAAGCTACATGGCCTTAAACGCTATTTATATGGACTCCCAGAAGAGCTTTGAGGATTATCTCATTACACATCCTTCTATAGACACTATGACTGCTCTACTTTGTAGCTGTCCTATTGGGCAGTCAAGGACTTGGGATTATTACTAAAGCAAACGAGAGATAGAATGGTGTAATGATGCTATTCTTGTATATAGAAATGTTTTTTTTTGGTTCGCTTGATCTGATCACCATTCATTTATTTTGACAATGGTTACCTCTTTCGAGTCTTAAACCGTAAAAACCCTTCCAAACTGATTACTTCTCGGAATCGGTGCAAAACTCTAGCTCTCTTTAAAATGATAAAGTTGGCATAGCTCTGCGCATATGTGAAACGCTCCTCAAGCCCATTATAGAATGAAATTTAGGTCACCTCTCTCTCTCTTCCCCTCCCTCCATCTCTCTTCCCCACCCTCGCTCTCTTTACAAACTATCCTTCCCTATCCCACGTCCCCACCGAATTTCTGTTGTGGTGATTGAATTCAACTTTGGCAAACTCAATTCGTTTCTGACAAAAGCAATTCGGTTGTCACAACAAATTAGTTATGAAATGATCTCGCTTCAACCGAATTTCTGTTGTGGCATCTGAATTTGGCATTGGCTACCAGAAATCCGGTGGTAGCAACCGTATTATTTATGAAATGAGGGTGTTCTAAACGATTTTCTATTGCGGCGACTGAATTTACCTCTGCCAATCGCAATTCTGTCGTGACAACCGCATTCGGTTGTCACAACCGCATTAGTTATGAAATTAGGTTGATCCAACAGAATCTTTAGTATGACGACTGATTTTAGTTTTGGCAACAGCCATCCGGTTGTGAGAAAAGAAATGCGGTGGCAACTACCGCATTATTTATGAACTAAAGTTGTTTCCACGGATTTTCTATTGTGGTGACTGACTTAAGCTTTGCCAACAGCAATTCGGTTGCGATAAAATCAAATCGATTTAGTTGTTTAATTAATCCGAAGAAATTAGGAATAAATTTCTACCACGGTGACAAAATTTAAGTTTAACGACCTCTATTCGGTTGTGACAAATGTAATTTTGTTGGTACAACCCTATCAAGTATGACATAAGTTTCTTCCAACCGAATTTCTGTTGTGATGACTGAATTTAGCTTTTACCACCTCCATTGGGTTGTGACAAGTGCAATTTAGTTGCCACGCCCGATATAATTATGAAATGCCATTGTTCCAACCACATGTCTGTTGTTAAAACTGAACTTAGTTTTGGAAGCCGGAAGTCGGTTGTGGCAAACGCAATTCGGTTGTCACAATGGTATTAGTTATGAAGGGACGATGTTCCCACCGATTTTCAGTTGTGGTGACTGAATTTATTATTGGCAACTACAATTTGGTTGTGATAAAGGCACCTCAGTTGTCACAACCGAATTAGTGATGAAATGAGATTGTTCCAACCGAATTTCTGTCGTGGTGACTGAAGTTAGCTTCACCAACAGCAATTCGGTTGTGACAAAAGCGAAACGGTTCAATTATTTAATTAATCCTAATCAATTTTGAAATGATGTTGTTCAAACCAAATGTTCGTTATGGTGGCTAAATGTAACGTTGGCGACCCCTATTTGGTTGTGACAAACGCAATTTGATCAATTATAAAATGAGGTTTCTCCAATCGAATTTCTATTGTGTCGACTGAATTTAGCTTTGGCAACCTCTATACGGTTGAAACAAACATTGAATATGTGGATGTCATAATCAATCTGGTTGGAATATTCATATTCCTTCTGTCTTTTATGAAATTCGAGCAAAAGTAAAGTGTCCTAATGTCCTTTATACAGAGTTATGTTTTTATATTACCATTACTAATTTAGACCAAAATCAGTATTTGTTACCAGAAATTCCTTTTATCTTATTGTTATGGGCGCACAAATTTATTAGAAAGCTTTCTGCTTGATTGAAATGTTTAGAGCAGAAAGAAAAACAAAGCAGCCTTCTTGCCTATCTAATATCCTGACAATGGCAGTGCATAACGTCACCAGCACTTCTCATTATCCTTCATCAGCGAGATGTCAGTCTTCCTTCCCCAGCATTATTTTATAAACATTGAAATGTTGATGTTAGTGAATTCTAAATTCAAGTATCATACGAAGGGGATACAGGACAACAGAGGGGTGGGTGTAGTGTTGGGTGTAGAGATAGCACCCATAACATTCTTTGTTGTCCTGCTTGGAGAGAAGATAATGTTGATAGGGTGGGGACGATTCAATTCTCATTTATATGTTGATGTTTCCTCTACTCTTTGTCAGCCATTTGAACTGGAAAAATGCTCGAAATACAGATTTGAACCAATTGATAGGCATCATTGTTGCGAGTAAAGTAGTAGAGTACTGTCAATTCCAATTTGGTATTCGGTTCAGATAACCTTTATAACTTTCGATGATGATGATGATGATGTCGATTCGGTATGGTGTCGATGATTCGTTATGGTGTATGGAACATTAGCATCAATTAGATAAACTTTTCTAATGGAAATCTAATAAAATAATGACATTTTTTAAAATGTTTTGAAAACTCTTTAATGATTTTGAAACTCAAATACAAACACAAATTAAAAACTATTTTTTCATACTAATCCGTTGTTTTATTGCGTTTCTTTGCAGACTCATCTATACCCCATCTCTGCGACAACATCAAGTGTCCTCCCCTCCCCGAGATTACCTGCCCGGCTGACAGTGATATACGAGAACTAATTCCCGAACCCTTAATAGCTGAAGATGAATTTATGGCCAATACCTCGGTGACGGATATCGACGATGAATTATTCTCTCAGTGCTGTTTATCCCAGAAGTGCCAATGCAAGACCTGCTATATCCCCGATTGCCAGAGTGATGACGAAGTTGTAATGGAACTGCAACCCGAATCCATGGATACACCCGGTCACTGTTGTGGCACCTACGAGTGCCATAAGGAACCCAATTGCACTGATGTACAAAATACCGATAGCTATTGGCTGACCAATTGCCAGCGTTGTAAATGTATTGCCGGACAAAGTATTTGCCATCAAAGTTGTGATGAGGCTATGAAGAAAAACACGGCCATCTGTCATTCCAAGAATTTGAATCGTTTCTTTGAACATGGGAAAACCTGGAAGGATGGTTGCTTGGATTGTGAATGTGTCAATGGTGAACCTAATTGTCTGATTAACTTCTGTCGAGCCGTCAATTGTCCCCCACATCGCCAAGTAATGCTCAAGGACAGCTGTTGTCCCGTGTGTTGGCCTAAGGGTTTCCCTATGCCCAATGCTGTCGACGAATACGATGAAGATGATGGAGAATCTGGTCATCACTATGATGATAATGGGGATCATGACTATGTTGAGCAAGAAGATAATGTAGAGCCTAATATTGAGTTGAGGCCCATAGGTGAAGTGGACGTTATGACGACAACGACCTCAACAACAAGCACCACAACCACAATGCTACCACCCAGCACCTCCTCAATAATATCTACTACCAGCACAATCACTCAAGCGCCATTGGAAATCACCACCACCACCCGAGAACCCCCCAACACCACTTCAGCTTCCGTCCAATTACTTAGCTCTCAATCATCCACCTCCGAACCCTGCAAAGTTGCAACAGATTTGCCCCTGGACACCTCTACCACTGCCGAACCCTGCACTCGTCAAGATATGCCAGCCTCCTATCAGGTTTATCCTCAGGTTGTGGAACTAATGCGTTACAGTCAACACAACGATCTGCTCTATACAATCATTGGCTGCCTTTCTGTAATTGTGGTTGTATTGGCCGCCTGGAACATCCACTTGAAGGCCAAGCAAAGATCCTATCGACCCGTCTCAAATCTTGACGATAACTTCAATACAATGACCTCTAATATTAAGAAAATGAATGATTATGTTTAAGCAGGAAAGCAGCTAAATCTGAAAGAGAATCTAGAGAAGAAAGTTACCTAAGTAAACTCTAAGTTGTATAGTCTAGACACAAACCCATCCTGCAGAAACACAATATTACCATTTGGCAACTCTGTTTTTAGGTTTTTCTTGCTCTTATAGCGCTGAGGATCTCAAAATATTGAAAAAAAAGAAATTTGTTCAACATTTTTCAGAGGGAAATTTCGAGTGAATTTCCTCTTCAAAACGAAAAACCATTTAACCCTCTCCCAAAAATAATGAAAATATATTACGAGAAAGTATTCATATATTAATTTTATTCATTTTTATTTTTAGTTTTAGATTTAGTATAATATTTTTTTTTTGTCATTAGTTGTTAATTGAATATAAAGAAACTCCAAACCCCCCTAACAGCTTCATGATCCATGCCCTGCTGCGAAAAGGGATAACACAACAAACCTCAGTAATAATTAATAATTTTCGAAAACTAAACTAAACGACAAAAAACGAATCAAACCCGCATATACATACGAGTATCTAACTACGAGGCAAGTGTCCGAAAATGCTGGCCAGAAAGACTATACAGGAAAAGGTCGCAAGTCAATGTCATGATGTTTTTCGATACAAAAAGAAACCGATAAATTTGTCTAGCCAAAAAAATTTCAGATATTATCCAGGTGTCTTCGATAAAAAAAAGAAGTCAGACAGGACATGGCCTTTGTATTCAAAAGGAAGGTCACTGACGAAGTTTTTCTATACAAAAATATAATACAAAACAGACAAGCGAGTTACTGACGATTTCTTTCTACTCAAGCAGACAAGTCTCTCACTGACGAGGTTCTCTTCTACATGAAACAAAAGCTCTGTAGTCAATGATGATATTTTCTTCCGTACGAAAAATAGTTCACCAGTGACTAGCAAGGTTTTATTCTAGAAGACCGACGTGCTTTTGTTTTATATGGACAAAACTCACCAATCTCTGTCGTGATTTTATTTTATTGGAATGAAAACTCATCAGTCACAGACGTGGATTTTATTATATAGGCTAAAAGCTCGCCAGACACTGGCTAGGTTTTATTTCGTACGCCAAAACGTGTTTTGGTAACAAAAAAAAACGCTATACTTTTAAACCTTTATTTGACATTAATGAGACTTCTTCGAAACAAAAAGGAGATCGCCAGAAATAGACGATTATATTTTTATACGAAAAGACGAAATTTTTTTTGTGTGGAAGAAATGTTGTCCATTTATTGACAAGTGAAGCCGCTAGTGAAGCCGAGGCTTTTTCCCATACAAAACATACAAGCCAGTCAGTGACGTGATTCTTTTCTACACAAATGTTTACCAGCCACTGTTGACGTTTTTTTTCTATACGAAACCGGTCAAGATATTTTGATCTGTAGGAAAAAAGCTCACGAATCACTAACGAAGTAATTTTCTGTATACAAAAGAGACAACACAGCAACTAACGAAATTGTCTTCTATATGATGAAACGTCGCCAATCACTAACGAGGTTTAGTTCTAACCGAATAAAAAGCACGTCTGTCACTGACGAGCTTTTGTTCCATAGAAAATAAGCTCGCCAGTCACGGACAAGAAGTTGATTTTTATTAAAAAATATCGCCAGTGACTAGCGAGATTTCTTTTATATAAAAAAAAGCTCGCTAATCACCAATGAGATTTTTTTATACAAATCAGACAATTCAGATACTGACAAGCTTTTCTTTTATACGCATACACTCGCGAGGTTTAGTTCTACACCGAAAAAGCTTGTCAGATACCGAGGATTTTTTTCTTTGCTAAAAAAATGCTCCCTCCCCTATGACTGAGAAAGTTCTGGTCTATATGAAAAAAAGCTCCCTTATCACTGCGATGTTCTTCTTTCTGCACAAAAAAATGACTAGCCAACGCAATCTTCTATATGAACAATATCGCTTGTTACTGCCAAGATTATCTTTCCGCACAAAAAAAACCAGTGTTTTTCTAAACTAAAAAACCTCGTTTGTCAATAATGCCTTTTTAAAAAGCTCTTAAATTACTAACGCGGGTTTTTAGTTGCAAAAGGTTTTCCAATCATTTCAACAAAATTTTTCTATTCTAACAAAGCTAACACTGTTAGTTTTTTAAAACAAAAAGCTCCATGACGAAGACTTTGTATATACGAAAAAAGAATAGACATGAGTCGCTGCCAAGGATTTTTTTGTATACGAAAAGGCTCGTAAGTTACTAATCTTTTATTTGACGAGCAAAAAGCTCGGCAGCCTCGGGAACAAAATTTGTTTATACTAAAAGTTGTAACAATATTAATGCCCAGTTTTACAGTTGAAAATTCTCAATTTAAATGGACTTGAAATGCCCAACTATTGTCAGTTAATATGAAAATTTTCTGTGAGCTTTTAAAATGAGCTTTTAAATGACGAGTGTGAAACTCGTCCTAATACAATATTAGAAGATTAAATTTTTTGTGTGTGAAAAAGCCCAACCGTCACTAATATCAAAATTTTTGTGATCTAATATCAAAAAAGCTCGCCTGTCACTGACAGGGTTTTTATATAGGACAAAGTTCGCCAGTCTGATAACAAATTGTTGTATTCCAAGTCTCAGTTTCTGAGCTATTATTCTGCATTTAAATGAATTTTAAATGCCCGATATTTGTCATTTAAAAGGCATTTAATATGAAAATTTTCTGTGAGCTTCTAAGTTGAGCTTTTAAATGATAATTTTGAACAGTTTATCTATGGAACATAAGCTCGCCAGTCACTGGCAAGGAAAGACCCGTCAACCACTTATATAGAGGATAACAAGGTTCTTGCTTACGAATAAGATTTCGCTGATCCCTGACAGTGTACGTTATGTACGATGAAAAGCTCGCCATTCGCTGACAACATTTTTAAAATGGGAAAAGCCCTCCAGTAACTGATATCAAATTGTTTTATTCAAAAACTTATTACAGTTTATATATGAAATAAAAGCTCGCGTGTCATTGGCAAGGTTTATACGATTAAAAGCCCGCCATCGCTGACAAGGGTTTATATATGGGAAAAGCTCGCCAATCTCTGATGTAAATTTTTTGGAATTTTAAAAAGGTTAGCAATATTATTTTCTTACAAATAAAAGCTTACCACTCACGGACGAGTCGCTTGCCTGTACGACAAAGTGAGGAAAGACCCGCAATTCTCAATAAATGCTCGTCTGTCACTGCCAGGGTTTTTTCTATACGATTAAAAGCCCGCCAGTCGCTGACAAGGGTTTATATATGGGAAAAGCTCGCCAATCTCTGATGTAAATTTTTTGGAATTTTAAAAAGGTTAGCAATATTATTTTCTTACAAATAAAAGCTTACCACTCACGGACGAGTCGCTTGCCTGTACGACAAAGTGAGGAAAGACCCGCAATTCTCAATAAATGCTCGTCTGTCACTGCCAGGGTTTTTTCTATACGATTAAAAGCTCGCCAGTCGCTGACAAGTAGTTTTATATGGGGAAAAGCTCGCCAGTCTCTGATGTAAAATTGTTTGTATTCTAAACAAGGTTAACAATATTATTTTCTTACGAATAAAAGCTTGCCAGTCACGGACGAGTCGTTTGTCTATGCGACAAAAGCTCGCTAGCCACTGAATAGCTTTTCTATAGGAGAAAAGACTGGTCAGTCACTAATATAAAACTGCTGTATACTAATAATAAAAGCTACAAATTTTAGTTTCTTGTGAATAAAAGTGCGCCGCCAGTCGAAGAACACGATTTTGTCGATAATAAAAAAAGCTCGCCAGTCTAAGTCCATGATTATGTCGATGCCAAAAAAGGCTCGTAAGCCACTGTTATAGTTTTTAAAACAGGAAAAGCTTGACAGCCACTGAAACACTATTTTCCAATTCAAAGGGCGAGTTTCACACAAGTCATTTAAAAGCTTAAATTAAAAGCTCATAGAAAATTTGCATATTAAATGTCAGGCATTTAAAGACAAATTAAATGGAGAATGTTCAATGTAAAAGTGGGCATTAGAAAGCTATTTTCTTATGAGTAACAGCTCCCCAGTCACTGACAAAGTGTATTCTATTTCAAAAAAAGCTCGACAGTTACCGACTAGATTTGTCCTCTGCAAAAACAGAAAAACTTTTCTTTGCCAATATTTTTTCTATACAAAAAGAAAATGGTTTGCCATTAGGATGAGTGTTTTGTCTTCATGTGGAAAAAAAGGCTCGACAGTCACATTCGCGATACTCTTTCGACAGAAAAAGCTTTTGTTCATGAAAAGCACGTAAGCTCTAGAGAAGTACTTTATGCGGTTACTTTGTGTGTAATCGCTAGTTGTATTTTAAAGAAATTCTTTAATTTCTTTCATTATTCATACAAAGTTATACGATTTCATGGATTTATCTAACCAAGCCCATTAATATTTTCGCTTTAAAGGATACCATCGACAAGTACTTGTCACTTAGCTGATAACCATATTATCGATTAACTTTAAGTTATTAAAAAAGAAAAATTATAAATAAATAATTAACTACTATTTATGTGATATATATTATTAAGTGAGGAATGTCTGTATTGTGAGAGAACATATGAAGCACATTTTATTCGGAATATACCAGGTATTCGAATAACGTTTATCTAGTTGATAATAAAAACTCCGAATAACTTGTATTACAAGCTATTCAAGAATGTAAAATGTTAACGCTACATGTGGGCATTATAATGTCTAACAATATATATGATTAATTACAATTATTTATTAATTTTAATATTGTTAAGTTTTATTAAACTAGTATTTGAAGAAAACACAAAACACGATTATTTAATTGGTCAAAGATTCAGTTACACTACGATGTAAGACAACTTTCGGTTTCATATTTCATTTTAAAATATCGAAAAATTATCACATTTCGGATAGCGCAAACATATGTGCTTCAAATTGATTGGAATCCTTTGTGTGTCCTAAATTTCTGTTTTAGCTTTAATGTATCATTATTTTTTAAAATTGAATTCTAAAATTATATTTTTTTCTTATTTGTTTAGTTTTATAGTTATATAAAGTGCAACGAAAACAAACTATAGCTACTTAGTAAGGAAATAAATTACTTAAAATAAATATCAATTTAAATATTTAAAACAGTTTTATTTTAAAAAAAATATGTTTTTCAATTTAGGCAGAAGGTAAAGATAAACGTAAGTCGGACAATAAAAATATGTCAATGACATGTTAGTGCGCCGCCGCACAAAGTTTAAAAAAATGTGTGACATCTTCATGATCATAATATATTTAAAGAGCTAGCAATACTTTTCATACGAATCCAACTATTGTCCCTTAAATTTAATTTGTGTTGCAAAAATCGAAGCGGGATAGGTAGATCCAAATAAATCTCAAAAATTGTTTAATAAAAAGTGCGTAATTTTTGCAGCAATTAAGGATCCAAAGAGAATGTAGAATCTTCCTGCTTTCTTAAAAATGAAAGAAGTCGTTTTCATAGACATTTCTTGATATACACTACAGTATCCATCGTGTCAGTTGTAACGTAGGAGTTGTTCATTTGTCCACAACGGCAAATGGCTTGCCACATCAAAAATGTCTTCGGGAACTATAAATAGAGATATGGTTTGGTTGTTTGGTTTACGTGGTTGCCAAAGATACTATTTAGCATCAATTAGTGTCTTCGGACACCGTTTTGCATTCCACATCACTCCGGATAATCTAATGTACAGTGTCTATATCCAACCTGTTAATCGGAGATACCTCCTTAGATCCCCTAGATCTATCTCGTGAACCTCTGTGAGGTTGTGTAGGACGGGACGACCTATAGTCTTTAGGCGTCTATTCATTAGAGTCGGACAACATCAGAGGAGATGTTCCACCGTCTCCTCCTCATTTGAATCTTCGCAGGCACGGCAGTGGCCACTGTATGGAAGATTTACCGATTGGCCAGTGCCCATTCTACACGGCAGTTAGCATTGACATCTTGCCCCGATTTTGGCTAATCAGGGAGTTAGTCCGTTGAATGTTATATTCTGGCCATGTGTTTCTGGATATGCGGCACGTTTGCGTTCTATCCCATCTGGCCTTAGCTCGTTCAAGGTAATACAGGAAAATACCTCTTTTGACCGACCCTATAGGCGTTGCGACTGACACCATACGGAGTTCGGTGGAAGAGAATCCTGCCCTGGCTAGTTCGTCTGCCTTTTCGTTCCCAAGGAGACCGTTTTGGCCTGGTATCCAAGTAAGAACCATATTGGCCAGTCGACCTAGTTCGACAAGTACCTCCAATTACATTTACTAACGACTTTAGATGCAGTGTTGTTAGATTTAAGAGATAGGAGAGCCGCCTGGCAATCTACAAATATACCAATGAGCTCTGTTTTCCGTTGTAATATAATGTACAATGATCCCCCTCCTTGATGGCCAGTACCTCAGCTTGGATAGCGCTGCAATTGTCTGGGAGTTTGAATGATAAATTGAGGCTTGCCTCTTCGGATAAGACACCCGAGCCGGTTCCACATTCCATTTTGGATCCGTCCGTACATACTTTGATGTCAAAATCTGTCAGTGGTTCTCCTTCATCCCACTCTATTCACTTGAGAAACCTCACATCGAATAGGTTACCGAACGTTAGTGAGAGGGTGCAGTAGTCAGCGGTTATATTGAGTTCTAGCACTATTACGTGAAGTGCTATTATGTGAAGGTCCAATGGTATAATGTGAAGCATTGCATTAATGGCTTCAGCTGGATACGTCCTCATTGCCCCTGTTATGCCGATGCTGGCTGACCTTTGAACTCTTTGCAACAGTTTTGCAAAATTTATCGTCATTATACGGTTTAGCTATTTCAGATCTAGCCACATATCTTCATCAGCGGTTGTTTGGAATGCTGCTTTTGAAAAATGTATTAAACTAAATGCAATCGAAAACTCATCTCAAATGAGAATTTTCCACTATGCAAGTGTTCCAAAACTATCGCAAGCAAAACACACAAGAAAACATGTGCAAACAACTTCTTCCCATCTCCAGTGAACCAGCGATTACCTAAAGACAATACAAGTTTTACAGGCAATAACAATTGCCTGTAGCTTCGTCGTGCTCTACGTTCGTCAGGGATGATTTTTATTTATTTGTACTTTTTTATTTTATTAGGAATCATGAGAATTCATTTTCCAAAACTTCTTTCATAAAAAACTATATCTCTATTTAAAGAGATATTGTATGGTCTTGAGCTTAAATAATAAACTAAAAAAGTACCAATAAAAAGTCCGAATATATAAAAATCATTCCTGACAATTATAATTTGTAGTTTTATTCGAATTACCTGTATACATGCAGATTCAATTTTTATTAGATAATTCTGGTAATTGTAATTATTTTCAAAGCATTTCCTTGCTTTCTGGCATCCTTGGTTTTTCAATATTTTATATGTACTGGTTATGAATACATGGGGAAAATTAAGTATATGACAATTATAATTTGTAGTTTATATTTGAATTACTTTTCGAAATGCAAATTCAAAAAAAATTGCAATATCCTTCATATCTGGCGCCTTTGGTTTTCAAATATTTTATACAGTACAAGTTTATGAATTTGAAAGTACTATGAGGCAATACCTATCAAAGCCACAAACCTCTACATATAAAATACCCTAAAAACAGAACTTCCAGCAGTCAAAAAAATTCAAAACAATTAAAAGCATTCCCATATTTCATTAAAATTGGCATCCGATTCCACAACCTGCATTTGAAAAATGTTTAAATTATCATTGCGAATCAATATGAAACTATGAAATAAAACTTTAAGGTAAAATTAAGATGTGTGAAAATACAATAGCCTTTGACGGTACTAATAATATGACTTGTAGTCCCGAAAACCCGTACCAGCACTGAAATACCTTAAATTACTTGTATAATAAACTTTTATTAACTTAAAGGATAAAAACCAATGATCTTTATTATTATTATTAATCATACGACGTTTAGTCCCGATAACTCGCACCAGAACTGGAAGCACTGTCAGTCAGGCAATTAGCAAGTGATAACTGTTATTTGCATGTGGCGATTTCCTATTTAAACATTAAACTATATTTGAAAAACTTTTATTAGCTTGGGCGGTAAAAGCGAAGATTGTTAATTGTTATTATTATTAATCATACGATTTGTAGTCACGAAAACTCGAACCGGAACTGAAAGCACAAGTGTTCACTGATTTTTACACGTGAGATATTCTATTATAATTTTACAAAAACATGGAACTATTTTTTAATAAACTTTTATTAATTTATGAGATAACAGCCGATGATGATTATTATTTTTATCAATCGTACGATTTGTAGTCCCAAAAACTCGAACCACAACTCAAAACATTATTAATCTAAAATTTATATTTTATCTTTATTTTTAATGCTTTTAAGCTTTTTCATTCAATATCATGACATAAAATTTTTATAATTGTTTATTTTTAATTTTTTCCTTAGACACAATCGAACCATTTACAAATATTTTGAAATTCACAATTTTTTGGCTAAAGGCAATTGTTACAAAGTTGTAGGAGACCTCTGGTAAATAGCCAGGCAATCGTTCTGCATCAATATATAAATTTGACAGAACAACTTCAGTATTCTTAAAAGGGTTAAGAAAACGATAAAAAGTTAAAGACTGTACATCCAAAACAAATTGCGTTCTTACCTGTCTCAAAGGGCATTTCTTGACATTTCTGATAAATCTTCGAAAATCCTTAATAATAAAAGTCCCCAAACTTGAAGCAATGTTAAAACGTTGCTCTACAAAATCACAGCCATTCATAGTTACATTAATGAGTGTAGATATGCGTCCATTGGGCCGTGGGACACTTATAGTAGTGGTCATTTCAAAGTTATTTACATCCATTGCCAAAAACATTGAACCATTGAGGACTTTACGTTTATCAATTGTAATTAAACTGAAGGTCATATCTCTGACGGTATCCTTGTTAAACTCATGGCGATATGTATCCAGTTGAATAACATAGGGCCGCTTAATAATGAGAAACAAAAGTTTAGGAACAACAAGCAAGAAGAATATTGTGCCAACACTGACCACTCCTTCGATCCTGGGTAAGTGAATCAGTATACTCATAAATAATGTTAGAATACCGTGGATGCCTTGCATTCTGCTGGGTGTTGAAAGAAAACTACTGATACTTGAGTACTTGAATTTTATACATGCATATCTCATCAGGATCGGCAAATGTATACGTGTTGTGTTGTTATTCAAATAATTTTGATTTATTTTTAATGGAACCAGCTTTAGTCATATGTGACTTAAAATAGAATATTGTTATTGCTTACATTACTGTTCTTCTCTAATCATTGTGACTTTAAATTGGCATTGAATTCAATTCGATCTGACCTTGTAAAAAATATAATTGAACTTTAAATTGTTTGTGAGTATGGCGTACATTCATTTGGTGCCTTTTAAATTTTATGTGAAATTATTGTCTTTCAATGGATGTATTTTAAATTTTAAATGAGCCTATTAAATTTCAATTGATTTTTTTCCAACTTCAATTGGAAATGGATTGAATTGCCTCTTGAATAAATTATGTTCATCTTCGGTGCCGATGGAGCCTGAGTTAAACTTCATTTCAGGGAAGGCCTAAGTACAAAAATTACTTTGTAAAAATTCAATAAAAGGCTTCTAAAAATTAGAGTACACTTCCATCCAAAATAAATTCTACTCTAATGTTTGTATCAAAATATGGTCATCATGACTCGTCGTTTGAGCCACATATTGACCAAAAAGTAATTTATTTTTGTGGCAAAATATACTACGAATCGAAACCCACGTATCCAAAAATGTAAGTTCCCTAAATCAGCTCTGCAAACCCCTCCATCACAGAACCATTCCTAACAAAAACTGTTTTCAGTACACCCTAACCCACCTGCTCCACATCCTGTGGAACGGGTAAGGTGGTCTCTATTCTTACCAGCTCACCTGATATATGGTTTCCAGGAACATTTCTGAGCAAAGGCACCCATATAAGGTGAATATCGAACTGCTTGCACTCACAGAACTAATTGTTAGAAAGAGGTTATAGCAACAGTAAATTCGGTTGTTGCTACCGAATTGCAGTTGGCACAACCGAGTGAACTGTTGCCACGAATGAATTTAACCCCAAATCTGAAATTCGGTTACGGCAATCTCTAATAGATTGTGACAACCTTCAATGTGATTTTAAAAACTTGTTACTCGGATGTGATGACATATTATGTGGTAGTAAGAACCTCTAAGTTGGGATATATTTGAATAGGTTCTCTCAACGGTAAAAGTGGGTGTCACGTAGTCGACTTTTA
The DNA here is from genome assembly GCA_963931995.1 of Phaonia tiefii. Classification (NCBI taxonomy): domain Eukaryota; kingdom Metazoa; phylum Arthropoda; class Insecta; order Diptera; family Muscidae; genus Phaonia; species Phaonia tiefii. The sequence goes on from OZ008369.1 coordinate 287,006,465, forward strand.
TTGTGGATTGACACAGAACCCTCAAAATCTACCCATGAATATATCTGGTCAAGTAGGAGTTTGCTGTACCCGTTTAAATATATAATATATCATTGTGGCTCTACTGATACTATCCACAGTGTTTGACCTCGATCTAAGGTTTCTGTCGAGAATCACACCTATATGTCTTGCACTATTCTTTAGGCAAATTTCTTCACCACATAGAGACATGATATGAATATGCGGAACCTTCCTGAAGCTTCCTGGTAAAGGGTGCGAGCTCGGTTTACTCTGGATTTACACCCAGTCTATTCTCCAAGACCCCTTAGGGGGTCTCCTACTTAAGTTCTGGAGCACACCACTGTTCTGGTCAATATCATTAAGTCACTAATGAGAAGAATCTGTTAGCACATGAGAAATTCGAATTAAACAATTCAAATATAATCATATATAATTCAAATATCTAAAACCTTTTGTAACCAGCAATTAAAAAACAATACTCGTACCAATTGTGTACACATATACATATATGTATTTATAAAGAAGCCAGAAAATCATACAATTATACATTATATTTAAGCGCAATAAAAAACAAAATAATTTGTCATCTACAAAAAAATATTATCAGTCAATTACAATCTTTTATGTGAAATTGAAATCTTTTCTAAACTTTTAGCTCTCATTAGAACCAATAAATGTATAACCCAGTCAATTGGGGAAAATAAAAGAATTATGTGGGCATTACTCGCAATACTAGCTACTACTCTAATGACAGGTGTCAAATCGGTTCTTATTTAGAAATATTTAGAATCTTTAATATTTAATATTAATATTTACAATCCTTTTTGTTTTGGCTCTCTATTTATAGCGATTCTTGGTGATTGATATTAAATCGTGTGATCATGAGTTCAACAGGGATATTATTCAGAATATGACTTTAACCCTAAGTACTGTAGAAACTGTAGGGTTATTAATGGTTTCCTAATACCCCACATTGATTTTTTTTGCATTTGACTTAACTACCATAACAACGCTGCCACGAGGCAAAAACCGCAAGACCCTGTATTATAACACAGTACAACACATGATTTCGGGACTCAATTCTGATAATTGTTTGTGAAAGTAGCCCCAAAAAGAAGAACTTCTGCGTCATTCGTTTGGTCAAGTTACCTCAAATAATGATTTAATAGTTAATTTGAAGTTAGTAAGTATCGTATAGGGGAATTTGTCACGTTTTATGCTCTTTTGTTTGTCATAACTCCAGAACCACTAGTCCGATTTAGCTGAAACAAATTTAGAAAAATTAAGAATTATAATTCCTCTAATATTTTCTTATACTGTTTTCCTATGTGAGCAATACTTTCGAAGTTACAAATGAATGTATGAAGGGAAAAAAGTTTTTTTGCCTAAAAATTTAATTTTTTTTTTTTTAAAAATCATAAAAAATTCAAAATGTAAAAAAGTGTCAAATCTAATTATTTTCACGTAAAGTCACATAACCTATGACCAAAATAAGGCATAGAACATGAAAATCGATGCACGCGTTTCTCATTTATTCACAATTAAGTAAATGTATGAATTTCAAAAATTTGCTCGAGATATGCACAACATTATTTGGAGAAAGCATTGACACCTTTTTTATGATTCTGAGAATTAAAAAAAAAGGAATAAACTACAGGTTATTTGATTTTTATGATTGCGAAAGCAAAGCAATAAACGCTAATAAATGTTCGTGAACAATTAAAAGGCAAAAAGGAAAGTGGACTTTTTTAATTATTTGGGTTTTGTCGTTGGCTACCTGCATGATTTTTGTTACAGAAATTGCACCCATATTTATGAGTGCTCATGTTTTGGAACGTTCCGAAAAATTTAAACATTTAAACATTTCCCATGTTTTTTCCCGATGTTAGACACGCAAACTACATGAACAAATTGGTCGCAGCTTTACACTAAAATTGTAAATTTGTGTTATTTTACATCGGTATTACCGAATGTGTTTAAAAAGGATGTCCCAAAATTCCCGCAAGATTGGGTGTAATTGAATTGTTTCTCGAGATGTCTGGCATGTGGCACTGTCTTGACGAAATCACATGACTTCCACGTCTATATCAAACAATTTAGTAACAACGGAAATAGATTATCTGTCGCCTGACTAACCGAATTCTTGAAGCCCAAAATATGCACCAATCCGTTACAATTTGTTCATACATTTGCCTCTTAATAATTACTCGTGTGTTTTCTGAACCCCAAATACAAAAAATCTGACGGCTAACGAACCCATGAAGATGAAAATAGGTCTCATCACTGAAGATGATCTTGTTCGAAACACCTTCAGTATATTTGAACTATTAACCAATATTACTTAAGCTCAAGACCATGCTATATCTCTATTAATAGAGGTATAATTTTATTTTCACCTTTACCGAGTGATGGACATAATTTTACTTTAGCTACAATTTAATTTAATTATAATATAATAAATTATAACATTAATAAATTAGATTAGTTTTTGTTTTTGCTCAACTTTTCTAAAACCCTTGAAAACCCTCAAAAATAATATTATTTACCAATTCGACGTTTTATTTGCGAGACAACGTAAAAATTTAAGCTCAAATAAAAAATTCGCCAAAATTCAAAATCGTATTTTTTCAACCAAAAAAGACATCGCCAGGTTGTAACCTCTATTAGAGAGATTAGCCAAAATATTTGTTTTTCTATAATTTTTTTCGATTTCGATAGCTACTCATTCCCGACGGCGACGTATAATAGGTTAGCCTAAGGTAACACATTGCCCACAAAATACGAACCCATTGACATTGGATTTGGTAAAGCATTGCATTTTATGGAATGTGTTGTGGTTATTTCAAAATGTACGGAAAAATTTCAAATTGATATTTCATTCCATTGGCAACCTCTGCCAACATTTACAATAATTTTAAAACAATTAAAAACTTGTATACTTTTTTTGGTGGACTCTTAGCCAGTTAGTTTACGCTTCGGGCCAATAACTCCACTAACAAATGTTTTGAAACCCATTTTAGATTTAATCGAAAGAGTTGTGGTAAAGTCAAAACGGGTTTGTGGAATATAAGCTGGCATGACCTCCGTATCGAAGTATAAATTTGAAACCAACACCTCTGTGGACTGCAACAAAACAATAGAACGATTCTAAATAGATATTCGATATAAACATGCATGTTTTTTCTAAACCAGTTTACCTTTTTAATCGGACATCTTTTGGGTACATTTTTTATCGCTTTCCTTATGTTATTGGCAACAAACCCCGATAAACTTACAGGATTTGAAAGTGTTTGCGCAATAAAATCACAGCCATTTAGGGTCAAATTAAAATAGGTGGCCTTGCGGTTTTTATTTTGTGGCACCGTCATTAGGATACTTAACTCAAATGAAGACACATCAATTTGGGGTATTATGGAACCATTAACAACCCTACGGTTGTCCACAGTAATCAGGGATAAAGTGACATTCTCCAGAATATCCCTGTTGAAGTCAGTATCACAAGTTTCGATGCCAATCACCAAGGAACGCTATGACGGGATGGAACTTAAAACTGAACTGAAATCATTTCAAATGTTTTTAAGCACTAACCGATTTCACAATTGTACCAAGACTGCAAGCTACTAGTGCGACATATGATGACCACATATTTCCAGTGTTTTCGTCAGACAATTAAGACATGTTTACTTTTCATGCAAGTTCGGTTCAGAATAGCTACAATTTGATCAAACAACTGGGCAACGTTTAACCAAATAATTGCTTTTAATCACTGTATTTAAATTATGCTTCCGAGGTACAGATAAACATGAAGTACACTTAGCTAAATTGTTTCAATACGGATAGCAATCTGCATTCGTATGAGTGATTCTGGCGCAACTGGCCCAAATCTATGTCATTCTCCAATTTACCACAATAAATTTAATGTCATAACAATTTCTTAGGTAGTACACTTGATCTAGACACTTTAGGGGCCACTACAATACAAAGATAACATATTTTTCCACACGGTTCGATCTTTAGTCACTTCTTCTCTGGTTGCTACAACCAAGCTTTCGCAAAGATCCCTCTGTCTGGTCCTTGCAGTGTAGATTTGGTTGTCCTAATTTTCGGTTTCCTTCGACTACATCCTCCTACACCTTTCACGCTGTTTCGGCTGGCATGACCCAGTTGGCGTTATGTTGATTTGCTGTAGTACCTCGATGTCGGCTTGCAATTCACACAGCTCATTGTTCATACGACATCAAAACTCATCGCACGTCAATTGAGAATCGACTACCATCAGCCAAAACTCAATAACTTTTGATTTAGTAAACTGTTTTGAGTTCTGTATACCCCGATAGTAGGTAAGGCTAAACAAGGTAGAAGTGGATGACCCGGTAGAGTTATGGGCCGATCAAGAAATGAGACACTCATCCCGATACTGCAGGATGTGGCTAAATGAGAACCGTGATAAAAGGCCTCTTTAAAAATTTTATGAATATTTGTTTCAAAATATGCTCATCATGACACATCGTTTGAACCCCATTTTGGCCAAAAAGTAATTTATTTTTGTGGCAAAATATACTAGCAATCGAAACTTAAACGGCTGGTGGGTGATTATAAATACCCTCGTATTCAAAAATGTAAGTTCTCTAAATCAACTCTATCTATCTTCAGAAACTATCTTCAGAAACCCCCTTCCCCCCAAAAACTGTTTTCAGTACATCCTAACCATATCCTGTGGAACAGGAAACGTGGTCCCTAATCATGCCCATGGTTCCCAGGAATGTTTCTGAGCAGAGGAACTCATATGAGGTGAATATCGAACTGCTTGCACTCACAGAACTAATTGTTTGAAAGGGGTTATAGCAACAGTAAATTCGGTTGTTGCTACCGAATTGCAGTTGCCACAACCGAATAGCTGTTGCCACGAGTGAATTTAACCCCAAAATTGAAATTCGGTTAAGGCACTCTCTAACAGATTGTGACAACCTTCAATGCGATTGTGACAACTTGTTACTTGGAGCTGATGACGTATTATACTTCATAGTAGTGACAACCTCTAAGCTCTGGATGTGGATATCTCTTTTAGAGATCCGCAGCCGTCGTGGGCAGCACTTGAAGCCAAAAATAATAATTGCAGAGATTTTATTGCAGTCCGATTGTCAGAGTGGATGTTAATACCACAGACGGTGATCACATTTCGCCCCAGCCAACAAGCAAGTTGTACGATTGCCACAACGTCTGTCTGAAAGATACTACGGTGGTCTGATAGTCTTTTTGCAAGGTCTAGACCCAACTCTTGGGCATAGACTACAAACCCTACATTGACACCTAAGTAGAAGTCTAAGCACATTCTACAACTTGGTATGCGTCCCGTCCAGTCCTCCTGTTCCAAATATGAATTGAGAAGTTTCTCTCAAAGGTAAGAGTGGGTGTCACATAGTCGACTTTCATTGTGAATTGACACAGATCTCTTACAATCTACCCAAGAACATATCTGGTCTAAATGACTGCCCATGTCTTCTTCATCTAATTGCCTTCCATGTTCCAATTACACGTTTTAGATTTAAGGAATTTTTCAATTTATCAGCTCATAGAACAAATTATACTCATGTATGAACCCATCACAAGAGCTTTAAAGGAATTTAATTTATACAATATGAATTATGATTTCGATGTTGCAATGCCTATTGGCAAATTTAGTAGTATGTTGAATTTATTAGTATGATAGACAAAATATTTTCTGGTCTGTAAACTTTAATTAATAATGACTGAATAATAACTAAATAAATAAATAAATATGGGTTGGTGATACATTACGAGGTAGAACCTAGACGGATTGCCAACATTTCAACTATTTTTGTTCCGAGCAAATCTACCGGAAACAGGTAGAGCATAACCCCCACAACCCTTCAAAGATGTTATATGAAGGACACTCGTTATACACGCTACTACCATTATCTGGACTTTTGTCAATATACATACGCAAGTAGAGGTTTCCAGTACCCGCCATAGAGCAATATCGGATGCACAGCGGCTGTATAAGTATATCCAGTAAAAAAAATTTCGGGGATGGGCCCCATCGTTCCTTCAATGGTCTTTTTACACGAAGATAGGGTCACTATGGCTCGATTGATACTATCCACAGCGATTGACTTCAAGCAAATCTTTCTGACGAGAATCACACCTATATATCTAGCACTATAAAAAAAATTAATAAATAAATGGTTTCCCATTACATCCCATGAAGGGACTGGGGAGAACTTCTCACAATCACTGAGCTGTGCGCTTTCCAGTTTTCACTAACTGATTTGGACCTACAGTTTTACACCGATTCGGAACGGTAATTTGAGAAGCTTTTTCATGGCTAGATACTCGATAGTGTCGCCGTCACTATGCGAGGTGACCGCCGCCGAAAGAAAACTTGAAGGTGGTCAGAGCCGGGTTCGAACCCAGGATCTCATGTACAAGAGCCGCGCACACTAACCATTGCACCACCGGCGGCCACAAATCTAGCACTATACTTTAGGAAAATTTCTCCACCACATGCAGTCATGAGATGAATATGCGGAAGCTTCTGCTACCTTCCTGTTCTGGTCAATATCATTAAGTCGCGAATGAAAAGAGTTAGAAGAAACCAAATTCTGACTGCTTAAATTGGAAACCCCGTCTAATCTGTGAGCACTTGAGAAACTATGTACAACATAATAAAAACAATTCAAGTGAAATCATATATAATTGAAAGATTTAAAACCCGTGGAAGACCTGACCTTCTATAACCAACAATTAAAAAACAATATCAATTTTATAAATATATATATTTATAAATAAACCAGAAACTGACACAATTATACATTTTAATTAAGCAGCATAAAAGCGAAATAATTTGTCAACTAAATATTATCAAATGACTGATAATAATAATTGAAATGGAAATCCTTTCTAAACGTTTATCTCTTATTCTAAACAAAAAAAGTATAACCCAGTCGTCTGGGGAAAGCAATAGAATTATGTGGGCATTATTCGCATTACTAGCTACTACTCTAATAACAGAAGTCGAATCGGTTCGTATTTAGATTTATTTGAAACCTTTGCCCTTGGGCTCTTACGGTTTGGCTCTCTATTTATAGCGATCCTTGGTGATTGATATTAAATCATGTGATCATGAGTTCAATAGGGATATTTTTCAGAATATCACTTTAACCTTGGTTACTGTAGACAACCGTAGGGTTATTAATGGTTCCATAATAACCCATATTGATTTGCATTCATTTGACTTAACTACCACAATTACGCTGCCACAAGGTAAAAACCGCAGGACCCTTTATTATAATCTAACGCTGGATGGCTGTGAGTTTGTTGCACAATCACTTGCTATTCCAGTAACTTTATCGGGGTTTGTGGCCAATAACATAAGGAAAGGGATAAAAAATGTACCCAAAAGATGCCCGATTAGAAAGGTGAACTGGCTAAAATGAATACATTTATACAGATTTGTTAGTTTTAATCGTCTTATTATTTTGTTGCAGTTCACAGAGGTGCTGGTTGAAAATTTATATGTCGATACGGAGCTTATGCCAGCGTATATACCCGAAACCCGTTTTGATTTTTCAATCACACTTTCCATTAAATCGACAATAGGATTCAAAATATTCGTCAGTGGAGTTGTAGCTCCAAAGCGTATAAGAAAAGGATAAGAAGCCGCTACATGCAAACTAAAAATTTAATTGTTGAACATGAAATATGATGTTGTTATGGTTTTCCAAATTATTGCAAATGTTACCCAATAAATTGTATAGTTTTGCAGAAATTATATATGAATGATTCGAAACGGGCGTCGTAATTACACTAGTTTCCAAAATAATAAACAATGAATGTCTGGTGAATAAACATGTATTTTTTGCGTGTGTAAAATACGCTATAATAACGAAAAAAATACAAAAGCCGGAAAAAAATTGAGCACTTAGATATAATGTGCCATAACTTATACATGCATAAATAGATTTTCTTCAAATATGGTTTGTTTCCTTCACTAAGAGGCAAACTAAGTCACAAATAGGATATAAACAATTTTGAAGGTTTCGTTTAACTCTTCTGTTTGATTTTCTCCGGTTCGAAAAATTAAAAAAAAATATTTGTTGTCCCTTTACCTTACCTCCCTTTGTTCATAACAGTTGACGCCAATAACAGAAATTATATTGAGCTATCTCTATCTCAAAATAGAGTCAAAGTTGAGAAACTACCACACGAAAAATAATATTAAAATCAATATTTTTCCGATGTTAGACACGCACACTACAGGAACAAATTGGTCGCAGCTTTAGATCAAAATTGCTGTAAATTTTTATTATTTTACATCGGTTTTACCGAATGTGTTTAAATCTGATGTCCCAAGATTGGATGTAATTGAATTCCATGCCTCCTTCAAGAAACGAGATCTGAATGTATAAAGAATTTGTTGTCAGTCTTTGAGAGGACAGAAAGAAGACCGATATGACTGCCTGCTAGGAGAAGCCATAGCTGAATGACAACAAAATTCCTTAGAAACCATATTTGCAGCGATATTTTGAGAATGCCTTGGCGTTTACGCTGCTGGGCCAGTTCACTTTTACTGCTGTAATCTGGTATATCATCGATAACATCTCGATTGTATTTTGTTGTGTCTAAAGCAGAGTTCGAATTTGCCCACCCATTTGGAACCCGCACCCATCGCCGTGGGGAATCGGTAACGATCGTTTATTTATTACTAATGGGAATGGTTAAAATAAAACTGTGGAACACAAAAAAATAACAAGGTTCTGACAACGGATTCTGATAGAGGGAGTAAAAAGAAATATACCTATATCGGCGTTTTGATAATTTACGTCAGAATTCTTTTTTCAAGAAGGGGTGAAATTTTCACCCTTGATATTTTCGAAAAAGTTTCATATTGTTCCACAGTGTAATTAATAAGGACTGAATAATAAATAAATATGTAAATATAGGTTGGGAACCATTTCAAGTAGTGCCCTAGACGGGTGGCCAACGTTGCAGCTATTCTCGTTCCGAGCACATCTATCGAAATTAGATAGAGGATAACCCCCACAACACTTCGAAGGTGTTGTATGAAGGACACCCGTTATACACATCCTTGCCATAGGCAAGTAGTGGTTTCCAGTACCCGACACCAACCGACAAAGCCATAGAGCAATATCGGGTGGACAGTCGCTGTATAAGTATATCCAGTAAACAAATTTCGGGGATAGGCCCAATTGTCCTCTCGATGACCTTTTTACCTGAAGATACATTGTAGCTCTACTGATACTATCCACAGCGTTTGACCTCAATCTATGCGTTTTGTCGAGAATCACAACTATATATCTTGCACTATCCTTTAGGCAAATGTCTCCACCACATAGAGACATGCGATGAATGTGCGGAACCTTGTGCCACCTGGCACATGGTACGAGCTCCGTTCACTCTGGATTTACACCCAGTCTATTATCCGTGATATCGTAGAATGTCTCCTACATAAGTTCAGGCGCACATCACTGTTCTGGGTAATATCATTAAGTCGCTTATGAGAAGAGTTAGGAGAATTCCAATTCCAATTAAAATGGTTGACTAATTGGAACACCCCCTCTAATACGTGAGCTCATGAGACACTACAAGTAAATTAAAATTAAACTGTTCGAGCGTTTGGTCTTTGTCAAATAATTCTGTTCCCCAATATGTCGCTGCCCATTGGGTAGCATCGTCAGGAAGATAAACATAATTATTAAAGAATAATGTTAACAATAATACTTATAATGAATAATAACATTAATAATAATTATTATTATTTAATTATTGTGTTTATCTTCCCGACGATGCTACCGATATAGCACCAAGAGCAATAAAGGAGAATAAAATTATTTGAAAATTATTATCTTCAAATAAATTCAAAATAATTCAAATGTTATCAATATTTAAAACCCGTGGGAGCCCTGATCTTTTCTAACCAACAATTAAAAAACAATATAAACAAAATAAATATTTATAAATAAGCCAGAATATGACACAATTATACATTATGTAAATAAAAAACAAAATAATTTTTCAACTAACAAAAAAATATTATCAGTCAATTACAATCTTTTGTGTGAAACGGAAATCTTTTTCAACTAATTTTTAGCCCTCATTATAATAAATAAAAGTATAACCCAGTCGTCTGGGGAAATCAAAAGAATTATGTGGGCATTACTCGCATTACTAGCTACTACTCTAATGACAGGTGTCAAATCGGTTCGTCTTTAGAAATATATAAAATTATTAATATTTAATATTAATATTTAAAATCTCTTACGGTTTGGCTCTCTATTTATAGCGATCCTTGGTGATTGATATTAATTCGTGTGATTATGAGTTCAATAGGGATATTGTTCAGAATATCACTTTAACCCTGATTACTGTGAACAACCGTAAGGTTATTAATGGATCCCTAATAGCCCAAATTGATGTACCTGCATTTGATTTGACAACTACTATCACGCTGCCAAAAGGAAAAAACCGCAAGACCCTGTATTATAATCTAACGCTGGATGGCTGTGAGTTTATTGCTCAATCACTTGCAAATCCTATAAGTTTATCGGGGTTTGTTGCCAATAACATAAGGAAAGCGATAAAAAATGTACCCAAAAGATGCCCGATTAAAAAGGTGAACTGGTTTAAATGAAAACATTTATACAGATTTTCTAGTTTTAATCGTCATATTATTTTGTTGCAGTCCACAGAGGTGCTGGTTGAAAATTTATATGTCGATACGGAGCTTATGCCAGCGTATTTACCCGAAACCCGTTTTGATTTTTCAATAACACTTACCATTAAAACGACAATGGGATTCAAAATATTCGCCAGTGGAGTTGTAGCTCCAAAGCGTATTAGAAAAGGATAAGTGGTCGCTACATACAAACAAAAAATTTATTTCTTGAATATCAAATTTTAAATTGTTGTGGTTATCCAAATTATTGTAAATGTTACCCAATAAATTGTATAGTTTTGCACAAATTATAAATGAATGATTAAAATCGGGCGTCGTAATTACATTAGTTCCCAAAAATGTCTGGTGAATAACCATGTACTTTTTGCGTGCTATAATTAAGAAAGAATGCCATAGCTGAAAAATTTTGAACTTGGGGTACTCAGATATAATGTGACATAACTTCTATACTTGTCCATGGATTTTCTTCAAACATGATTTATGTTCTTCGATAAGATGCAAACCAAATAAAAAAAGGATATAAATAATTATGTAGGTTTTGTTTTTTTTTTTTTTTGGTTTCATTTAGGTTCGAAAAAATTTATAAAAAAATTATTTTTTCTATCTCTTTTCCCATTGTACTTAAAGTAGTGTACGGATTTGAAACTATGTTCAAATAATTTACAGCCACCTGCCTTAAATCTGAAATTACATTGATCTTTATTCCATACTTGCACTTAAAGCAGAGTCAAAGTTTTGAAGCTGCCACAACGAAAAGTAAAATTTCGGAAAAAATTATATTTATTCATTAAAAAAGTTTTAATCTTTTTTCAGTTTAGACACGTAAAATACAATAAAAAAAACTATTCGCAGCTTTGGAGTATAATAACTGTAAACTTACATCGGTTTTCCAATATTCACGCAAGATAGAATGTAAAGGGTGTTCTTTTTAAGTTACAGAACTTTAGATTAAATCCAAGCAAAGAAAAATATGTATAATATCAATCAAACTGGCTTCATTGGATAAAGAATTTTGTCTCATTACTGCTTAAATATGACTTGTGCCATGTGGCAGCCACGGTTGGTGCGTACATACCACAATCTGGATCCCCAGTTGCCAACAGTTTTCGCAGCATTTGCGTCCGTATTTCGCCAATAAATCGTCGAATTTTGATTTCCATGTGTCTTATTATTTCTGCTTTATTGGGGTAGAGGAGTGACGTTACATAACCGCAAAGAATATTATCCAATGGGGTTAATCACACGTGATATTATTCGTTAATCAATCGTTTGTTTGAGTAAATTAATTGTAGCGAGCGCTGTGTGGCATGTGGCTCCGTCCTGTTTTAACCAAATGTCAGCAAGATTAATATCAGGTTATTGTTATCATTTCCCGATTCCCTTCACCGTTGACAGCAACGTTCTGCCCATCATCTTTTTTGAAGTTATATGGACCAATGCCTCCGCCGGCCCATATAGCGCACCAAGCAGTAGTTTTCTGTGGATGTAAAGGTGTTTGGACAAAAGCTAGTGGATTGTTATCACCTCAAACGCCACAATTTTGCTCATTTAAGTACCCATTCCCAAAAGTGAGTCTCATTGCTGAACAGAGATTTTTATGGAATTGATTGATGTGGGTCTTCTTCAATGCTTTACTGTACAGTAGCCATAGCTTGTTCGATGCGCACTGTTTGACATCTTACGGGATACATTTTAGCAAATTCATTGCAGCAACGAAACAAATTCGTTGCAATAATGAATCAAATTCATTGCAGCAACAATATACTTTCATCACAGTGATGAACAATTTGCAATTGATGAACACATTTTCCTATTGGGAATGAAACTGTACGTTAGTTCACTTTCGACGACAAAATTTGTTGGGCTGATGAACATTTTCATCCCTGTGGCGATGCTTTTCCGTTCAGTGCACGTCAATCCCTAGGACGGAAAGTCTTGAAATCTTAAAGTTTCGTCTAATAGTTGACGATTATTTTGTATATGGGGGGCTAATATACGGCTACATTTTCGGAAGGTCAATGAAAAATTCACTATCACCCACCATATTGGACACTGTTCTTGACAATCTACTGGACAAGGCGTCAATTGATCGTTCTTTTTTAACGTATTTGAAGCCAACTTTGTTTTGGACATTTTTTATTATTGGTTTGAAAATAAAGCGAATGGTTCATGTAAATGCCTGGTTTATATTTGTGATTAATTTTTACGTGATTGTCGCGAATCATGTGAATCACGCTTGAATAGGATCAAATATTGCTCACTTGAGCGTGCGTTACCGTGTGTGGCGCGATAGTCCTTGATAGTCTTCTTTTCGTGACCGTGCGTAAGCGTGAGCCAAAAGTAAGCGTGAGCTAAAAAGAGCCCTAGAGTATTTCAATCAGTGAGTATGAACGTATAAAGCGCACAGCTCACTGGTTGTGAGAAGCTCTCCCCAATTCCTTCATGGGATGTAATGGGATACCATTTTTTATGGATCATCGGCAACGTATAAATTTTGCAGTTAAATTTCAACAGTAGGCCAAAACTTGGGACTTTTGGCCCACCCTGCATAAGGTGAGAATCAAACAATTGGCTGTCAAAATCGTATTTTTTACCAGTTTGCAAAGTTTTATTCTATGCATCTGTGCCAAAATAAAAATAATAGTTTCGGATTTGAATTTCAGCATCTCATATAATCCTCTTAATCGTAAATCTATTTCAAAAATTTCAAAAATGACAACAAAATTTCATAATAAAATTTTATAATTTTTTTTTTATTTAAAGTTTATTATTATTTACTATTATTATTTCTCTATAAATACTTTGTTGTTCTGAAAAATATTTGATAGAGTATATATAAATATATAATTATTTTATTATTGTGTCCTAATTATTTTATCATTATTTGGGATTATTCAAAGTACAATCAGCCAAATCATATTCTGTTTAGCAGGTATTTTTAAAAATCATAGTAGCCAGTAGTCACGCATGGCTGGGTTTGAAATTCCTTCCACATTTTTCTATAGCCAGGTTTTCAACTTCAATGTCAAATCAAAGTCACAAAGATTTGATTAAAATAACGCAAATTTTAGCCTCATACCCAGAACACTTCCTATGTTATTGGGCATCTGTCATATCGCTACGTACAGCGAGCACTATCAAGTAAACTAGATTTTTACTAAGATCTATCAGCACACAAAACAAACACACTTGGAGAAATCAGAATCTATGAATATATATCGAAGTGATTCTCTTACTTAAGCCGTATATATAATTTTTGACTGTACGCAGAACTGAAAACCTTCGTCACAGGAATTAAAATTGTCATTGCCCAAACATTATTTGTTATAAAACTTCAGCTAATGTACAGATTGATTTCAGCTACGAAAATTTGTTCCTTAAATGCAAACGTCTCGCCACTATTACCAATTTTTGTTGTTGCTGTAATTATTTGGTTTCATTGCAATACGATATACATATATATCTCTTCGCTCCACATAAATAGTGGTGGAAACTGGGTGAATAAAACGACACATATTACGGGCCATGAAGGGATATTCGCTAATACTGCTGACCTATTTGTAACTTCTGACCCTAACAAATATGTTGTGTTCAGGCCTACATGTATCGTCTAGTCCAACACTTTCCAGAAGCGAGCAATCTTCTTGTAAAAGGTGAGCCATGTAAAATTTGGAATTACAATTTATTTTGTTTTAAAAATAATACTAATAAACGTTTTAAAATTGTGATTTTATTGTCATTTAAGATTAAATCACAATAGTGGTATTTATGTAAACGCGGAAACTCGAAAACCACGAAAACTTGCACAACAAATGTCACAACAAACCAAAAATGTTCCATACAAAACGACTTGCACAATTGTCCGGCGTTTCATTTTCGAAGTTTGGTCAGCAAAATTGAATCGAAACTTGCCTGAAACTTGTCTGCACTAGTTTCAAATCGTCAATTCAAATACACAATTTTCAGTTTTATGTTTTCCGAATAACTTGAAATTCTATTCGTCTGACTCGCTGTTGACAAACGATAAAGACTTCTTCTATCGAAAATTGAGCATTGGCATTAGAAAGAGTCAGACATGACATACTGCTGACAAGTCAATAGGACTGTCTTACATAGATTCACAATTTATATCACCTAAGGAACAACTACTAGCATGTCACGAACAAGTTTTATATAAAGTGTTAGCATCTACTGACATTGTACTAAGGAAATTCTACTGACAATGTCAAATTTTCCAACTGGGATGTTAGTATAAACTTGTTTCCTCTCAAAGAAGATGGAAGCAATTCATGAGAGCGATCACTTTTGAGTGCATGCGTGTATTCACCTTCGTCTTTGTAATAATCTCAATTCGTTTATTGTAAACAAGTAAATTATGACTATTTTTACATTAAATGTAATTTTGTTTACAACGAAAGAAAATAAATTTGAAAACCCTTTTATTCAAAAAAAAAAAAAGTATTAACTTTAGCGGTCGGCCATGGCATGAAGTAGAAATACAAAATATTTTTAGGGCAAAATAATATGTTTGCGCCAAACGAACTGTAAACATTTGTTTTCTTCACGCCTGCTTATCGCAAAAATTATCACTCACTTTACGTGAATATTACAAATTTATTAAGCAACATTTACAATAATTTGACAAACACTAAACAACAATATCAATTATAAAAAATGTTCCTCCTTAGTAGATCTTTGTTGGACTTTTAGCCAGTTCTTTTACGCTTTGGACGAACAATCCCACTAACTATCATTCTGTAGCCCATGGTTGACTGAACGCTAAGTGTCATTGTAAATACGAAATGATCGAATACCTTATGTTGTTGGTAATATATCCTGCTAAACCTGTAGGATTTAAAGGCGGTGGCTCAATAAAATCGCAACCATTCAGCGTTAGATTAAAATGGTTGGCCTTGACTTTTCTGTCAGCCAAAGTAATAGTTAAATTGAATGACTTCAAATCGATTTGGGGTATTATGGAACCATTGAATACCCTGCGCTTATCTACAGTAATAAGGGAGACGGTGGCATTCCGCATGATATCCCTGTTGAACTCGATATCCAATGTTTCAATGTCAATCACTACGGAACGCTGTGAAGAGAACAAACTTTGGAACTTAATTGAACAAATAAACAATTTTTCAAGGTACTAACCGCAGCGACATCTGTTACTAGGATGCTAACAATTAATGCGATTGATGACCACATATTCGCACTCTTTCCCCATTCAAATTAATTTGCATTTCATAGCAATTCATTTAGTTTAAACGATCTGGAAAATCTTTAGTTCACCAAATACCTTCATATAAATAACAAGTTTTAATAACTTTATTGGAATGTTCCATAAATGGAATATATATAATAATTAAAATATTAAAATGTTAAGGCAATTACCTTCCATTACGATCTGTATCAATGACTCCTACCTTTTCTGATTGGCTGGAACAACTAAGTGCTATATAGATTTTAAGATTTAAATTTCAGTGGGCCCCGCTTATTTGCCAAATTTCGGTAATTTTAGAGAGTGAATGTAGGTAATTTGAGAGAACTACTGGTCTGTGGTGTCAAATAATGACTCAGTATCTAGATATGTATATCGTTACCTTAATATAAAAAAGACCCAACTCATAATTTTTCGAAATCGAGGTTTTTATTGATTCTTGTTGAGTACGACCTGGTACAACTTGTATTCAAACCTCCTGCAGGTTAGATGAAAACTAAGGAAGTTATAAGTTATAATTTTATTGTAAGTTATAATTATATTTTTTATTATGTCCAATTTTAATCCGTTTTTTTCCTTCTCCTGTACAATTTGCTTTTCTTGAGTTGTGTCATTTTTATATTAATGTATCGATATAATCTAATTTCGAAATCAATTTTCTATTGTCACGCTGCATAAAAGAACGCGACTCTGTTATTTCAGATAATACCAGGGTTATGGAATCGGTTGTACATAGCCATTGCTTCATTTTCCGGAAATTTTTCTGGAGGTCCTGGAATATGGAGTGTGACAAACAATCATCCCAGCAAAAATTGGTGCTCACCAAAAAGCAGCATTGGAAGCACCAAAATACTCGAAAACACCAGCTAATGCGCGGCTAGAAGCGCTTGATTCCTAGCAAAATTCCCACTTAAAGCTTTTGATACTGTCAGCAAAAATCAGTGCATTGACTGCTTCTAAGATGTGTTTTGGTGATAGCAGATGAAATGTTTATTTGTCTAAGATATTAACATTGCTAAAAGTTTTAAATAAATTATGATGAATGAATGTCACTGTTTTATCAGAAGTACTTGAGTACAACATTCCAAAAATCTCAATATTCTCCCTTACTTCGTGTGAAGCAAGCTGTGTAGAGCTTTCCGAAACACGTAATGCTTCAAAAAAATTTATAATTTTATAAATATTTTTTACTGGGATGTAATATATCGAACATCTCCTTTGGCACTCTCTGTAAACCTTTTTCAATTTACCAAAACTTTTGAAATCAAGTTCTAAAGGCACAAATTTCATATGTTTGTCTTAATAAGTATAAATCATACGCTCCGTATATCTTCATATAACAATTGTACAGAATCAATATAAGTCATACGCTCTGAATGCCAGCGAATAACTATTGTACCGTACAGGATAACAACTTTTAAAATAACTGGAATTTAAAACGCTGTACATATAAAAAGTTTCGAGCGAAACCCGATGTTCACTCGTACATTCTAGTAAAATGAATCATAAAATGTTGCAAAACTAATAAGCGAAATTCCCCGTTGTATGATAGATTATGTACATCATACGCTCTGTATATCACGAAATAAGTAATTTATCTTAAACTTTACACAACTTGAGGTGTAACTGAAACACGTAGAGACAACCTGCCAACTAGAAATAATTTTGACATTTTAAAGTCAGTAAGTTCTAACCGATTTTAAAGTCAGTAAGTTCTAACCGAGTGGCCGTCGGTGGTGCAATGGTTAGTGTGCGCGGCTCTTGTACATGAGATCCTGGGTTCGAACCCGGCTCTGACCACCTTCAAATTTTCTTCCGGCGGCGGTCACCTCGCATAGTGACGGCGACACTATCGAGTATCTAGCCATGAAAAAGCTTCTCAAATTACCGTTCGGAATCGGTGTAAAACTGTAGGTCCCAATCAGTGAGTGAAAACTGGAAAGCGCACAGCTCAGTGATTGTGAGAAGTTCTCCCCAGTCCCTTCATGGGATGTAATGGGAAACCATTTATTTATATTTTTTTTTTTTTTTAAGTTCTAACCGATAGATAGCCTACCCGATCTCTCTAGTCCTTATAAGAACTATACGGTGCCTCTACCACTAGTGGTTTCTGCACCATTCTTGGTACTAAAGATGTACCTCTCATGGGTTCTGATCATTTGATTAAATGAATGGCTTTGCTCACCGTGATCACTGTTCCTTTGTTAGTACGAAGGCTTTGGCCCCCTGGAGACTGCACCCATGCTTCATCCCTTATTTATTTACTTCACACAGCAGCAGGAATAGCTCATTTCGAGATTTCGAGTAAACTAACAGTTGATTATTGTATTGAAAAACAGATGTTTGGATAAACCAAATCTCCGAAAACGAGACTAAAAATTATACCTGAACCAATCCATAGAAAAATATGGAAGTTATGGCTCATTATACGTAAGTGCAACAATTTCAAAATTTTTTTGTTCTTTTAAAGTTTTCCTTATTACAGTGCGGTTAATTGTCCTATTGATTTCGTTTGCTACCATAGATTTGTTACATATAAAATACGCACAAAAAATCAAACGTTATTTACCAGACATAAATGTGTCATTCTTTTGTAAACTAGTGTTATCATAATTTTCGTCAGAATCTGTGAAAACCTACGACCTAACAATACTCAAGGCAGAAGCCGGCGACCCAATGTAGTAAGCCATTGTCTGCTAACACCACAATGGAATGAAATAAATTGAAATGAATTGAAATGAATTTAAATGAATTGCAATGAATTGAAATGAATTGAAATAAATTGAAATGAATTGAAATGAATTGAAATGAATTGAAATGAATTGAAATGAATTGAAATGAATTGAAATGAATTGAAATGAATTGAAGTGAATTGAAATGAATTGCAATGAATTGAAATGAATTGCAATAAATTGAAATGAATTGAAATAAATTGAAATTAATTGAAATGAATTGAAATGAATTGAAATGAATTGAAATGAATTGAAATGAATTGAAATGAATTGAAATGAATTGAAATGAATTGAAATGAATTGAAATGAATTGAAATGAATTGAAATGAATTGAAATGAATTGAAATGAATTGAAATGAATTGAAATGAATTGAAATGAATTGAAATGAATTGAAATGAATTGAAATGAATTGAAATGAATTGAAATGAATTGAAATGAATTGAAATGAATTGAAATGAATTTGAAATGAAATGAAATGAAATGAAATGAAATGAAATGAATTGAAATGAATTGAAATGAATTGAAATGAATTGAAATGAAATGAATTGAAATGAATTGAAATGATATGAAATGAAATGAAATGAAATAAAATCAAATAAAATCAAAAAAAATGAAATGAAATGAAATGAAATGAAATGAAATGAAATGAAATGAAATGAAATGAAATGAAATGAAATGAAATGAAATGAAATGAATTGAATTGAATTGAATTGAAATGAATTGAAATGAATTGAAATGAAATGAATTAAAATGAAAAAAATTTAAATGAAATGAATTGAAACGAAATGAAATTAAATGAAATGAAATGAAATGAAATGAAATGAAATGAAATGAAATGAAATGAAATGAAATGAAATGAAATGAAATGAAATGAAATGAAATGAAATGAAATGGAATGAAATGAAATGAATTGAAATGAATTGAACTGAAAAGGATCGAATTCAAAAATGTATTTTACGATCAATTTAAAGTGTTTGCGCAAACTGTGTTTTCGTTGAACGTCAACGCGTTATACTTCACTGAAAAGAATATATTTTTGGAGTGTTCTCTGCATTAATAGAAGTATTTTGTAGTCAAATTTATCTTAGTACTTATGTATTCCCTGCAGAGGAATTGAAACCAGGTACCACCACTGCAAGACGATGCGTATATCCACTGAGATAAGACATAAGTTACACGAAGGCTACCTAAACTTTAACATTAGGATTTGCTTGTTTGTTTCTCTTGAAAGAATACAAAGAAGAGAGTAACAATTGATGAGAGGTGAAGTGTATGTGCGTGTATATATATACACTTTTTTGTTTATTATAAACTGGTTTTCTTTCTTTACGGCAACCGTAAATTATTTCAATTTACTGGTTAAAATAAAGTTCGTGTGCAACAAAAGATATTTACAACAAACGTTTTTTTTATTTGCAGGAATATTATATACTTTTTCGGTCAACCATGAGACTAAGTAGCAAACGAAATATTTTCGGAGCAGAGGAAATATTTTTGTTCCATACACGCTCTAAAGGTTTTGTTTTTCCCGCAGGCGTAACAAAATTTCACCGACATTCATTTAATCACCAAAACACTTTGACCAAATATTTATATTCATATTCACAATATTTTGACAAACACTAATAAAGCAACGTTCAGGCTAAACACGATTTCGAAATTTTCGAGATTTCAATTCACCAAAATAAAAACCCGACAACTGCGAAATCGCGATTATCCTGAATTTAGCTTAAACAATTATATAAATTATTAAGAATTTTAGGTAATATTTTACGTAATATTTTTTGCTGGATTTTTAACCAATTTGTTACGCTTTTGAACAAGAGATCCATTAACCACTATTTTAAAGCCCATGGACGATTTAACAGCTAGTATTAGCGTAAATTGGAAACGAGATTGGACCATCGCAAATGGCATCACATCAGTATCAATATATAAATTGGACACCGCCACCTCTGTGAACTACAATAAAAGAATATAGTGGATCAAAAAATACTACCCATAAGATCAGTTCGGTTAAATCAGTTCACCTTTTTAATTGGGCATCTTTGGGGAAGATTTGTAATCGAACTCCTTATGTTATTGATAACAGCAAACGATAGACCTAAAGGACGCAAAGACTGTGAAGATATAAACTCACAGCCGTTTAGCGTGAGATTAAAATAAGTGACCTTACGATTTTTGCCAGTCAGACTAACAGTGAAGTCGAATGACGACAAATCGATTTGGGGTATTAAGGAGCCATTGAATACCTTGCGCTTATCCACAGTAATGAGGGTGAGAGTGAAATTCTGTATAATGTCCTTGTTGAACTCAATATCCAATGTCTCAATATCAATTACTAATGAACGCTGTTAAGTGAAACGAAATTAAGAATTGAATTGAACTATTTTACAATTGTGTACAAACCGCTGCGAAAACTGTAACTAGTATGCTGACAATTAATGGAATGTGAGCCCACATAGTTAGAATTATTTTTTTTTTTACTTTTATTTAAATGATACGTTATAACCACTAAATTTGTGCCAATGGAATAAAAAGAATAAATCGAAAATATTCCACTACGATTTGCATCAATGAATTCAATCCATCCAGCGCTATTTTGTTAATTGCTTGATCATTTATATGTTATATACATTATGGTATTTAAATCTAAATCAGTTTCGCATTTGACATTCCAAATTTAACTGACATCAACTGGACATCAATTTGAGGCATATGGTTATTTTGTGAGAGGAAATTTTGATAGCCCAACGGGAGAAAACCATTGGTTTTACATACCTCAGCATATTTATAAATTTACATTATATATATTTACTAATATTTAATATTTTTACTACCCTTTTTTGCAACCATGCACAAACACATAAACGTCAAATTCTCAGAACGTGTATGCCACCTCGTTCATCAAAAAAAATTAAACATTTCAATTTCTCCACAAAATAACAAAGGCTGCTTCATGTTTAATCGAAGAATATAAAATTAAATTTGTTAATAATACAAAGACTATGATGCTAATATTATATATATTGTATTTAGCTAAAATACAAATTTCTTTGAAAAACTAAAAAAATATATATTTTTTTAAAATAGTTGGTCCAGCTCACGGGATCTTAATGCTACACACGAAATATTTTGGGAATCATCATAAAAGAAACAAACCAAGGTATATTGGAGGGATGGACAAAAGGAACATTTTTGGTGAGTCGGTCTACTGTAATGGGTGTAAGATAGAACTCTTTAAATGTAGTGTCATTTTATTTTCTGCAAGTGGCAACTCCGAAATTTGGTATTTGGTATTCCGATTATGCAATCGATGTCGTCATCGAAATTGTGATCAAATGTTGCCAATGGATAGCTCAGGTACCAGTAACGCGAAGAAATTATCTCTTCGTATTCCCAACATGCTCTGCTCAACTGTGATGAGATACCCGTCTTGGTAGAATGTTCGGGCTTCGTTCCTCCTTCTGTATGTCTCAATTTGCTTACCCTCGCGCTTTCGCCACTGCTGTTTCCTACGCCTAACGAGACGGTTTACCTCCTTTCTTTTTCCCCTATACCGCTCGGTCGCTGCTCACGTTACAACTGACTGAAGCGTTGCCATACGTGCATTGTTCTTTTCCCTATACGCTATATGATACCCTTAATTGTACCATGGTTTCTGGCGAAGCGGTTTTTCAACAAGAAATTCGGTTGTTGCGACAGTTTTTATAGAGTCGAAAATGGATTTCCACTGCGCTACAGGATTGTCATCGGGAGGGGTGGGTTCTGTGCCAAAAGTTGCGAGAGCTTCCTTTGGAAAACCCGCATATCATTGTCGACAAGTCAATGTATCCACAGAGAGTGATAGTTTGGTGTGGATTTTGGAGTAGTGACATCCTTGGCCCCTTTTTTCGAAAGTGCTGGTAAAGACGCGATTTCAGTCAACGCGCGAGCTTTACAGACCCATGATTTCGGACTATTGATGGACGGAAATGGAAGATATGAACTAGGATAATCTTTGGCTTCCGCACGATGTCACATAACTCATTACACAATCGATCTTTTGCGCACTTCGGTAATCGTGTAGCCGTCTGGGTGATGCCCATTAAGAGTCCCAGAGCTGCGAGTTGACCCCTTAGATTGTCCTTGTGTCGTGCCGTTAAAGATTAATGCCATGCGCATAATCCAGAAGCGATCTCATATCGTCCGGGACATTCGTGAGATAGAATCGAAAACCGAAAGTCTTTGAAAACTGGACAGACAGGATGAGCCACTGCGAATCCACCTGAGGCAGCCACATGAATGAAACAGAGTGTCATATATAATGGAAATATTTGTTATTTCTAATCCAGCCATAATTTATCAAAAGCAATTAACTTTAGTTAATTTTTAAAAAGATACTTGTAGGGTGGTCCAACCCTCAATATGCGTCTGTGCAACTAAATTCCACCTTGTCCACCTAGATTATACAAACAGGATCTTGCGGATAACATTTCGCTCTCTAGTTCCCTCTCTTTGTGTGATTAACATAAACACAAAAAGCATTCCACTTCACTATCACCACGTTCCTTGTATACCATGAAAACCATTCCAGCGATTATTTTTGAGTGTATGCGTGTTTGTATATACATATGTACATCTTCATATCTAATAAACGGATTTCGTTAATTGCCGCAAAAGTAAATTCCGACACCTATGGGTTACATGAACAACAAAAGAAATGAACCTACAAAACTTTTTTGTTTTCAGGAATAGTATTAAATTTTTAGGACAACCTTGACACTAAGTAGGAAACGAAATATGTTTGAATATTTTTGCGCCAAACGAATACTAAACATCTTTATTACTTGCACGTGAACAAAAGCTTGCGGTTATGTTTTTAATAGAGTTCCTTGACCAATCTTAACTAAAAGGTTTGACTAATTTAGTTTTTTTATTTTTGTTAGCATTTACAATTACGTGACCAACAAACACTTCTCAATAATATCAATTATAACGAATTTTCCGCCCATGGTCGATTGAACGCTTAGTGTTATTGTAAACTCGAAACGACGTTGGACCAACACAAACGGCATCAGATCAGTATCAATATATAAATTTGAAACCACCACCTCCGTGAACTGCATCAAAAGAATGTGACGATTCAAAATACATAACCTGTAAGGCTGGTTCATTTAAATCAATTTACCTTTTTAATCGGACATCTTTTGGGTAGATTTTTTATTGAATTCCTTACGTTATTGGCAATATAACCTGATAAATTCACACGATTCAAAAGCGGTGGCGCAATAAACTCACAGCCATTCAGCGTTATGTTAAAATAGGTGGACGTTCGGTTTTCAACAGTCAGAGTAGTGGTTAAATTGAATGACTGCAAATCGATTTGGGGTATTATGGAACCATTTAATACCCTGCGCGTATCTACAGTAATAAGGGAAACGGTGACATTCTGCATTATATCCTTGTTGAACTCTATATCCAATGCTTTAATCTCAATCACCATGGAACGCTGTCAAGTGAAATAAACTTTAGAACTTAATTGAAGAAATTTACAATTCTCTCAAGTACAAACCGCAGTGACATCTGTAACTAGAGTGCCAGCAATTAACGCAATGCAAGCCCACATAGTTCAACTGTTTTCCCCACTCGAAGAAGTCAACTTTTTTTTACGAATTTGGTTTAAAATACCCAACTTCCCAATACTTTTGTCTAAATGACAGGTTTTAATAACTTTTGTACAATTCCGAATAAGTGGAATATATAAAATCATCAAAATATTAAAATATTTTTGCAATTATTTTCCATTATGATTTGTATCAATTATTGCTGCTCATTAAGCTCTATTTTATGATTTGCTGGAACAAATATATACTATATAGATTTTGAGATTTAAATCTCAATGAGTTCCGCTGTTGATATTACGAATTCATAATTGTACATCCATTTGCCAAATTTTGGTAGTTTTAGAGAGAGAAATGTAGGTAGTTTATGAGACGTATTCTGTTTTAAGCTTTAATGACTTATTTTGTTCATGAAAACCCTAATATATATTCGCATACGCCATCATATTCATAAACTGGAACAGCACAAAAGAAGGCGACTCAATCAAAAATTAATTGTCCCCCCAAAATAAAATTTTTGTCACACACGGTGGTGCAATGGTTAGTGTGCGCGGCTCCTGGGTTCGAACCCGGTTCTGACCACCTTCAAATTTTCTTTCGGCGGCGGTCACCTCGCATAGTGACGGCGACACTATCGAGTATCTAGCCATGAAAAAGCTTCTCAAATTACCGTTCGGAATCGGTGTAAAACTGTAGGTCCCAATCAGTGAGTGAAAACTGGAAAGCGCACAGCTCGGTGATTGTGAGAAGTTCTCCCTAATCCCTACATGGGATATAACGGGAAACCATTTATTTATATTTTTGTTTGATTTACTGGGATAAAATCAACTGATTCACTCGTTGTGGACGCTCCTCTTAGCTTGAGAACCGTCTTCTTGGGTTAACAACACTCTTTCGGGCCACTTGTCTTGACTGAATACTAGTCTTGGCTGGACAATACTCTTCTGGGAGAAGAGTCTTGCACACACGATAATACGATAATATGCCGGATACTGGCTATGTATGTGCTTTACATGTCCGGTGAGAACCGTTCGGGATCGGTTATCATTGGGTGGGCTGCATGGAAATAGTAAGTGTAGGAACAGTGAACCCTTTGTAGGAACAGTGAGACGGATCCCCTGTGTTGGAACCATGAGCCGAAGCAGAAGCACCTATGTAGGAACAGTGAGCCGAAGCTCCTGTTTAGGAACAGTGAGCCGAAGCACCTTTGTAGGTACACGGAGCCGAAGTCCCTGCGTAGGAACAGTGAGCCGAAGCCCCCGTATACGAATAGTGAGCCGACACCCCTATGTAGGAACAGTGAGCCGAAGCCCCTGTGTAGGAAAAGTGAACCGAAGCCCCTGTGTAAGAACAGTGAGCCGAAGCCCCTGTGTAGGAATAGTGAGCGGAACCCCTGTGTAGGAACAGTGAGACGAACCCCCAGTGTAGGAAGAGTGAACCGAAGACCTTGTGTAGGAACAGTGAGCCGGAGCCCGTGTAGGAACAGTGAGCCGAAACACCTGTGTAGGTACAGGAAGACGAACCCCCTGTGTAGGAACAGTGAACCGAAGCCCCTGTGTAGGTACATGGAGCCGAAGCCCCTGTGTACGAACAGTGAGCCGATGCCCCTGTATAGGAACAGTGAGCCGAACCCCCAGAGTAGGAAGAGTGATCCGAAGACCCTGTGTATGAATAGTTAGCCGAAGCCCCTGTGTAGGAACAGTGAGCCGAAGCCCCTGTGTAGAAGCAGTGAGCCGAAGCCCCTGTGTAGGAATAGTGAACTGAAGCCCCTGCGTAGGATCAGTGAGCCGAAGCCCCTATGTAGAAAAAGTGAGCCGAAGCCCCTGTGTAGGTATCCGGAGCCGAAGCCCCTGTGGAGAAACAGTGGACCGAAGCCCCTGTGTAGAAACGGTGAGCCAAAGCCCCTGTGTAGGTACACGGAGCCGAAGCCCCTGTGTAGAAACAGTGGACCGAACCCCCTGCGCTCGGAAGCGACCCTGAGTCTAGTCGACCTTATCATTAAGTACCATAACTGTAGTGGCGCAAATGAGAATTTCTTCAAAGTACTCATTCTTGCGGGGCCATTGAAACTAGTTCGCTACTATTATTTATACAATGTAGACAGAGCTTGTGTGTTTCTCAGGGAGTGTGATTGTATGCGGTGATTGATGTAAGCGATGGATGTTGTGTACGCTTAGGTGACGGGTAGACCAGGAAAGTATGGGGGTGTGAATGGCGGATTGTGGATTATGACATATTCTTTGCCGTTAAACCCAGAGTTATGGAATAAGTTATAAGTCAAGCAATAAATTTCTTTCAGTTTTATGGAACTTTTTCATGACGGCCACACATTGTTACTGGAATAGATACCTTTACTGTGCGCTCTCCACGAGTACGACTAACCTAACCAACCGTCCTGCTTTTTGCAGAATTGTTCCACGGTTTGTAGTCTTACCCCGGATTGAATCTAAAATGAAAAATTAGTATATACAAAACAACAACTTTTATTTTATATATTCAGTGTTATTTTAACTAAACACATACTCGTATATGTTTGACTAATTTTCTATATCAGTGAAAACAAAATAGTTTATTTTATTTAACCACTGTGTTCCGCTTTGTGAGCACAACCAGTTAAGTCTGGCCTACAAACTGTTTGTCATGCTGTTTAACGAAGAATACCCTTGTGCACTTTTTGCTACCCTTTGTACACTTTTTTATTTTCAATTGTGGTACACTGTTGAAAACCCAGTAAAGTTTTAAAGGCAAAATTTGACAACTGTGTTAATAAATATAAATCATACGCTCTCTTTGCCAGCAAATTAGAATTGCACAGATTAAATTTAACTGTTAAACTAATTTTTGGAACATCCCTGCCCAGCTTTATTATAACTTTTAAATCATTTCATTATTACATATTACGAAAGATCGTATAACTTTATGTTCTTAATTTTTTCCTCCGATACAATCGATCCATTTGTGAACATTTTGAAACCCTCCACACCATTGCTTAACATTGTTACAGAACTATTGACGTGGGTTTCTGGTAAATAGTTAGGTAATCGCTCTGAGTCAAGATATAAATTTGAAATAACAACTTCGGTATCCTTAAAAGGTTTGAAGAGAATTAGAAAGCTTTAAAAGTTTTTCATTTAACAAAAATTGCTTTCTTACCTTTCTCAAAGGACATTTTTTGATATTTTTCAGAGATCTCCGAATATCATTCAGGAGAAACCATGCTACATTGGAAGGAATACCAAGAGGTTGCTTGATAAAATCACAACCGCTTACTGTAATATTAATGATCGTGTAGAGGCGTCCATTAGGTCGGGGCACTCTACCAATGGACATCAATTCAAAGTTATCGATATCGATAGCAGGTATCACTGAACCATTGAGTACGTTGTGTTGGCCAATCGTTATTAACTCGACGGTAATATCCTTGAATAAGTCTTTGTTAAACTAGTGACGATATTCTTCAAGTTCAACAACATAGATGCCCTTGAAAAGGACACAAATATTAGTTCGAAGGCAATAGGAAAGAAAAATATTATGCAACCGCTGACTGACCTTTCCATCGATCCTGTGCAAGTGAATAAATACGACAAACATTAAAAACCCGCGAGTGCTGTGCATTTTGTCTGGCACTTAAGTGAAAGTATTGAAATTAGTGTTTATGCACTTCATCAAAGTCTGAACCTTTATAAATACAGTCACTTCAGTTATTACAATTGAAGCATAACGGATTACACAGTGCAACACTCTTTCAGGGGATTGAAAGATGTACGTACTTATCGGTACAAATAATTTGAGGCTTTGGCATAATTTTTAGTACCTTTAATGTATCTTCTACGTACCTTTTCGTACAATTGTTTACATTTGGTGAACATTTTGGTAGGATTTTTAAAGCCTGTTGCTGTACATTCTTTGTATTCGTTTGTAGACTTTATGCACTGTTTTATGCTGTACATTGTGTGTACTTTTTGCAAATTCCCCCACTTTTTTGTACATTTTCCGAACTATATCCAAGATATTAAATTTTCCAACATAAGGCGATGGAGAGTAGTGAGTTGTTTCTCAACGCAAGTACATAGGAGGTAACGTTACAAGATCAGCTGAGTTTACTTTCCTTCTTTTCTAAGTACTTATTCTTACAAAATTTCAAGAAATTCCAAATAAATTCCAGATAAAAATTTCGTTAATTAAATAAAATATTACTTGCACAAATAAAGCAAACATAATTGGGAAAAATTACTCACGTTGGTAGACTTGTATGATGCTAATACGTCCAAATACTCCTGCTATCACCTGGTATAATTCCACAATGGTATCATGAAATACAAAAATATAGAAACGGAATCGAGTAAAAATGCATGTAAACAAATTTCTGTCGAAGAACAATATAACCACGACATTATCAAGATAAAAGAGTGCATGTAATTGCGCTAGTACTCGCTGCATTTTTCGAGCGGAAATTTATTACTCGAATCTCTATATTTGTTTAAAAAGTAAGGCCATAATATAAACTCTAAACCGTTTAAGGGTATTACTCTAATAACTTAATACATTGTTCCACTTTATAAGCAATCCCACCCCCGGGCACAGTGTTGCACTGTGTTATTTACAAGTATTATCGATTTCATCATCAGTTTGAGTTCCAAAATATTTTCAATTATCTGTAGCAATTCTTCATTAGTGCTTTTTTTATATACACATATTCATCTCAAATTGTTGTGACTTTGATTTGACATTGAAGATCAATGACTGTATTAACTGCTCGTAAAAGTAAACGTTTAGCAATATCTAACCTATTTAACTACGAATTTTGTTACGAACTTTGTGTAGCATTCAACGGTAGCTAAATATTTTATAGGATACGTTGGGTATTGGCGGCACTCGACACGTGAACCACTTACACTATGATACAAATTAAAGCACTAGCCTTACCAGAGAATCCATTCGTCGACTTCTAGTAACTCTAAACGTTACCAACACCTAAATAAGATAATTTTTTCGGGTCTTTTGAGAAGTATGATCCAATAGCACAAAACTTTTGATTCTACACTTATCCAGGACACGAGCTGAGAAGATGTTCAGTGGATTCTTCCCCTTAGTTACCTTTACAGCTTCTATACAAGATATTTTTCTTGCCTTTAGTCTCAATGCCCAACGTTCTACCAAAATGTGATCAAACTTTTATACCTTATGACTCACTGTAGACTAAAGATTCAGCGATCTCCTCTTTCGTTCACATTTGACTTGTACACAAATAATCTGTGTCCCATGTCTGTATTTGCCGAGAGACATTAGCATATGGTGCTAATGTGGGTAAATAATGTAAAACTTGTTAAACTAATTTTTAGAACATCCCTGCCCAGCTTTATTATAACTTTTAAAATATTTTAATATTACATATATATATATATATATGTATATATATGTATTACGAAAGAACGTAAAAGTTTCTGTTCTTAACTTTTTCCTTCGATACAATCGATCCATTTGTGAAAATTTTGAAACCCACCACACCATTTCTTAACATAATTAATGTAGAATTAATGCGGATTTCTGGTAAATAGCCAGGCAATCGATCTGAGTCAATATATAAATTTGAAATAACAATTTCGGTATCCTTAAAAGGTTTAAAGAAAATTATAAAGTGATTCATTTAACAAAAATTTCTTTCTTACCTTTCTTACAGGACATTTTATGACATTTTTCAGAGATCTCCGAATATCATTCAGAAGAAACCATCCTATATTGGAAGGAGTACCAAGAGGTTGCTCGAAAAAATCACAACCGTTTACAGTAATATTAATAATCGTGTAGAGGCGTCCATTAGGTCGGGGCACTCTAGCGATGGCCGTCAATTCAAAGTTATCGATATCGATAGCAGGTATCACTGAACCATTGAGTACGTTGTGTTGGTCAAGCGATATTAAATCGATGGTAATATCCTTGATAATGCCTTTGTTAAACTCGTGATGATATTCTTCCAATTGCACTACATAGTGGCTCTTGAAAAGGATACAAATATTAGTTGAAAGGCAATAGGAAAGACGAATATTATGCAAACACTGACTGACCGTTCCTTTGATCCTGTGTAAGTGAATAAGTACGACAACCGTTAAAATCTCGCGAATGTTGTGCATTTTGTCTGTCACTTAACTGAAAGTATTGAAATTTGTGTTTATGCACTTCATGAAGGTCTAAACTGTTATACAGTCATTTCAGTGATTACACTTGAAGCATAACGGTTTACACAGTGCAATACTGGTTCTGGGGTTTGGAAGATTTATTTTCTGTTGCTGTATTAACTTAGTAGAGGAAAATCACTAAAAGGCTTAAAACAGTGTACGATATTATTACCTTATGCAGTGTTCTAATTCGTCAGACTATTCTAAGAAAAAATTTAAAATAACTTTATCAACAAGTATCAGACAAAACTTTTGATTCTACACTTATCCAGGATGACGAATTCTTTCATAGAAGTTAATATTTCTTTAGCTCTTGATTCTTAGTCATTTTGGCGATTCCCGTGCTTTATACATCGCTTTATACGTCGCTTTATACGAACGCGAGCGGAAAATTAAACGTTTTTTACAATAATTCGATTGCTGTAGAGGAAGAAACAGTTTGTTCCAAATATTTATCGTTTACAGCAAAGCAAAGGTTTTTCCAGCTTTTCGTGTCGTTCTTAAGTTAATCCTACTGAGTTTGAATAGTTATTTGGTGCTTGGAGTTACCACGGATCTTTTGCTGGAAATGTTCTTTAAATATTTTAGTTATATTTAGTACACCTTAGGTACATTTATACGTAACGTGTGCATGCACTTGTTTTGGTATACATTATGTACTTTTTGATACACCGTATGTACTATTTGGTACACCTTTCGGTACACATTTTAGTACGCTTTGTTTAAATTTTTTGGATATTTAGGTTTGGAGTAATACGAGTATTCTAATAGTTTAATATACTGTTCCAATGCATAAGCAATCCAACCCACGGAAACAGTGTTGCACTGTGTTATTTACAAGTATTATCGATTTCACTGATGAGTTCAAAAATGTTTCTAATTATCTGTACCAATTCTTCATGAGTGCATTTTTATATACGCCTATTCATCTCAAATTGTTTTGACTTTGATTTGACATTGAAGATTGAAGATAACTGATCGTAAATGTTTCAAATAGCAATAACCAACCTATTTAACTACGAAAATTTGTTACCACCTCTATGTAACATTCAATGGTAGCTAGATATTTTATAGGTTTCGTTGGCTATTGGCGACACGTGACTTACCTAGACTCTTAAGTCCACTGTGATACAAATTGAAGCGCTGTCGAATTCGTCAACTTCTAGAAACTTTAAATGTTGTCAATACATAAATATGATAATTCTTCCGGGTTCTTAAAGAAGTATGATCCTATAGCACGTATCCTCTTGCTCGCTAGTGCTGGACATGAGGTGAGATGGTGCTCAGTGAATTATTCCCCTTGCTCACCCTTACGGCTTCTTTACCAGTTATTTTTCTTGACCTTTAGTCTAGATCACCAACTTTCTATCAAAATTTAATCAATCCTTTATACCTTACGACTCGCTGGAGACTTCAGATTCAGGGATATCCTCTTATTACATAGAGTTCACATTTATCCCGTACGCACATAATCTGTGTCCCACGTCTACCTTTACCGCATCATCACATCGGAGTGTCGACACAAGATAAGCATAAAAGTCGCTAGTTGCTTGCCAACAAGCCCCTAATATCGTGTAATCTGTAAGGAAGACCCCAGTCTTGCCAGCTCAATCGTTCTCCAGGCCACCGGGATGACAAGCATAATGAACCTACAGGGTGTCTCAGTAAGAATGCACTTTTTCATTTTAAAATAAAAACACGTATTTCTTGAGATTTGTGATTTATTTATTGGGTTGTAAAGAAGACATGTTCCGATTAAGTATGGAATAAAATATCTGTCAAATGGCCCCCACAGCTCTGATGACAGGCCATTATTCCTTTCATGAAATTTTGCATTACTTTTTCACACAGATGTGGCTGTATCTCACCGATGACGCGTTGAATCTCAGATTTAAGCTCAGGAATAGTTTCTGGTTTATTCGCACAACCGCGCAATTTCGCAAAACCCTAAAGAAAGAAATCGCATGGGGTTAAATCTAATGATCCTGGTGTCCAGTTGACATCAGATTTTCTTGAGATAATTTGTTCTGGAAATCGTTGCTACAATAAATCGACTGTTACATGGGCGGTGTTGCAAGTGGCGCCGTTTTACTGAAATCACATGTCGTCCAGTTCCTTGCCGTCCAGTTGAGGCCA
Organism: Phaonia tiefii; assembly: GCA_963931995.1. Classification (NCBI taxonomy): domain Eukaryota; kingdom Metazoa; phylum Arthropoda; class Insecta; order Diptera; family Muscidae; genus Phaonia; species Phaonia tiefii. Next base: position 287,039,051 of record OZ008369.1, read on the forward strand.
CAAGAACTCCGTTATCATGTTCCTGTAACGAATGCCGTTCACAGTCACTGCAATTTTGGCCTCATCTTCAAATAAGTAAGGCCCAATAGCGCCGCCTGACCAAAATCCGTACCAGACAGTAGTTCGTTATGAGTGCATTTGTTTCTCATGAATTGCATGAGGATTTTCCGAGCCCCAAATGCGATAATTTTGTGCATTCACGAAGCCACTCAGATGCGCTTCATCGGAGAAGATGACATTTTTGAAACATTGCCATTCATTTCACTTTGCTCCATTACCCATTGAACTAATTGCCAGTGGTTTCCATGGTCTGGTGGTTTGAGCTTCTAAGTAAGCTTAATTTCGAGGTATTTTTTTGAATTTGCTTTGTAGTTCTTCGTGAAATTTAAAGTTATTGAGAACGTTGCCGAATTGATGGTTTCGGGATTTTGGCGACACTCTCGTTTACAGCAGCAATGTTTTTAAGAGACCGACCGGTACGTTGACGCACAGGTGTCTTGCGTGAAACGGGTACGGTCACGATAGGGAAACAACTGCTCGTCCACAGTAAAGTTTTCACTGGGTTTGCTAGTATTATATACAGCAGTGAATAGGATCTATATAGCAGTGGTGAGACATATACTGTTCTATGGGTTATCGTGTGCTGGCAGGTGCTTGAAAGACTTACCTATTTTGCACTACTGACTAGGGTTCAAAGAATGGCGACGATGTGCATGAAGGGCAATCTGCCTACTCCCAATATAATGTAATGTTATATTTGTTGACGGTGGGCATTATAAACAACATAAACATGGTGTCCCATAACATCCCATGAAGGGATTGGGGAGAGCTTCTCACAATCAGTGAGTTGTGCGCTTCCTGGTTTTACACTCACTGATTGGGACCTACAGTTTTATACCGGTTTCGAACGGTATTTTGATAAGCTAAGTACTCTAAGTACTAAGTACTCGATAGCGTTGTCATCACTAAGCGAGGTGACCGTCATCGAAAGAAATGTAAGGTGGTCTGAGCAGGGATCGGACCCACGTTCTCATGTACAAGAGCCGCGCACACTAACCATTGCACCGCCGTGGGCATTATAGGCCGCCAGATTACTTCTACGTTTGCCATCAGGTGAAGGCAATTCTAATGATCGGAGTCGGTCGGTCATATATATATTTCATCGGAAGTATCACACAGTTATACCAGAAAGGGACCCCTTTCGGAATCTGTGTAAGAGAATAGATCCCAATCAGTAAGTCTAAAATGGGAAAGCCACAGCTCACTGATTGTGAGCAGCTCTTCATGAGATGTAATGGGAAGATAAGATTATTGAAATTAAGGTCAATTGTCACAATATCTTATCTTACCTTATCTGCAGTCAAACTAACTTTTTCCATTCAAACTGACAACCATAACTGTTAGCTAACTTTAACTCGAAGACAACCCCAGATATGGTGATAATGTGGGTAAATAATGAAAAGCGTGTTAAACTAATTGCTAGAACATCCCTGCCCAGTTTTATTAGAAATTTTAAAACATTTTGTTATATATTACGAAAGACCGTATAACTTTCTGTTCCTAATTTTTTCCCTCGATACAATCGATCCATTTGTGAACATTTTGAAACCCACCACACCATTGCTTAACATTGTTACTGAACTATTGACGGGGGTTTCTGGTAAATAGCTAGGTAATCGCTCTGAGTCAAGATATAAATTTGAAATAACAACTTCGGTATCCTTAAAAGGTTTGAAGAGAATTATAAAGCTTTAAAAGTTTTTCATTTAACAAAAATTGCTTTCTTACCTTTCTCAAAGGACATTTTTTGATATTTTTCAGAGATCTCCGAATATCATTCAGGAGAAACCATGCTACATTGGAAGGAATACCAAGAGGTTGCTTGATAAAATCACAACCGCTTACTGTAATATTAATGATCGTGTAGAGGCGTCCATTAGGTCGGGGCACTCTACCGATGGACATCAATTCAAAGTTATCGATATCGATAGCAGGTATCACTGAACCATTGAGTACGTTGTGTTGGCCAATCGTTATTAACTCGACGGTAATATCCTTGAATAAGTCTTTGTTAAACTAGTGACGATATTTTTCAAGTTCAACAACATAGATGCTCTTGAAAAGCACACAAATATTAGTTCGAAGGCAATAGGAAAGAAAAATATTATGCAACCGCTGACTGACCTTTCCATCGATCCTGTGCAAGTGAATAAGTATGACAAACATTAAAAACCCGCGAGTGCTGTGCATTTTGTCTGGCACTTAAGTGAAAGTATTGAAATTAGTGTTTATGCACTTCATCAAAGTCTGAACCTTTATAAATACAGTCACTTCAGTTATTACAATTGAAGCATAACGGATTACACAGTGCATTTCTGGGGATTGAAAGATGTACGTACTACTTATCGGTACAAATAATTTGAGGCTTTGGCATAATTTTTAGTACCTTTAATGTATCTTCTACGTACCTTTTCGTACAATTGTTTACATTTGGTGAACATTTTGGTAGGATTTTTAAAGCCTGTTGCTGTACATTCTTTGTATTCGTTTGTAGACTTTATGCACTGTTTTATGCTGTACATTGTGTGTACTTTTTGCAAATTCCCCCACTTTTTTGTACATTTTCCGAACTATATCCAAGATATTAAATTTTCCAACATAAGGCGATGGAGAGTAGTGAGTTGTTTCTCAACGCCAGTACATATGAGGTAATGTTACAAGATCAGCTGAGTTTACTTTCCTTCTTTCCTAAATACTTATTCTTACAAAATTTCAAGAAATTCTAATTAAATTCCACATAAAAATGTCGTTAATTAAATAAAATATTACTTGTACAAACAAAGCAAACATAATAATGAAATACAAACATGTTAAAACGGAATCTATTAAAACTTCAGGTGAACACCATTTTGCCGAAGAAAGATAGCCTCGATATTATCATGATAAAAGAGTGCATGTAATCGCGCTAGTACACGCTGCATTTTTCGAGCGGAAATTTATGACTCGAGTCACCAGATTTGTTTAAAAAGTAAGGCCATAATATAAACTATAAACCGTTTGGGGGTATTACTCTAATATCGTCATACATTGTTCCAATGCATAAGCAATCCAACCCCCGGGTACAGTGTTGCACTGTGTTATTTACAAGTATTATCGATTTCAACATCAGTTTGAGCTCAAAACTATTTTAATTATCTGCACCAATTCCTCATGAATGCTTTTTTATATACACATATTCTTCTCAAATAGTTGTGACTTTGATTTGACATTGAAGATTAAAGCCTGTACTAACTGATCGTAAAAGTGAATGTTTCAAATAGCAATAACTAACCTATTTTACTACGAAAATTTGTAGGGTCCCTCAAATGGAAGCTAAATATTTTATAGGTTACGTTGGGTATTGGCGGCACTCGACACGTGAACCACTTACACTGTGATACAAATTAAAGCACTAGCCTTACCAGAGACTCCATTCGTCGACTTCAAGTAACTCTAAACGTTATCAACAACCTAAATAAGATAATTTTTTCGGGTCCATAGAGAAGTATGATCCAATAGTACGTATCCCCCTGCTCGCTAGTGCTGGACACGAGCTGAGATGATGTTCAGTGGATTCTTCCTCTTACTTATCTTTGCAGCTTCTATACAAGTTATTTTACTGTCATTTAGTCTCAATGTCTGGAGAGTAAAGATTCAGCGATCTCCTCTTACCCAATGGCGTTCACATTTGTCTTTCTGGGATAAATAATGTAAACTAATTTTTGGAAACGTCGCTGGTGCAATGGTTAGTGTGCACGGCTCTTGTACATGAGATCCTGGTTTCGAACCCTGCTCTGACCACCTTAAAAAAAATTTCTTTCGGCGGCGGTCACCCCGTATAGTGACGGTGACACTATCGAGTTTATAGCCATGAAAAACCTCCTCAAAATACCGTTCGAAATCGGTGTAAAACTGTAGTTCCCAATCAGTGAGTGAAAACTGGAAAGCGCACAGCTCAGTGATTGTAAGAAGTTGGCCCCAGCCCCTTCATGGGATGTAATGGGAAACCATGTATTTATTTTTATAATTTTTGGAACTGTATTATAACTTTTAAAACATTTTATTATTACTTATATATATTAAGGAATAACGTATAAGTTTCTGTTCTTAACTTTTTCCTTCGATACAATCGATCCATTTGCGAAAATTTTGAAACCCACCACACCATTTCTTAACATAATTAGTGTAGCATTGATGCCGACTTCTGGTAAATAGCCAGGCAATCGATCTGAGTCAACATAAAAATTGGAAAGTACAATTTCTGTATCCTTAAAAGGTTTAAAAAAATTTATAAAGTTTTTCATTTCACAACAAATACTTTCTTACCTTTTTCAAAGGACATTTTTTGATATTTTTCAGAAATCTGCGAATATTATTCAGAAAAAACCATGCTACCGTAGAAGGAATACCAAGAGGTTGCTTGATAAAATCACAACCGTTTATTGTAATATTAGCGACCGTGTAGAGGCGTCCATTACGTCGGGGCACTCTACCAATGGCCGTCAATTCAAAGTTATTGATATCGGTAGCAAGTATTATTGAACCATTGAGTACGTTGTGTTGGTCAAGTGACATTAAATCGATGGTAATATCCTTGATTAAGCCTTTGTTAAACTCGTGATGATATTCTTCAAGTTCAACAACATAGTGGCTCTTGAAAAGGTCACAAATATTAGTTCAAAGGCAATAGTAAAGAAGAATATTATGCAAAACACTGACTGACCATTCCTTCAATCCTGTGAAAGTGAAAAAGTACGACAAACGTTAAAATCTCGCGAATGCTGTGCATTTTGTCCGGCAGTTAAGTGTAAGTATTGAAATATATGTTTATGCACTTCATCAAAGTCTAGACCTTTATATAGTTACTTTAGTTGTTACAATTGAACCATAACCGATTACACAGTGCAACACTGGTTCTGGGGGTTGAAAGTTTTATTCGCTGTTGCTGTTTTAAAGTAGTAGAATAAAATCTCTAAAAGGTTGAGAACTGTATACGTTCAGTACGATATTATAGCCTTATGAAGTATGCTAATTCTTCAGACTATTCTAGGAAAAAGTCCCAACAACTTTATCAACAAGTATCAGACGCAACTTTTGCCTCTGCACTTATGCAGTATAGCATGTGGTAGCGCCATTGAGCATTTTTTGACGGGAAATATTCGATTCGAATCTCTATATTTGTTTAAAAAGTAAGGCCATAATATGGTGCCATCAAGGTCATAAGGACAGCATTCGAAAAAGCTGTATTCCTTGACATTAGCCAAGCTTTTGACAAGGTTTGGCGTGTGGGACTATTGTACAAACTCAAAAAGTCGCTACCTTACCCATTGTTTTTAATACTGAAATCTTATCTGGAAAATAGATTCTTCTACGTGAAGTTCAACGATGAGCAATGTTGTATACACTCAGGTGTTCCACAAGGTAGCATTCTAGGACCGGTATTGTACACCCTCTTCACGGCTGATATCCCAACTGACGTTAACACTACGATTGCTATATTTGCAGGCGATACTGTTTTGCTGTCAACACACCAGTATAATGTACTCGTTTCTCAACATCTGCAAGACCACTTAAATAAAATAAATGACCGGTGTCACTCTTGGAGATTAAAGCCAAATGCTAACAAGTCAACTCATGTCACCTTCACTTTAAGAACTAAAACCTGCCCTCAATTAACTCTCGGCAACGATAAATTACCTCAAGCATAAAGTGCTTAATATCTCGGTATTCATCTAGACCGGAAACTCACATGGCAAAAGCACATACTTTCCAAAAGGTAACAGTTAGGCCTTAAACTTGCCGCATATTACTGGCTTTCAGGACGAAATTCTAAACTATTGCTTGACAACAAATTACTGCTATATTAAACCCCTTTTCAGACCTATCTGGTCTTATGGATCTGAAATTTGAGGTACAGCATCGAAAACAAATATTAATATTATACAGCGCTTCCAATCAAAATTCTTGCGTTTAATAACTAATGCTCCAACATATGTCTCCAATAAAATTCTTCATAGGGACCTTCGCTTAAATACTGTCCAACAGGAAATCGATGTAGTTAATCAACGTTATGCGAACAGGTTATCAAGCCACAGTAACCCATTAGCTCTACAACTGCTGAACATCTCATCATCCCAACGACGACTACGACGTTTTCAAAATACTAATCTTGTTGCCACCAGATAATCTATTCAAGATAAATTATGTAAATGCAATAGTAGTTTTTTATAGCTACCTGAACTTCAAAGGAGGATAAGCAACGGCTCGTCCTTCACATGCTAAAACACCTTGTTTAATTTATTCATGTAAATCTAAATATTGCCCAATGTCATGTATAATGATAAATTGTAAATAAAATTGGTGTCTAAAAAAAATAATAATAATATGGTACTGTACCCACACAGCTATAAACCGTTTGGGGGTATTACTCTAATAACTTAATATATTGTTCCAATGCATAAGCAATCCAAACCCCGGGCACAGTGTTGCACTGTGCTATTTACAAGTAATATCGATTTCAACATCAGTTTGAGTTCCATAATGATTTCAATTATCTGCAGCAATTCTTTATGAGTGCTTTTTTATCTACGAATATTCATCTCAAATTGTTGTGACTTTGATATGACATTGAAGATTAAAGCCAGCACTAACTGATAGTAAAATTAAATGTTTCACCCGAGTTTATATTATTCGATCTTTCATTTGATCTTGAACATTAAATGTTTCATCAAATAGCAATAACTAACCTTTTTATCTACGGAAATTTGTTACGGACTCTGTGCATGGAAGCTAAATATTTTATAGCTTACGTTGGGTATTGGTGGCACTCGACACGTGATTTACTGAGACTCTTAAGCCCACTATGATAAAACTCATTTCGAATCATTTCGTCAACTTCAAGTAACTCAAAACTCAAAAAATAAGATAACTCTTCCGGGTCCTTAAAGAAGTTTGATCCCACAGCAGGTAGCCTCCTGCTCGCTAGTGCTGGACACGTACGTATAGCTTCTATACAAGTTATTTGTCTTGGCCTTTAGTACTGAAGATGCTTCGATCACCTCTTATCCAGTGGCGTTCACATTTGTCAGATACGTTTTAATTTTGGTTTATGACCTATTTTTATTAATATTATGTGGTAACGTAAGAGAAGTTCATACTACAAGAGAGTAGTTGAGACACTTGTAGACCCATCTTCCAGTCTTTCGCCAAAATGCCCTGCAAGGATGAACATTTAATGATAATGTGCTTCATCTTCAGCCACGGCGGTAATATTCTCGTTGGGACGAACAGTACGAGGCCCGTTTCTGTGACGAATTGTTCCATTTTTTATCCCTACGTTTTCGTAAAAATCTTTTAAAAATCTAATTCACGAAGCTGCTAATATATATACACACCCATATTACGGATAATCATGGTAAATATTTCAACAGAAGATATGAAACTTTTAAGGGAGAAAAGAAAACTATGAAGGAAATGGAGATGTACTAGAATCCTAAGGAATAAAAGAAAATTCCATGATACGTGTGCCAACTTAAAGATGATTTTACATGAAACCAGTTACAAGGAAGTGCGAATTTATTTGAGTATTTTAGATTTAACTAATAATGTAGATTACAGTTTATGGAAAGACACTCAACAGACCAGTGGAGACCAGTAAGAGGACCCGATGGGCAATGACACAGGTCTGATAAAAGTAAATTTTTTATGTAGTTTTTCTGATAACATGTCATATATATTCAAGACCCACAACGAATTTGCCAGATGAAATCAAAATTTTAGATTTCTTAGAACCTCATTTGCAAATAGACTTACTTACCTGTCGACAAAATCGATCCAATAGCAGTGAAGTCTTTTCAAAGTAGAGTATATTGATTTTGACGAGCATTTATGATGCTATCCAACGATGGCAGCATTATCCTTCTCAGTGAAAATGCGCTGAAATCATTATGATTTATAAACCCAATAAGCCTGAATATGAATGTGATCAATATTCAGCCGCAAGTGTTCATCCCACAGCCCTTGAGTAGTTTGAGTATCATGACAGGAGTATACGCCTTTAGTTTTTAGGAGCAGTGTGAAAGGCTTTCCCCGCTTTTGGGAATACACACTTCTCTTACACACCTCTGCAATTTTGATAGGCCACATTCTGAAGTTCTGATGGTGATAAAATGTCAAGCACGGGAGGCTTAAAGGGTTTAAAGCTTTCAAAAGCCAACTAAATCCTGGATTTAGTAATAATATCAATGTGAACTTCTGATCTATGGAAAATATGTTCATATACTGTAGTCTCCTTGTTCAAGGAGTTGCATGGGAAATGGCTGTACTTAAGGAGATTAAGCAAATCTCCACTGCAAACTGTCCACTGTACAGAAGAGTCCTTCAGCCAGCCTATAGTTGTATGGCCTAACATCATTATTTTATTTAGCCTCCATATCATCTTCTATTGATTAACATAAGAGCTTAATTCTGATGATTTTAATAGGCAGACACGCGTCTAGACTTGGAATCTCAGCTCATGATTACTGCAAAAGCTGTGGGGATGAAGATGAGGATGATCGCACCGAACATCTCATCAGTACTTTTGTATCAGTAGAAGGTAATATCTTGGATCTTACTTCATGTTGGATCTAACAGACATTTAGGAAGTTGAGTTGAATGAGAGTACTAATTGGTTTGCAAGGGAGTAATGTGCCCATTTTCTTTCGCTACATCCTGGTATATTGGAATGACCTTGAACTCATCTTAACTGTAAAAAAAAGGTGTTCCCATAACATCCCATGAAGAGCTTCTCACAGTCAGTGAGATGTGCGCTTTTTAGTTTTTACACTCAATGATTGGGACTTACAGTTTTACACCTATTCCGAACGGTATTTTGATAGTGTCGCCAACCCGTAAGCGAGATGACGTCGTTGAAAGAAATGTAAGGTGGTCTGAGCAGGGATCGAACCCACATTCTCATGTACAAAGCCGCGCACACTAACCATTACACCACTGACGACCTCTTAAATATACCGGATCATTTTACAGGTTCATTGAACTAAGTGTTCCAATTGTAACAGCCACTTCCACCAAACCAACATAAGAGCATTCGCCCTAGCTTAACTTTGTAATTATCCTGCTTGTCCTGCTTGAAGAATCGATTTTATTAAACAGTCGTCGGCATGACTTTAGTCTTGCCGTTTATACACAAGTTCTTCATACCATCAGGGAGGATTCTTTTTCGTCCGTGGATTCGTTCTTAGGCAAGAGATTTGCAGCGACTTATGGAGAGACACTCGTGACTCCGTCCGCTACATTATCTATGTCAATTATGCACCTTATCTCTACAGATAATTCCGATCTCAAGTAAATCTTGCAAGTCATTTCATTGAAAGGGCCAGTCTGAATTCCGAAAACGAATTGTCATCAAAGGGACTCCATTGTCTGATCAGGCCATATATGTAGGTCCTCAGTTATGAAGGTGATATCTAGTACCTATTGCTGGCGACGAAATTAGGCTCATTGCCTCTATTATGTACAACAAGTGGGTAGTCAATGAGCGTTTCCCCTCTCTCATTGGTGTCAGTACTACCACATAATGGATGGTGATGGGTTGCGTCCGCATGATCATAGATAACCATTATAATTTCGAGGAAGACTACAAATTCCATTACCTCAGAATTACGAGTTGTAAGACTTCATTCCGAATATCGATGACGATACTTGATTGAAAACAAGGCAAATATGCACGCTAGAACACATCTGTGTAATGGATTACAATTTAGAATAGGATGCCTGGGAATGCACTAGAGACACCTGGTTTAAGACTCCCTGCGAGAGCTTGGTGTGACTAACTGTTGGCCACAAAAATAATGCTATAACATGTGACCTGGAATGCAGATTGTGGCCTAGTGTGCGAAAAATATAACCCCCAATAGTCGATTTGGCATACTTTTCTGTCTCAGAATCGCTTAAAATCTGAATATAGATTTTTTGACACACTAGGTTAAATTCTGCCTTCTAGGTCACAACAATTCGTACATGGTCAATAATATTAATATGACAAG